>JAHBCN010000141.1:265718-315499 GCA_019359885.1 Listronotus oregonensis
ATTCATTAAAGCCCTGCTAAATCCAGTGCGGTTACTAAACTGGAAGACCTTTTAGAAGAAATAAAGACTTTTCTCTCCCCCTAAAAAGGTTTTGGGGAAAAACAAACATGTTCAACATCGAATAAATACGGGTGATCAGCACCGATAACAACCACCACGACGAATTCCTTTAAAAAGACGAATTGTGAAGTTAATTGGAAAATGCAAAACCAAGGCATTCTAGAACCATCCCAGAGTCCATTGTCATCTCAGTAGTCCATTAAAATTGACTTCAGAAGTTTTTGACGTCACGAAAAGCATAGTTTTATTCAAGAATAGACGATACTCTGATCGCTGTCGGGTTCAAAAGGGTTTTTCATTTTAGCCTGAAAAGTGGCTTTTGGGAAGTAGAATCATCCAAAGATAAAAAAAAATCTGTTCTCGACCAAACCCGGACTTGAAAATTTTAATTTATCCATTTGGTCTGTCAATCCCCTGCTCCCTTTTGAACGATTGATGGAGTTAACATTGCGGGGACTCGGAAAACAGCTTAGTATCCAAGATACATTATTATTTAAAAAACTTTGAAGCCACCTTGAAATTAAGAGGTTTTTCAAAACAAAGCTGACTGAAGCTTGTCCAAAAAAATGTTACCTTTTCAAAAAAAAATTAAATACCTAGGCCTAAAAACTAAAAAAGGAAAACAGCCCAGATGCGGAACTATAAAAACGGCCCTCCCCAAAAAAAAGCTGAAGTTGAATTTTCTGGGACGGCCAATGAAGTTTATAAGGGATTTCTACTTTTGGACCATTCATCGACAGGAATAACAGAAGCTATGAATGGCCCACGATTTTTGCAGCCTTTATAAAACTGAAGAAACCCTTTTAAATCCTCCGGTTTATTATCAAACCAAAATCAAACATTTATTGGGGACACTGATCAACAATTCTTCTATTGAGGGAAATTTTTTCAAAAATTTGGGGATGCCAAGAAAAGTATAGTATTTCAGCAAATCCTTTCAAAACCTGGGGAAAATTATTGGGACGGGAAAAAACTTTTAGCTATCGTCAAATCCACTTCTGACCCCAAATGTTCCGTGACACCCCGTATAAAAACACGGATCCGGGTTTTTTACCCTTTTTTTATTGGATAAAAAAACTTTAAACCTTTAACGTAATAATGAAAAAGTTTAACCAACTGTGTTCAACCTTTCTCTTCGGAAGACAAAACTAAACTGGCCCGTGCGGACTTCCTTTTCGCTTTTATAGTAAAATGGAGAAGAATAAAAGTCTAAAATTTGAATTAGCTGGAAAATTCTTTTACTACAGGATGTAAAAAAGTGTTTAAATGGATGTCTCCAGCGCCCTCAGGATAATCCGCAATGACCGTCGAAAAAGGGGGAAAAACTAAGGTAACCTATTTTTACTAAATTATTCAAAAAAAATAATTTTAATTTTTAATTTTTATTTAAATAAACCTAAGTAAAGTCCGTAACAATTTTTTTTATATAATTTATACATTTTTTTAGTCTTAATATAATAAAAAAATTAAATTATATTTAAATTAAAAATTTTTTTACAACATTTTTCTTGTAATTTACCTATTTATTTAAATAATTTTCCATAAAAATAATAATAAAATATGACTACGGTCGGACACTGATGAAAAATAAACCTTTCTGGCCAATTTTGCCCCCCAAGCAGCGCGCCTTGGGGGCGCCCATTTTGCCACCGCCTAAATACGGCCCTGGTGTAACTGTGCTTTGAGATGTTTTGAGGAAATAAAATTGCATTTTCTTTGGTTCGTCTAAAGCATTTTGAGAATTTTAATTTTAAAATTTTAAATTTTTAAAAAAAGCGCTCATTAAAAAAATGTTCTTTTGAAACCCTTTTCCTTGTTATTATTTTTTAAATTTTTTCCGTTTCATAAAGATATGTTTTACTTTTTCTAGAGACTGGAAAGGGAAGAATATATAAACTTCTTAGCGTGATTTATCGTGCATAATAATTCGTTAGGGACACTCCCAACAAATTTCAATTTTTAAACTAAGTTGCCATACTTAAAGCCCTGTTGCAAGTTTAGTTCAAGCTATAAGAGATTTCGTGGCAAGGAGCTAAAAAGTCGAAATTCTTCAGATATTACAATTTTAAATTTTAAACCCTTTTGAAGGTAGCTTAAGGGACCGGGGCACTGCCCGCCTAGCATCCGATAGATACGCCACTGTACTTGGATTTTAGCCAGATGACAACACATAACAGATCTAAACAGCAAAAAACTTAATGATTCCACTGCTATTTTTTGCCAACTATGTCTAATGTGAATTATAGCTCTGGCGAGATTAAAAATTGATGCATTAGGTACTTTAACCTATGTTGCGATTTCCTTTAAATCAGTTTATTATCGATTTTAGAGATTTTTAATGGTAGTTGTTCCGAATCGCTGGATGGAGTTCTCTATAAAGTAAGTCGACTGACGTAAAATGGAAAATTTATATTTAAATTTACGGGTGAACCATATTCTTATTGCCAAGTTGCAATTAATAATATATAATAGTGGGGATCAAGGGTAGTAAACTTAACAAGGAGTGCTCGATTTTTACTATTTGTCCGCAGATATAGGTTATGTTTAGACGTCATCCGTTTGCCCATTTTTCCCAGAAGGTAGATTTATTTTATTCATTTTTGTTAAATATTCAACTTTTAAAAACGGTTTTGGATATGAACTTACTATTAGACCTGTAATGTATAACATTTAAAAAAATTAAGACTTTTTACCACTTGTAAACAAAACAAACAGGCATTACGGATTACGTCACGTCACAAATAACGAATTGACATTTAAATTAACTTATATGGGCTTAAATGGGATCGAGCACTCCTTGTTAAGTTTATTACCCTTGAGTGGGGATATGTGTTTACGAAAGTAAATGCGTTGATGTAACCTACGATTCATAACTAACTACTCACACTGCCTGATGCAATAGCAGAAACCGTTTCGTCTCATTAAAGACCCTACCAAAAATAATAATTGCATCATATTTTTTCCTCATATTTGCGATATCGTACAGAGTGATTTGAACTAATGAGAACTTCTTCTTAAACAATAAAAAATACCAATATCTACTAGAACCATGACAATACTTTAAAAACCTAAAAGCCAAAATCATAATATTTAAATTTTGCATGCGCCACTGAACACTTGGCGACTTTTTTCTACAAATTTAAGCATCAGCAGACCAATTAACTTTACGTATTAGAAATAAAATTTAAAACATGTTTTTATTAAATACAAAATAAAGAACCTAAATATAATAAATGCCGCAAATGTCCTTCGGCTTAAAACTGTTAACAATAATGTTTAGGCGATTTTGTAAGTCAACACTTGGGTCTACTTTAGTGCAAAAATCCTTATTTTCTTAAAAACGAAGCAAATAAAAATCACATTTGTTTAAGTCGCACTATGTCCGCTGTGAGGTGGTAAAAGCGGGAACCATTTTTTTTAAAAAAGCTAAATAGCAAAAAAAAAAAACTTTATGTAACAAATTTTTCCCAAAAATTATTTTCTAAATTAGACCACTAATGTACTGACAGACTGTCCAAAAGACCGACAGAAATAAAAACCCATTTTCTTTGTAACCTAAAAAAAATCTGGAGCCTATTCTTCTGGTTAGTATCCACCATCGGTATTTCGGTTTTTGTGGAATACCTCTAGTGTTTTTAGTGTGGGAAGTTTGGAATTTCTCCACATGGACTTTAAAGGATGCATAAGAGTGGCAATCCGTGTTGTTGCTCTATTGCGCTTGCTGCTGGAGGAGGAATTATATTGTCCTATTCCTTAGCCTTAGATTAATAGCTCTGAAATTACTTATAAAAGTGCGACAATCTTCTACAGAAAGTCGGTGGACAAGAAAGGAAGCTTATCTATGAAAGTGGATCGGATAAGCTAAAAAAGCTCTTTTCAACTTAAATCTTGCCCGTTTTAGAACTAAGCAATACATTGTTTCTAAACGAGTAAAGTCGACGAATGACAAATTACTGTTTTATTTAAAAAATAAGTATAAGTATATAAAAGAGTTATTATATTTTCGCAGATTATACAGGGTGTCCCAGAAGAAATAGGACACAGCAACAGCAGAAATTTCCCTAGGTCGAAATAATGCAATTAACGTAAACTTGCCTTATCCCAAAGTTGATAATAACTAAGATACAGGGAGTGAAACATTTATTTTTGTTTTCGTTTTTCGTAATAATTTATTAACTAAATGACATAGCGGTCGAAAATAGGGATTTGGGGTTCTTTGAGGCGGGAAATTCAAATTCGTCCATGCTTTTGATGTTTCTTGTAGAGGGCGCCAGCTACGGCCTATGGCACTTGTTTTAGATGCCATAACTTTTTTAAGCTTACTATATTGACCTGTTTATTAAAGGAGTTACTATAATTCCCTTTGCGTCGAAAATACTACCTCATTTAGGTCTCTAGGAACAACTGTTTTCGAGATAAACGCACTTTAAAGGAACCTGCAATTTTCCCATGGAAAATAGGTTTCGGCCAATTGTTTTTAAACTTTGCAAAGTAATAGTTTTCAACACGCTGATAAAAAGTCTACACGGGCACAAAACCCGGAAATCCTCTAACAGTCCCAAAATCACCCTTAAAGTTCTCCAAATCCTCAGTGACCTTTAAGATTGATTTTGGAGGGGTTAGAGGGTTTTTGGGTTTTCTGCCCGTGGAGACTTTGATCAGCGTGTTAAAACTATTACTTTGTAAAGTTTGAAAACAATTGGCTGAAATGCGGGTCCTTTAAAGTGCCTTATCTCGAAAACAGTAGCTCCTAGAGACCTAAATGAGTTTCATTTTTGACGCAGGGGAGTTATAGTAACTTCTTTTAATAAACAGGTCAATACAGTAAGCTTAAAAAGTTATGCCACCTAAAACAAGTGCGGTAGGCGGTAGCTGGCGCCCTCTGCTAGCAATATCAAAAGCATGGACGAATTTGAATTTCTCGCCTCAAAAACCCCAAATTAATTTTTACTGCTATGTCATTTAGTTAAAAAATGATTCGGAAAACGAAAACAAAATTAAAAGTTTAACACCCTGTAGTCTTAGTTATTATCAACTTTGGGATAGAAGTTTAGGTTAATTGCATTATTTTGATCTAAGGAATCTGCTGTTGCTCTGTGTCCCATTACTTGGGACACCCTGTATACAGGGTACCTCATAAAAATGATGACAGCAATTATATGTGTATTATATTTTCTTAATCATAAACAAAGTGGTATGTTAATTCCATTTAGAGTTTCCAAGCTTTATTATGTGATAACCAAACGGAACCCAATCTATAATGTCTATAAAAATAATAAACTACAAAAGAACTATTATTTGTCTAATTTTTAACCAAAAGAAATTAAAACATAATTTAATAACTATCTATATTACTTAACATATAAAGGAGTCTCAGTAAAAAGAAACCCAATGGGTTACACTTTTTTAACGGAAATCCACAATGAAGCGTTGTGCTACTGTTTGATATTAGGACAATTAGGAGCGATAGTTCCTGAGACGGATGTCGGATATTTGCTGGGGCAGAATATAATATTAATAATTATACTAATAAGATGTTAACCATCAAAATGTAAAGGTACGTAAAAATATTGGTATTACAAATTAGACATGCCAAGAGTTATATGGCCTCATTCTCATTTCAACTTCTGATATGTGAAGTATATAATATTACCACAGCAGGTGATGTTAAAGCATGAGTTACAAAATACTACATCGAAGATCCTGCGAGGAAACTCTATCTTTTTAGAAATATTAGACTTCCTATTACTCTTACACATATTAAACGGATTAAATAACTTACTAGCTAAACAACCAATTTAACTAATCAATAAAAACCTACGTAAAAAACCTAACAAGAAAATTGCAAAGTACAGAGCTCTGTAGACTTAAACAAGAACACAGCAATTGTAAAGTTGGATAGTTTTGGTTATAGTCCAGAAAACAAAGCTGAAAAAGTAAAGAACCCGGCAATTTTAAAATGCATAGATTTGCATGCAAATTTGGGATTAAGCTTAACTTAGCCTTCTCTTTAAAATCTGTTTTATGTCGATGGACGCTCTTTATTTTTTAGGGGTAAAAACTACCCTTTATTGCTAAAACCTATAAAACTATACATTAAAGCTAAAGTTAAGTAAAATTTGACTCAAATAAGTTGAAAAAGTAGTATTTTGTTTATTTGAAACATTATTTGAAATATTTTAGCCAATAAAAATCAGCTTTTATTATAATTTAAAAAAATATTTACCTTACAAAATTTATATATTATTACAGTGCTTTGGATGCAAATTTGGATTTAAGCTTAACTTACCCTCCTCTTTAAAATCTCTAATATGCTGAAGGTAGCTTTTTATTTTTAGGGGTGAAAACTCTCCCTTATTTCGAAAACCTTCAAAACTTTCATATTAAAGCTTAAGTCACATAAAATTAGGCTCATATAAATTGAAAAATAAGCATTTAATTTTTGAATCATTATTTAATATATTTTAAACCCCTATTATAATTTAATTAAAAAATGTTTACCTGAGAAAAATTAACATATTGTCACAGAGTTGTAATTAGAAAATCTGACTGCCCCAAAGAAAAATGCATCGAATCGCTTTTAGAATGCGTCAAAAATTGTTTTTTAAACATAACTTCTTCAGTTTTGGAATAAAAAGTGGTTTAAAACCCTTACTTTTTTTAAAGGGGTGAGTTTAAAGGGCTGAAACAAGGTACTGCTCGTCTATACACACACGTTTTAAACGTTTTATCTCATCTAATTTTCGTCTTTAATTTTTTTTTAATTTAAAAATTTACAATTTGATACCTTAGTAATTTTTAAGTATCTCCTTAGTTTTCGAGTTATTTTCTAAAAAGGTCATTTTTTATTATAATTTTAAAATTTAATTTTCACTTGCAGCTCCATTTTTTTTTAAATTAGGCAATTTAAATTGGTTACAATTTTAGAAGGCATAGATGATACATAGATAAAGAGAATTGAAAAAGAGGGCTACGATTTATTTTAATTAGGAGAGTAATTAGAAGGTTGTTTTCGAAGATTTTTGCACTCAAAAAATTTTAATCATAGCTCACTCAACTTTTATGATACATACCTTTTAAAAAAGGTCTTTGCAAATGCTTCAAAAAAATTATTATTAGTTTTCTTCGAAAAATACGTAGATTTTGCGTTATTTGCCTTTGAAACTCTAAAATTTTGAGTTTGATGAATAACAGCTAACCTTTAACAAACCACACCTTGGTTTGTATTGGTTCCACAGCAATTACAAAAAAAAAACATTTAAATCGTTTTTTAAAAGCTAAAATTTTATTATTTAGAGTTTTTGATAAAATGCATACTTATCGAGTTATTTGCAAAAACCTATAAATAACGTTAATTTTATCAACGAAAAACTCTGACTTTCGATCGCGAAACTAAAAGTATGCATTTTACAAAAAATATGCATAGAAGATTTTGCTTAGAAATCATTTTTCTATTGATTCCTGTGGTCCAAATATAAAAACCATTCCACCCTTGAGATAATTTGGCAACCACCCCTTTATGTAAAGGCGCCCTTCGGCATGATATAGATTTTGATTCTTGCACTATTCCTTACCTACTGTCAAAATTTCAAGTCATTTTATGCATTTTAATAAAAAATGCTAGGCAGCATGGTTCGCTTCCTGAACTATTAGTGTCCAAAAGGTTGTGGGGAATACTACCGCGTTACAAGTGATACCCGGGAATGAATAACGTGGTGCGCAACCTCAAGAGTTATAGGTGAAGTTGCAAAAAAAGGGGGATATGTTGTGTATAAGACATCATAAATCTCGTTTTTTAATAAAAATAATATAAGTAACAGAAAATAGAAATTAATTGGTAGAAGTCCCTTTTGTAAGTTTTACGTTTTCGAGTAAACTTTTACTTGCTCACTCAACAGAGGCACAATTGGAGGGAGCTAAATTCCCAAGCCAAGAATTAGCCCCCCTCGAAATGCGCTAAAACTACTTTAATTTTAAAAAAGATCCTAAAAATAAGGTTAACAAATTACCATCTTAAGATAAAAAAAATGTGTTTATTATATAAGTTTTTAAAAAATGCTAGCTGTTAGCTATATAAGCTAGAATTTTCTACTAACGAACGGAGTGAAAACCAGAAAAATAGCACTGTTTATATATCACTACACTAGAAGAAAAAATGACATAACTCAAAAAACTTAGTTTTAAAAAAAAAAAAGAAAATCTCAAAATGTTACTACGTAAGCAGTAATTAAATATTTATAAAATTTTTTTAAGCAAAATAACGAATGGTTCACATCGGCCGGCATGTAGCGTTACTGGTATCAAGTAATGAGTTGGTGACTGGTTAGGTCAAATGATTTGGTCCCGCATGCAGGGTTGATAGTTAACCCGGAGAAAAAAAAAAAAAGAAAATAGGACATTTGACCTCCGTTCGCATTCCTGTCATAGTGAGAGTGATTTTTGGTGATGTTTACCGCATGCCTTTTAAACAAAGTATAATGAACTGATTTAAGGTTTAGTAATGATTGGTATGCATCCCGCACTTGCACAAATAGTCAAAAGGGTCGCTTAAAGATAGAAAAAAGGAGAGTAAATTGAAATGATTTGAAATTGCATGCTAATGGAAAGGATTGAAGTTCTTCAACTTTGTCAAAATAATAGTCTGGGAAAATTGGCATGCACCGCTCGTTGGAGCAAAGGTGGAAAATTAGGGAAAATCTTGTGCAAATTATTAGCAACTTTTGGTAATTTCTAAATGTTCATTTTAATGAACAGTAGTTCATTAAAATATTTATTAATTGCAGAGCACATTAGCATACATTTTAGGATATTACAAAATATAGGCATGCGTTAATAAAGTTTAAAAAAAATAAATATTTTGTTTAGCATGCCATTTTGTTATCCATTAAACAGTTTTTTGCATGCACGTGTGTGCTGCACAAAATAGAAAAAAGTTAGAATTAAATAAGTTCTGTTTTCAACGTTTAGTATTTACAAAACAGCAACTTTTTTGTGATTTTGTTATGGATGCTATTTTGTATTTTATTGGAAAATAGCATTGTTATCTTCAATAAAAATTGGCTGCATGTTACACATGCACTTTGTATGTTAAGCAAATATAAAGGTTGCATAAAGGGGCAAATTTTGTGATTTTCTTTTGCATGCATGTAGCTACTTACTGCACAACATATAAAAAATGGAAAATGTTAAAGTATATTACGCTTATATGGGCATTGGCTAGACTAAAGTCCACAATGGAAATGCATATGCAGCATGCATGCCCTTTATTTAACTCGAAATAACATTGCTTCTTTTATAACAAAATGGCTTACAAAACAAAGTCACAAAAAATTGCTTTTTTGCAACTTTAATTAATGTATTTTAATACGAAGTTCTTATGCAGAATGCATACCATTTTTATAAAATAACTATTAAACATTATTTAATGTGGTTTAAGTTTACCAAAATTTGTTAAAAATTTGCACAATATCTTCAATAATTTTCCACCTTTGTTCCAACAGGCGGTGCATGCCAATTTTCCCGAGCTATTATTTTGACGAAAACATCAATTCTTTTCATTGGCGTGCGATTCCAGTTATTTAAATTTATTAATTCAAAAAGTAGGAACCATTATTGTTTTGTGTCAGGTGTACACTAAATTCCTGCTTATTCGAACAGGGCCAGGAATTTTTTTTAAATATAATTTAGGAACTAGGAAAAGTAAAGAAAAACAAGTTTTTGTTGATAAACGTCGTACGTTAATTTTACCAAAAAAGTGCCTTTACAAGATATATGTATGTTTTTAATTTAAATCATAGATACCCATTTTTTTTTAGTTTTAGAACACTTGCCAGGTTTTCAGTTTTGGTAGGCCCATACTTACCTAGGGAGAGTTGGATAATACCGCGCGTCTAATAATTCCGCGCATCTGTTATCTCAAAAACTATGGACTAGTTACGCTATCCAACGCCAATATATTATATAACCCAACACAGTTACCCTTCTTTGCGCGCACAGGCAGTTCGTTCTGAGCGGCTAGGAAGTGAAAACGCGTCGCGTAAGGTTTGGCGCTCATTTTGTAGGATTTCGCGGCTTTTTTATAAGAGGTAAGCCATACAATATTTACATTGTAACACATTAAACCCATACATTTTAAATGCAGATATATTGTAGTAAAATGTGAGTAATCTTCTGGGTACACAATTTGCCTTAATATATTATTCTGCGATTATAAAATAAAATGATCAAGTTTACCACTTTGGCGCTTAGAGCGGTATTATTAATCTAGGGCACACACACATATTTTTGACGACTATATCATTCTAAATTCTAATTCTATTGTCGATTATGACCCTCGGATAGGCCAATTACCTAGCCTGGAGGTGATAATATTACAGATATAGAATTAATAATTATCCATGATAATTCCACTTGTAGCTTAATTTCATTACCGTCACCTTATATTTTTAGAAGACAAATCAACCAGCACCAAAATTTTGAATTCTTTACTAAGGAACTATCAACAGACAAGCAGTCTATTGGCAATAATTACCCCTGTTTTGTTGGTGTAATAATGTAGTTTTTATAAATCAAACTTCCTAGTTACAGGCGCTTAGTATTATCCAACTATACCCTTATATTAAATTGTTCTAAAAACTTCAAAAATGTTTTTAAAAGCTGACGTGGACCCTCGTAGGGGCAAGTACTCCATAATTTTACATTTATATAGTATATTAAGAACAACGTTATCGTACTAAGTGATATGTACAAAATCCAATGTATTTAGTAGTTCCCTAATACATAACCAACCGTTATCGCAATAAGTAATTTTTACTCGTCATCTAATAATTATTAGAGTTTGTTTTAAAACAGTCGGTTTTTGCAGTCCCCCAATAATGACTGAGCAAAACGGATATCTACCTTTTCCAAAAGGTTTTGCAACTGCGGCCATTCATCATAGTCAAGAACCAGAACAATGGGACTCCATGGCGATTGTAGCGCCGATTGTAACATCGACAACCTATAAACAGTATGGACCAGCAAACTTTAAGGTAAGGATAGTAAAATTTACGTCATATTTTTATTTAATTTTTTAAATTATTTTGTACTAATTCAATATTTGTTTTTGATATTCATGATCTATATTTTATGCATGAAGTAGTAAAAAAAACACCTAGGTATTTCTTGAAAAAATATCTAAAGAAAAAGTATATAAAACATTTTCTTTAGATCCCATTTATACCCAGGCAATATTTTATATTCGGTTTTTATAATATTTTACGGATATGCTAAGAAAAGGCACAGATAAATATTGTAATTATTTTTGACATTTAGTCTTTCTCTGTATAAAGATACTGGCTAATTATGAAACTTGAAATAGAAAGAAATGTAATATAAGTCTAAGAAATATTTTTGGTAAACTGTACTTCAAGTTTACACGTTTTCAACATATGAAACAATTTAGATTTTCTTACTTTTAAAATTTATAAAAAAAAAACGACAAAAAGAAATGTTATTTCTTTGTTCTTACGTTTAAAACCTTTCCACTCAAAGCATTCTCCAGACTTAATCGGAGGTTAATTTATGTACAAGTAATTTTTATGTAATTTAGCTATTTCTTCCTAAAAAAATCTTAGGTTTATAGTAGCTGTTATTAGTTTTTTTTAGTAAAAATTTATGTTTGTACAAGCTTTCATCTAATGGTCGGTTCCAGTATTTTTTTGTCTCGTCTGTTTAAAAATGTTTCTTTATTTTATTCACAGCAAAAACAGATAATTCTTACGCCTTCCATTATTTAATTTCAGATTTTTTTTGCTCCAAAATTTGTAAAAAAAAATTCCATTAGAAGGATGTAATTGCATATTTAAACATTTTTTAGGTAATTGTCTCGAAAGTTGCCTCCTCTCCGATTTTGAACAAATTTGGTATACGGGGGTTTTTGGGGCGCTGATTAGGAATATAAAAAAAAATTTCGGCAACGTTTTGTTTTCGAGATATTCATCATCAAAGTTGAAAATCAAACTAACCTTATTTTCACTAAATTCCCCCTTCCTTTTGTACACAATTCTGGATTTTTACACTAAAGTGGCACACAATATTTTATAAACACAGTTTAAAACCATGTGTTTGTATTTATTTTACACCTTTTCTTTCAAGTTCAAAGGCAGCAGCCATATTTGTTTAAAAAAACCCTAGTGTATACATGATTGCGTCCACGTTGGGGCGTGTGAAAGTGGAGGTTTGCAATTAAATGGAAAAAAGGTTTAAAATAAATATAAAAATAAGTTTTTAAAATGTGTTTGTGAAATATTGTCTGCCAATTTAGTGTAAAAATTAAATTCTGTGCAAAAAAGGAGGAATAGTGTAAATAAAGTTAGTTTAATTTTCAACTTTAATGATGAATATCTCGAAAAAACGTTGCCGAAAAAATGTTTTTTTAGATTCGTAATCAGCGCCCCAAACCGTATCAAATTTGGTCAAAATCGGAGAGACAACTTTCAGACAATTACCATTTTTAATTCCAAACAACTTTTCATAATAACAATTTTTGATATTGTAAAATATAAAGGTACTTTACTCTTGAGCAAAATTCATATTTTTCGACATACCTTGTAAGAGATTGATAAAATTTAATATCTGTTGATTGCATTTTAGATTTCAGAAGATGCAAAACTTTTTATGAAGAATAACATTTTTTCGTAAAATTAATAATAAGGAAAGTTTCCCACTTAAGAAGACACACTGTATATGTATCCCATTTAAATATCAAAATTTGAATTTACTTCCGGTATGACCGTAAGTCGGAAAGCTTGTCATATATGCATAAAAAGACGTTTCGTTTGAGTCACAACCGTACCAAGTTTTGTTGATATCGATAAATAAATCAAAAATAACCACCGAAAAGTAGCCTGGACACCCGGTATTAAAAATTTCAGTTGGTTTTATTTGGGTTACTCGCCTTTTTACTTTTTGGAAAATAGGACCCTCTTGGTCGGGTCCCGGGGTATGCGGGCTAACCCTGTCCAGGCGAGTAACCCAAATAAAACAAACTAAAACATGGATCCGCCACAAAACTATAGAACATATTAAAAATTTCGTTTAGTCCTAAAATATGAGAAAATATATCAATTATCTAAATTATGATATGTGTAATTTGTTTACCATTATTAATTTAATTGCATAGGTGCTATTAAATCCCATTTTAAAAGATTTTTTTAATTGAATGTTTTAAATCATAAAATTATCACTAAGCTGTATATGGTAAAAGTCATTTATCTTTTATAGTTGTTTTTGATGATTAGCAAACAAATTAAACAGCATTATTATTACGCAACTAATCTGTGCTAATCGGTTTTAAGAAACTTATGATAAAAACATTTTGATGTCCTTTTTTTGATCCAAGATATTTTATTGTTGTTCTGATTTAGAGGTATACTAATGAACTTGATTAAAAATATTGTTTAGTACAATGTTGGTAGTTTGAGGTTTTAAATAACTTAACTTTATATTCTATTACGCTACCGACTTATTTTTAAAGTAGAATACTCAGATATTGTAGTTTTAAGTATTAAAGATATATTTAAATTATTCTGGTGAATCCCAGATCGTTGCTCTTGACATATCCAAAGCTTTCGATCCGGTCTGGCATGATGGGCTTCTTAACAAACTTCCTTCTTACGGTCTTCCACCCAAGCTTTGCTCTTGGCTTTCCAGTTTCCTTTCTAATCAACGTATATCAGTTACTGTATATGGTCATTCTTCCAGCTTCTACCAAATTAATGCTGGGGTGCCCCAGGGGTTAGTGCTGGCACCCACGCTGTTTCTCCTACACATTAACGATCTTCTTTCTTCCACAATCAATCCTATTCATAGTTTTGCTGACGATAGTACCCTCAACTCTAGTATTCGATTTCTTAAGCCACCATGTAATTTTGTTTTTGAAAACAAACCCTGGTCAATGCAGATATCTCTTTCACAAGACCTCAAACTTATCTTGGATTGAAGCGCCAAAAATTTTGTTCAGTTTAATGCCTCGAAAACACAGTCATGTTCGCTGTCGCGAAAAAAGTCTGCCAATGCTCATCCCTTACATATGAGCCTCCAAGTTCTGCAGAACAAAGAGTCGTTTAATCTTGTCGGCGTCACTTTTGAGAATAACCTCAATTGGCACAAACACATTACATATATAGCAACGGCAGCTTCAAAAAGCTTGGATTCCTCTTTCGAGCCAGAAAATATTTCTCTTCTTCAATCTGTACACTCTTTATGTATCCCAGACCCTCTTTAGAATATTGTTCTCATGTCTGGGGAATGGTGTCCCCTACAATACTTAGCATTATGGACTCCATTCAAAGAAGAGCAGTTCGTCTTATTAATGATCCAATGCTCACAAAAAGGCTTCCTCTTCTTGCCCACCGTCGAGATGTAGGGGATCTGTCGCTTTTCTATAGGATTTTCGGCTTCTACTAAGAGGAGTTGGTCAGTCTAAATCCTTCTCTGGCAGCTCCCAACAGAGCAACACGTAGTGCAACTTAAATGCATCATTTTACAGTTCAGTTAGAGAGGCCCCGAACTTCCCGCTTTCTTCGTTCCTTCATCCCTAGAGTATCAAGATTATGGAACCTACTGCCCGCAGAAGTTTTCCTTCTCCTCACAATCTCCAAATATTTAAGTCCCGTGTGAACAAACTCCCTCTCCCACGGTAGTACTTCGGCATGAGCCTTCGTGGACTGTACCAAGATAAAAAAAGTAATATTTTATTATACACTGCTTTCCAGATATGAACTATTTAAGTATCTGTAGAATATCGTCAGTGCAAGTTGAAATAAAATAGCTTGCACATTTAATCTTATGTTTCAGTATTTTATTATTGACTTTAAGAAAATATACAAGCCCGGAGGCAATATTGTACGTAAAAGTAAATCCATTTACACAGATTATATAAAAAGGAACTAAATACTAGTCCCTGTTAAAATGACACTAACATTGCATTTTTTAAATCATTATTTACCTCCTCTCAGTCACAGAGAGCATTGGCTTTTAGTATTGTTTGGTTTACGCCCATGAAACGCATTTTATAGTGCCAGATCAAATTAGGAGATACAAAAATATTGTGGTAAATTGGTATAAATTCGTATCTAATGGTTTTAAGATATTGTATTTTTATTGAAAGATATTTTGTTTTAAACCAAAAGTTCAAAAATAGGGGAGAAAATACTACAAATAGCGTTTTCTATTACTATAACTTTTTAAATCAAAAATAAAGTGTGCAGGTGTTAAGAATAATTGAAATCCTCTGAATTATTAAGTTAAAACAGTCCTTATTAATCAAATCCATATATTGCGCATAAAGTATATTTATGTACAGGGTGTCCTGATAAGGTTGTCCTCCTGCGATATCTCGAAAACCCCTTATCGCATAGCTTTCGGAAAAAAAAATTATGGTAAAACCAGCCTCGAGAAAATGCTGGAAATTATTTTCAAGTTTCTAATTCCATCGTTAGAGGGCGTAAAACTAAGAACAAAATTTAAAACACGGATTATTTAAAATTACTCCATATTAATTGTAAGTTATGTCGTTGATAGTTTTCTCGCAAACTATGTAAAATAAGAAAACTTTTTCTTTTAATCGTTTTTCCCTAAGATGTGAAATATGGGGAGGGGGAGGACCGAATATAGATTTGAAAAAAATTAAATAACTTTTTTCGGCTTAACCGAATTTGATAACCCAGGTTTCGTTTAAAGAGCTTTAACCAGGGCTTAAGATAAGACATTGGCAAAAATATATAGTTGTATATCTATAAGCCCAATAAAAAGAGCATAAAAAAGTAAAGAAATTGGTGAAAACCGCATTTCGATATCTTAATTAATTCTCGAATTATTGCCGAAAAACTGCATTACTCGTATCCTTTCCTATTTTAAGCTGTCAGATAACGCTGCGTTTTTATCGAAGTACCGGGACGTCAAAAATCACAGAAAACAGGGACGTCAAAAATGACCAGTGCATTGTTTGTCACACCTTATAATTTTAAATTTAGTTCTTGTTTATCGCAGTAATTTTAAATTATGACTTATTCTACCACGGAAGCACACAATATGCTCGCCGTTTTTTTGAATATTTTTAAAATGCCTTTATTGCTGCAAGACAATATGCCATAAGATATTCAAAAGACGGCATTTTAATAAATATGTCTTTAGACGTTTGGCAAGCCGTTTAAGAAAAAGCCAGAGCCTGTAGATAATAATAAATCAGCTATTATTATCCACGAGCCGCGTAATTATAAATGCTGTTATTAAATTAATGATAAAGAAATAATAAGGATATTATTGATATTATTTAATATTTGTAGAAAAACAAATGGTTTTTGTTGCCATGGCATTCTCGATAAAAACGCCGTATTGTTTATCTGACAACTTAAAAAAAGATACCAGCAATGCAGTTTTTCGGCAATAAGTCGAGAATTTATTAAGATATCGTAATGCTGTTTTCACCAGTTTCTTAAATTTTGTATGCCCTTTTTAATGGGCTTATAATAATAATACCTTTGCATTTAAATTTTTCGAAAAAATTGACCAAATTTATAACATTGACACAAACTATAGTCTCTAGGCATAAAACAAAAAAATAAATTAATTATACCAATATTTTATCTTAAGCCCCGGTAAAAGCTATTTGTAACAAGACCTAGTTTATTAAAATCGGTTAAACCGAAAAAAAGTTATTTAATTTTTTTCAAATGTACATTCGCTTCTCCCACCTTCCTATATTTGACAGGTTAGAAAAAAACGCTCGAAAGAAAAAAGTTTTATTATTTTATATAGTTTGTGAGAAAACTATTCACGACATAACTTATTATAAAATAATTTTAAATAATCCGTGTTTTAAATTTTGTTCTTAGTTTTACGTCCTCTAGCGGTGGAATTAGAAACTTGAATAATTTTTCGAAGGGTCTCATGAACCGACGTCGTTCGACTTGACTCCATGGGATTTCTTTTTCTGGGGAAATTTAAAGAGTCTTGTATATTTAACATCAGTTCACACCACAAAGACCCGATAGAAAGAATAACATACCATTGCAACGATACTCGAGCCAATCCTGGAAAGTTGTTTAAAGTACAACGAGAAATCATACGTCGAATAAGGAAATGTATTGACGTAGAGGGCGCCCATATCGAAAATCAGCTTAAGTAGCCAAGAAGAAGCAAAGCTTTCACACTTTTAACAATCTTGCTTTTAATAAATAATTTCAATTTTTTTTGAACCTCTTAAACATGTTATCAAAACAAATGTAGAGTACCTTTTATAAAAGGAATAACCGAAGTATTTAAAAACCAATTTTCACCTCTGTAAAATAACACCTGTCAAAAATATGGCCCAACGAGTGTGGTGGCAAGTCCGTTCCTGTCGACGTAAACTATCTACTATGGTTTTATGTGTCTTTATGGCTTTTACAACATATTAAAATTTCAATAAATTATACAAGTCGGTTAAAAGTTAGAGCCAAAAAAGTAAATGGCTAAGTACCCCTTTGGGACGTTGAATCTCCGTTAGGGGCACTTTAGGAAAAATGTTTCTATAATAAATTAGGGTTATTTCGACTTCCCCTATATGCTCCGAGTATGCTATATACTTACCGGACACCCTGTAGAAAATAGGCAAAACCTAAATTTCGTACAGATTTCGGTTTTATGCACCGTTTTTCAAAAGATGGTGATTTGCTTTTAAATTTTAGGTACCCAAACAGCTTCTATTTTGCTATGTGAACTATCTAAATTATAAAGCAACGTTGTACTCTAAACTAATTTTTGGGAGTGGGGGATGATAGGTTCATGTGCTTCTTTTACAAAAACTTAAAAACTTTATATTCAAAATAAAGCTGTAAGGCTATCAGTCAAAGAACACTTTTTTTAAAATTTAAAAGGTTGTAATTTTAAAACTTAAATTTTATGTTTACTAATAGCACCACTTTTGTTTAATCAACATAATTATTTTCAGAAATACGAATACAGCAGATCCGGTAACCCTACCCGAGAAGTTCTAGAAAATGTTTTAGCAAAACTAGACAACGGAAAATATGGTTTAGCATTTTCATCAGGATTAGGAGCAACTACAGCAATTCTGGGACTTTTAAATTCTGGAGAACATTTAATTAGTGGCAGTGATGTTTATGGGGGAACAAATCGTCTTTTTAATAAAGTAGCGTCCAAATTTGGTATCGAAGTTACTTTGACGGATTTTACAGATTTGTCTAATTTTCAAAAACATATTAAAAATAACACTAAGGTAATTACATCTTCTTAAAATTATTGACTTTTATACGTAACAATAGTAGCTGCTCAGTTTAAATAATCTGGGAATTGCTAAATACTTAGTTTAAATGCAGGAACGGTTGGTCTACAATTCAAACGATACAATAACAAAAAGCACAGTTAACATAAGCTGCTCGATTTCATATTACAGCCTCTGCATTGGGGTCCATAGTATTTTAAATTTTAAAATTCAGCGCTTTAAAGTAATGAAAACGGCCAAATCGGGTCCATAATTTAATCTGTTTGTTGCAGCGGTTTACAATTCAAATGTAGCTGATTCTCGCTAAAGGTTTATTTTCAATATATTTTAGTTTCATTAATAAAGAACATGGCGCAAATCTCAAGGAAAATAGTGATCAGTGAGGTTTTTACAATTTTTTAATATGTCGTAACCCAAGTCAAGACTAACAATTTTTGAACTGGCACAGGCAGGGTGAACCAATAATTGAACTTAAAAAATCCGCTTGCACTGTACCTGTAATACAAATATAATATTTATTATTAATTTTACTTCATCTGTTGTTTTCAAAATGCAATATTTCATTTGACTTTCAATTAAATATTATTTAAAAAATACAGGGTTAAAAAATTACCTAATGAATTTTATTAAAAATATAGGTAAAGTTTAGAAAAAAATAGGAACGTAAGATGACATGGTTCTTTAGTTTAATGTTATTTGATCATGGTTTGTTAATATGGACCTTAAGGTGCATTAGGATATACATAACATAAATATGGTAACAAACCTGTTAGTTTATTACCATATTTTATTACAGCAAATGTTGTCTATAACATGTTGTAAACAGTTAAAAGAAAATATTAGGCTACTGATTTTAATTATTAAGCTAAATTATTTCATTATAACTTGTTCATTAACTTTTCTCCCAGCTGCATGTACTCTTACTTCGTGCTGTACATAGCCCAAGTACCCAATGACACTGCCATCATGAGCACAAACTCTCTACGTTATGTATTTCATTACAGATCATCTGAAGATATCTTGAACTTACTACTTTGTTAGTTCCTTATTTCTTAGTGCGCCTGGACAGTAAATTCTCTGCAGAGGGTTTTTCATTCCCTCAAAATCTTCATGTCCTGTATTATTAAACTACTTGTTACTTCACTTTTGTTTTACTTTCATCCAAAATGGTGGATTGCCATCGATAAACCGACTTAAGCCGGAGTCTCATGCGTCTGATTTCCGACGATCCGATCATCCGAAAGTATTTTGATTCGTCAGAACATTTTGGCGCCATTTTTCATCCGAAAATTTTAACATTTTATCCGACGTCGGATGGAGTTAAATTAATTTTAATTTTGTACGATGTCTGACGTTTCTTTCTGGTCTTCTAACCTTACTTTATTTTCCTTGTTGGGGTAATTTAAATTTATATTGAATATTAAAATAAACAGTTATAATTTAAAATCTTTAAAAAATTTTAACCTTAACCTTTACCGCATACTCAACAACAACTTTCTCTTCTTCCATTAAATAGTATTTAAGTTCCGTTAGGTTATTATTTCCTCTTTGTTTTATTGCAGTTTCACAGGTTGACCTTTAAAATGCTCTTATTATCTTTTCTTTTGACTGGATATAGGATCCGAAATTCGGATCAATGAGACATGCAAGTTTTCCGACAAAAAATTTTAAAAAAATTCGTACGTCGGATGGTCGGAAATCGGACGCATGAGACTCCGGCTTTATAAAACTACCTATATAAGTAAAATAAAAACTACTATATAGACTCCGCCAACTTGGTAATTTTATTTTACTGTTTATTTTAAATAGTCAGACTTTAAGCAACCAGGCTTTCATATAAAAGGATCATTAACTTATATTACAAACCAAAACAAAAATGTTTTAGCTTGTTTGGATTGAAACACCTACAAATCCGATGATGCAAGTAGTCGATATAAGGGCAGTATCTACAATAGCCAAGGAAAATAATTTAGTTCTTGTGGTTGACAATACATTTCTTACTTCCTACTTATTAAGGCCACTAGATCTCGGAGCTGATATAGTTAGTTATTCGCTCACCAAATATATGAATGGTCATACTGATGTTGTCATGGGGGCTCTAGTAACATCTAATGAAGAATTGTATGAGAAGCTAAAGTTTTTACAAAACTGTAAGTAATCCAATAGTGTTTTACACTGCTGTTTTAAATGTAAGTCGAAAAGAATACTTATTTTGTAAAGTTTATATAACCATTTATGAAATCTGCATTTCTTTATAATTAAAAGTTTATTAGCAATGGCCTGCAGTTGCCTTGTTTTTAAAGTGCAGAAGTCGTATATATGTATGTATTTAAAATACCATTTATGATGTAAAGTTAAAAATGCTTGAACATCCTTATTTACCTTACGTGGCTTCATTAAATTATTATCTGTTTTCACAAATATAAAAAGTTTAAAAGGAAGGATAATTAAAGAGCAGTGAGCACATACGTCTATTATCGGCACCATCTTTCGAAAAAATCATTTTAGAAGTCAGTTTATCTCTAACTTTATTATATCCGTAAAAACTTGTCTGAAAAGGAGCGGACCAAAATCCCAAAAAGCTTTAAATCGCCCCTTAAATACAAGGACAAAGGAATCCTGATTTTCCTTATTTTGAGCTTTCAACTAAAGGCAAACAAATGGCTTTTAAATCATAATATATAAATTAGCACGAACATTTAATTAAAAAATCTATAATTTAAAACATGTTTTGATATAATTAAATATGTATGCTCTTATTCTTCAGCAATGGGTATTGTTCCTAGTCCCTTTGACTGCTACCAAGTTAATAGAGGTCTGAAAACTTTGGCTTTAAGAATGCAACAACATCACAAAAATGCTTTGATAGTTGCGAAATACTTAGAAAATCACACCAAAGTGGAAAAAGTTATTCATCCCGGTAAGTTTTCTTTATATAATAACCTCAACTAAACATGGTAAACCAATTGTGTAACAAAGACCGATATTTCCACTATAAATAATGGCAACAAGATGTTATGTTTTTTTTTATTATATAATTAAAGGGTTCTGAAGGATTCATCGTCTAATATTATTATAAATTATTAAGAGTATTCCAAGTAAATGTTTTTATTTTTGAAAAAAAATATAAATGTCTCCTAAAAATTCTGGATTAAATTTTTGTAATATCATGCCTAGAATTTAAAAAAATGCACGTTTTCAATTAATTATATTGTGGAATAATGGCTATTACAGAAATAAAAACAGCATATTTTTATTTTAATACTTAAAAGTTTCTGTTCAGACCAAAGCCTAAAAAACCCGACACATTATGTTTGGTATAAAAAGTATTAAACATTGTCCCATTACTAGCCCGTATGGATATTAGAGTGTTATAAGATATAGAGGAGTGATAACTTAGAAAAGAAATAATACTTTTCAAACTTCCACAATTTTTTATTTTTAAGTTTTATTTATACAAAAGAAAACTAGACATGTTTCGCAACACTGTTGCTTCATCAAAGGAGTTTAAGAGACTGGTATTACTATAAACTAAAACTTACAACCAACATGTACACAAATAAGCAGGTAGATATTTACAATAGGAAAAACCTAATTATTATATTTACCTATTAATAAAACAGATTCAATAACGGAGAAGAATTTAAGTCTAATTGATTGTTTAAAAGAATATTGGAATTTTTGAGCTTGTTTATTTCCATGGATTCTAGCAAATTTAATTTTACACTTTTGTTTTCAATATGTAGAATGTCATAGTTAAAATTAAATGAATGTTGTTCTTCTATTAAATGGTTGGAGTAATTAGAATCTTTTTTCTTTTTAACAAAACTAGAATAATGTTCATTAACACGTTTATCGAAATTCCTACCCGTTTGTCCTATGTAAATTTTTGGACAGTCATTACATTTTAATTTATAAACACCCGATTTCTTTCCTTTATTGGTTTTAGTTTTATTGTTTTTAATATACTTCCCTAAATTATTAACGGATTTAAAGGCAACATTAATATTTAAGTGTTTTAAAAAAGTACCTATTTTACTACTAATATGACCTAAGTATGTAATCACTTTGTAATTATTTTTGGTTCTTTTACAGTGGGATAAACTAGATTTATTGCTTTTTTATATAATTTTTGTTTAACATTTTTTCAATTATTTTTGAAGTGTATCCATTATTTACGGCAATTTGTTTAATTATATTTAATTCTTTTTGAAAGTTAACTTTATTTAAGGGTAATGTTATTAATCGATGAATCATACTGAAAAAAGAAGCTAATTTTTGTTGTATTGGATGACATGAAGTATTGTGAATAGTAATATCAGTATGAGTAGGTTTATGGAAAACAGAAAAGTCATGTTTATTGTTGATTTTATTGATACTCAGGTCAAGAAAGTTTATCGAATTATTCTGCTCTTTTTCTATTGTAAATTTTATGTTTTCATGTATGCTATTTATAAAATCAAGAAAACTATCTAGTTGTCTCTCAGTGCCCGTAAAACATGCCAAAACATCATCAACATATCTATACCAATCAATAAATTTATTAAAAAGAGGATTCTTAGAAATAATAGATTCTATAGAATCCATAAAGATTTCTGCTAGGAGAGGACTTAAAGGGTTACCCATGATAAGACATTCCTTACTTGTATACAATTTATCATTGAACTCAAAATAGTTTTGTTCTAAACAGGCTTCTAAGGCGTTAATTATTTCTTGTTTTTTAACTAAATTAACATTGTTACTTATCAAAAGTTTTTCAACAAGTTTTACGGTGTCACTTAAGGGAATACTAGGGAATAGATTAGTAACATCAAATGAAACCAGTTTAGCGTTATTTGGTAGAATTATGTCTTTAATTTTATTGACTAAATCGTAAGAATTTTTGATAGCGTATTTTGCAGAGAAGTTAGTATTAGTATTAATAATGTTAATTAAGCATTTAGAGAGGTTATATGAAGGAGCTGAGACAAATGAAACGACTGGTCTTATCGGATTCCCAATTTTGTGAATTTTTATAAGCGAATATAACTTGGAGGCAAAGGATTCATGAGTGTTAATTTGCGTAGATCCATTTCAGAAAACAAACTTTTACAATTTTCCAATATGCTTCTAATTATTTTTTGGTATTTGTTCGTGGGGTCTGTTTTCAATTGTATGTATTTAGTTGGGTCTAAGAAATCTAAAGTTTTTTGAATATAATCTGTTTTATCAATAGCTATTACAGTATTGCCTTTGTCAGCCTTAGTAAATACAATATTATCAGATTTATTTTTAATTTGTTTTATTAGTTTTGTTTCTTGCTTTGGAGAAGTTTCTTTCATAAATTGTTTTTTTATTAAAGTGGAAGATTCATATTTATATTTAATATTATTCTGAGTATCTTTGAGTGCTCTTTCTGTGTCAACACCAAGAATTTCTAAAGAATTAGTATTAATATTTTGAATATTATGTTTAAAACCTTTTTCTAACAAATTTACTTCGTTTTTTGAGAAGTCAACTTTACTTAAGTTTACAAATCTACTGTAAAATTTATGATCAGAAAAAGTAGTTTGACCAGGTTTCAATTTTATTGTATTAGATTTAGAAGTAAGAATTTTAAGTTTTTTTCTTTGAGTTAAATATTTTTTATTAATAATTTTGCTTACTTTTTCTCTCGTATCTCTATCCAAAACAAGAAACTCTATAAAGTGTAATTTATATAATAACTCTGTATGCACTACCTTAAGGTAAACACTATAGGTTCCACGCTTTTGAAACTGCGTCTTCTTTTCTATTGATAGCCATTTTTTCAAACCAGTTGTAGATCCAATCTGCGCTGCTTTGCTTGTGTTGTTAGTTTTAAGCTTCATATACTTGGGGAAGACACCTTTACTTGAACACTGATTAAAAAACCACAAGTTTTGTGAACAAATTGCGATTTTTAGTAGTAATTTAAAATACCATGTAGCCAGGAAACTTACTGAAGCTTCTTTTATAACTTGTATTGAGTCGGCTTTTACTTGGTGGAAGTCCATTATAGAGATGATAACTTAGAAAAGAAATAATCTTTTCAAACTTCCACAATTTTTTATTTTTAAGTTTTTTTATACAAAAGAAAACTCGACATGTTCTAACACGTTGTTATCAAAGGAGTTTAAGAGACTGGTATTACTATAAACTAAAACTATCAACCAACATGTACAAAATAAGCAGGTAGATATTTACAATAGGAAAAACTTAATTATTATATTTACCTATTAATAAAACAGATTCAATAACGGAGAAATTTAAGTCTAATTGATTGTTTAAAGAATATTGAATTTTTGAGCTTGTTTATTTCCATATTCTAGCAAATTTAATTTTACACTTTTGTTTTCAATATGTAGAATGTCATAGTTAAAATTAAATGAATGTTGTTCTTCTATTAAATGGTTGGAGTAATTGAATCTTTTTCTTTTTAACAAAACTAGAATAATTTCATTAACACGTTTATCGAAATTCCCATCCCGTTTGTCCTATGTAAATTTTTGGAGCATTACATTTTAATTTATAAACACGATTTCTTTCCTTTATTGGTTTTTTTAAAACACTTAAATATTAATGTTGCCTTTAAATCCGTTAATAATTTAGGGAAGTATATTAAAAACAATAAAACTAAAACCAATAAAGGAAAGAAATCGGGTGTTTATAAATTAAAATGTAATGACTGTCCAAAATTTACATAGGACAAACGGGTAGGAATTTCGATAAACGTTAATGAACATTATTCTAGTTTTGTTAAAAGAAAAAAGATTCTAATTACTCCAACCATTAAATAGAAGAACAACATTCATTTAATTTTAACTATGACATTCTACATATTGAAAACAAAAGTGTAAAATTAAATTTGCTAGAATCCATGGAAATAAACAAGCTCAAAAATTCCAATATTCTTTAAACAATCAATTAGACTTAAATTCTTCTCCGTTATTGAATCTGTTTTATTAATAGGTAAATATAATAATTAGGTTTTTCCTATTGTAAATATCTACCTGCTATTTGTACATGTTGGTTGCAAGTTTTAGTTTATAGTAATACCAGTCTCTTAAACTCCTTTGATGAAGCAACAGTGTTGCGAAACAATGTCGAGTTTTCTTTGTATAAATAAAACTTAAAAATAAAAAATTGTGGAAGTTTGAAAAGTATTATTTCTTTTCTAAGTTATCACTCCTCTATATAATGGACTTCCACCAAGTAAAAGCCGACTCAATACATGTTATAAGATAATAAATCAAAGAATATTGTAGGGATAGGTAATATACATATCAAACACAATATTCACAAATTTTACAACTCAAAAAATAAAATTTTACAGTAGAGCTAAAGGAAAAGATACCTTGTAGTTTAATAATTTGACTAACCAAATTTTAGATTGAGCTTTTGGCTGCATGTAAATTATTAAAGTAACTTAAATTTGGTTTTATTTTAAAGTTAAGAAGGAACACAGGTTTTTGAATATATTTTTTTTAAAGATTTGTCACTTTTGCAAAAAAAACACAATTTAGATTTGTTCGGCTTAATTTAGTTCGTAGCATTCTTAGAATTTATTTACTTTTAAAAGTTAATTAAGGAAATTCACTTGTAACGCTTACTTTTTACAAAATATGGATTTTTTAAAGTCTTAATTTTATAAAAAATAAAATTTTAGATTTTTTAATTTGTGTCACTTTTAAAGAGGAGGTGCGATATGATAATTATTAAATGGTTATTTTATAAAAAAAAACTATAGTCCAAAAAAGGTACAAATCGGTTAAGATGTTCTGTTAATTTGATTTTTTGTAAATCTGAACCATTAAGATCCCTGTTATCGTTACACCCATGACTAACACAATCTGAGATAATCTGTTTTAGTCAAATAATTTTTGTGCTTTGACTCGATACAGGTTTTATAGGATTTGGCTCATATTTGTTTTTGGCAAATTTGTTTTAGCACAAGATGTATTTTGTATACATGCCGTTTTAAATTATCATGTGCAAAGGTTTGAAATTCAGGTCTGGGCTTGAGGAAAATTGCAGATTATGAATCTTAAAAATTCATCATCCTGTATATAATTTTTTTTTAATTTGAAAAGAGCATAAAAAACTAATGTTAATCACCGTATTTAGGTTTGCCATCCCATCCACAACACGAGTTGTTTAAAAGTCAGACAAGTGGCCACAGTGGGACTTTTTCATTTTACTTAAAAGGATCTCTTGAAAGTTCCAAAGCTTTTTTGACTTCCTTAAAAATATTTGCGTTAGCTGAAAGTTTAGGAGGATATGAAAGTTTAATTGAATTACCGTAAGTACTTTTTGACTTTATTTTAAAAATTTAGTATTTTAATAATAGTAGTATCCTAAGAAGCTATTAAAATATTTAGCGGGGTATGATCTCTGAATTGTATAAGTTTATTTTAATAAACTTTTGGAAACAAATGTGTTCATTTGAATAAGTTTGGATTAAAAAATAAATATTAAAACTATGGCCTGGAATTTTATGCGTAATTTGAAAATAAAACCAATTATTTATATTAATATAAAAGACAATTTTTAGCACTAGTGTTTATAAGTAAATTATTTTTAGAGTTATGGGTATTGGTTCTTTGCCCCTATAAACATCAAGATTTATTAAATTCTCTAATTTTATTACATATGATCAATATGTAAACAAAAGTTTGAGATTATACGGGTTTAATTTTTTGACTTAAGAGACATATCTTTGACCTTTTCCTAAAACCACCCCAATGCCGGGTTCTTCCTTAAACTTATTTTACTTTAGAGTGGTTTAAATATAAGACTATCCATGTATTTACGACCACCTTAAGCAAAGTTCACACATTCGGGTCTTCTAGACATGTATTATTAGGAGTCCATATAATAATTATTGCCTTACAATAAATTAGCCTGATCCTACAACTTTAAACAATAAGAATATTAGTTTTAAAATGTCTTTATTTTCTGACAACAAAGATCACTTTTATACTTATATATAAATAAGTAAAAATAATAATAAATTGTAGTTTAACATCAAATCAACTGTAATATCAGATACTTCTCCAGTGGTTTGGTATATCAAAATTTAATTAATCATCACAATACCACAACTTAATTAGTGGTGTAATAGGCAAAAAGAAAAATAAAACCATTGTTTAAGAAGGCCCAGTTTAAATTAATTTAAATGCTTAGTAATAAAAGTAATGTTTTGATATCAGTTTTCTAGTCGTATTTTCAGTGCCATTTGTGTAAGAAAATTAGGAAGCATTTATATAAAAATAAACTAAATTTACCCTTCATGACTATGGACATAAATGTCAAATACTGGCAAAACTACAAATACAGCGCCAGTGAAACTTTTACTAAAAAATAATTCAATTTTAAAACAAATGAATAAAACGTGTTTGTGGTTATCATAAAAGAAAACAACTTTAAACAAAAATTACAAAGTAGGTATTTTCGATATGTGATAGATGCAAACGTTTTTGCATCGTTTGCGGCAATAAATTATATTAATTAAACTGTTTTTACGTCTATCGATGTAAACTACTTTGGTTGTAGCCAAAAAAAAACTAATGAAATTTTCGAAATTGTTTGCAGTGGCTTCTTTTTGTATTGAAAAATTTTTTATTTACACAGAGTTTTTAATGGCGAAATACCAAACAAAATCATTTTAAATTAGAAAATTGTACCATTTGTTATGGGATTTTAAAATTTTATTTTTCCTAGTTTCTGAAAGCATGGTCTTTTAGCAAAATAACTAAATCGGGACAATGTACTCATTAAATTAAAAACACTAGTTATTAATAGTTTTCTACTTTTAGATCTATAATGACTCACGCATCTGTGCCTGCAGATCAAAGAGCTGTACTGGGAATTACAGACACATTAATCCGATTATCAGTAGGTATTGAAGATGCTGATGACCTCGTTGCAGACTTAGAAGAAGCATTAAAAGCAGTTTAATTTAGTTAATTTTATATTTTACCAAGAACAATCAAAACTTATACTGAAAACGAACATCAAGCTAAAAAATTAAACTGGACGGAATCTTTATAATGAAATAAAATTTTAGAGACCCGATTGAATCTCAATTTAACAGAAAACCGGAAACCGATATTTTGTAAAAACTACATACTTTATAAAATACTTTTTTTAATACAAATAATATACTTATTTTATACACTTTCAAAAATGTAATTCTAATTAATGTTAAAACAGGCATTTATGTTTATTTTTGTGTGGATACTCCTCCGTTTTTTTAAAAAATTTATTTTTACACATTATACAAAAGTGTTATAAATTAATATATCTAAATTAATAAATTTATAAGTCACGCTGTGAACTTGGTAATAATAAATTCTTTATTCCGTTGATTATGTGATCACATGTTGTTTTACTTAAGGCTCCATTTTTGGCTAGATGCATGTTTACACTAGAAACAAACTAAAAATAAAAAATATGTATATAAATACCTAATCCTAAATAGTCCAGTAGCTAAAGACCTGAAAGTACCCAAAGCTGAAAATAAATCTGTACAGTTCTCATTTGTGGCGCAATTCTTAGGTCTTCGCGGATGCTTTCGAGCAAAAAAAGTTTATCACAATTCCAACGTGGGGAACCCATTGAAAATGGCCCCCAAAGTCCCAAAAATGTGTTTCCCGCGAAAATCTGACAAAATATGCAAATTAGAGAATTTTGTTCACCATTGTTTTCGCCACTCCAATTTTTGTAAAAACGGCCGTCAAAAATCCATTCACACTGGATAAATGTGGTGGTATTAGTAGTTTTTTACTAAAAATGCAGATGGGCAAAACAATTATTTATCAAAACGCAAGAAAGATGGTGAAGGCAATTTTCCGGGATCATTGAACACTTGCTAAGGTCTCATTATAAAAAGAAATGTTAATAACAAACCATTTCTTCAAAAAATATCAATAAAGTAATGAGATACTTTTAAAATATTGTAAAAAAACTTTGACCGCTCTTTTTAACACTCTAGAAAAATCAGTATGGACCCAAACACATATGCAATGATAGGAACGGGTTTTCCCATTCCGATGAACTTCAAATGATTAAAAAATGTACATTATTGCCCGAGTAATGTAACAATTCGTCCGCCTGCTTATAAGTGATTCCATGAAGATAGCGGCATTCTCGCAGTAGAGCGGCAGCTGAAATGAGGGACTTTTGGGTCCCGTTATCTCGAAAACTATCGTTTTTTCAAAAAAAAATTTTAAGGTCCATTTTTGTAGATTACAAGGCGATCTTCATTTTTGTCTTAAAAAAAATCTTCAATTCGCATATTTTGGCAGATATTAGCGGAACCCCATTTTTCGGGCCTTGAGGGGCCATTTTCAGCCCTTTCCCACCTGTTAATGCGGATAAACTTTTTCGCTCAATAGCCTCCCGAAGACCTAAGAATTGCGCCACAAGGGAAATCTGTACAGATTTATTTACAGATTTGTCCCTTCATTTACTGGACTAAAATTATATGCTAATATTTAAGGAGACCATCCCTGAAGTCATTTTAAGAAAAAAAATATATATGAAAATATGTCCTAAACGTCTTTACTTTTGAACTACAAGTTGATAAAGTTTCCAGAAAAAAAAAATGCTTTTCTGAAATATCTGAAATACCATTTTGGACATCTATACGAAATTCGGTATGCATTTACTATGCACACAGACGCATTTTCTGGCTTACAACTTTCTTTAAATTTCTACCAGAGGCGTCTGTACGGGATTTGAATTTTACATATTTTAAGACAAAAATGTTACGCCACTGGATTTTTTCATAAGGGGTTTTTTTTGGATGATCTGATCACTTTTACATAAAAATTATCGTATTTTTCTCGTAAAATGCACCCTTCTTGATAAAAACAATTAATTTAAAAGCATTCATTTCTTAGCATGCATGGATAAATTATTTTTTAAAAAACCACACAAACCTAGGTAGCCTGGAATAAATTGTTTTTAAAACTTCACTGTCATAATAGTGATTGTTGGTATTCTAAACGTTTGGCGCTTTATTTTTGCAAATTCTAGTTTGCTATTCAGTTTATTTAATTTATTCGTTTTTTTTTGGGTTACTTATTTCAGTAAATATGGTGAATTTAAATTATACAAGTGCGGAAATGATGGCAATGCATTACGAATATGGTGATGTATTAGAGACCAAACGTGAACTTTTCCCAGTGGTAAGTTAAGAAATTTACGAAAAATCCGCGGTGTTTTGTCACAAATTATGTTCGCAGAAAAAGCAAATTTTTCCAGGAATATCATTTAAACTTTTTATAACAATCATCTGTGGGCGGAAGTGTTGAATAATTTAATAGGCCTATTTTGTCTGCCAGAACGCCTTGATAAACAGTCCTACTTACATTTGCTAAAAAAAACTAACTGGGTTGCTTAAAGACGTGCCAGTTGCGTTGAAAAATTAAATGTGGTTCAAGCACGATGAGCTGCTCCTGCTCATTTTAGCCAAAGACAATTGTAGTTTTACTATAGACACACAAATCAATGCTAAATTTTTGGTAATAAGTTTGGACACTCGCTTATTGGAGCGAGCGTCCATCGGGAGAAAATACATTCATACGCTGCTATAAAAACGAACACTGTTGCCAAAGCTCTAACAATAAAAACAGTGATTAGAAATTATTTCTGTGGGAAATAGGCCAAATTCGTTGTAATAAAGATAATTTTTTGCTGTATAATACTAAAATTTTAATTATGTAAATTTTTACTTTGGAAAATTTAAATTTGATTAAAAATATATTTGTAGTTGATAGGATACATGATGTTTAATATGATTTAATTTTTTTTTTTAATTATATTTTTTATTTTAAGACATTCACACTTAACAAGAAATACTGGAACTATACAACAAAAATTAATATTCATTTATTATTGCGAAATCGAACGATCCCATCGATTCTTTTCCACATTTTTACAATATATTAATGACTAATTTTTTAAAGTTAAATACCTTTAATTTTTATTGGATGTCTTGCATTTCGTGTTGCTATTTTAGTGCTGTGTTTTTTCTGTAGTGGTAATAATAGGACGTAAACTGTGTATTCTTACTGACGTTTTTAAGGTGCGTTTATGAAAATGTATATTTGTCAACAGTATAATTTCTTTTAACTTCCATCCACTGAACTGACCTTTAACAAAGTGTTCATTCTTTTTATAACATTTTTTTGTCCATTTTCTAATGTTTAATTTTAAACAGACGGATATATAAAGACATATATATATATAATATATATATATATATATAATATATATATATATATATATATATATATATATATATTAAAATATAAAATATATATATATATATATATATATATATATATATATATATATATATATATATATATATATATATATATATATATATATATATATATATATATATATATATATATATATATATATTACAATAGAAATTTTTTTATTATTATTATTATTTATTATTTATTGTTATTATGATTATTTATTATGATGTTTATGATGTTTGTTGATTGAATTAAAATATAATGCAAATGTTGTTTGATTTATTATATTGATTGAAAAGGTAATTATGTAAATTTCTATTGCACTTAATTTATTTGTTTGTGGGGCAACAATAATAAAAAAATAAACTATGTAATTTTTCTTTTTATCAATGGTGATGCCTTTTTGCCCTGATTACTCTGACTGTAGAGATTCTTTCCTCAGGTGAGTTCAGATTTACTGTTTGTAGAGCCTGCTAACTTATATGAATAAAAAACTGTTGATTCGTTTTATACTTTATTTTAAATTCTAATTAAAATTGAAATAAACATTAACAATACAATAATTTTAATCAGGATAGCACTGTTAGATGTTCATACATATATCAAATCATTGAACAAATTTTATTATAAAAAACATTGTTTTATGCAGTTCTTTCTCGGTTAAGATTTTGTAATAATATTTAATTTTTAATCGAAATTAAATTTTGCAAATATGAATATTATTGTTTATTTGAAGTCAAATTCAATGTTATTAAATAATTCTTGTTAATAAAATTTTATTAATGTATTATTATTATTACAACAGCTTTTTATTTTGGTCCTTGGTTATAAAAATTTTACTATATATATAAAAAAACTTCAATTCACTTGATTCAAATTACGGACCTGTTCTTTACTCCTACCGGCAAAATATATTACTAGCTAATTTCCTGTCACTACTAAATAAATGTCGTACCTTGTATTCTGCTACAGTTTTTTAAGAGAACGTATTCTCTTATAATAAAAGGATATAAACAGTGGTTCTTCTTGATGGAAAACTAATTCAAATGTGGCTGCGGCAATATGTATGGCTGGACAACCCTTTGCTGCCGTCCGATGACAATACCAATTTCTCTTTGTTTATACTTCGTCGTCGGCACTTGGATTGGATTTTATTTAAATCGTCCTTGTTCCCAGGTAAATCACTTTATTTTTATTATATTTTTCGTTTATATTTAGTTTGCTTAACTTTTCGAATCGTTTCAATACTTAAAACTTTTATAATGACAATATAACCTCCAAAGTCAATGCACCAGGTATCCCCTTCTCGGAGAAGCTTTCTTTTGTTTTTTCGGACCTGGGGAACCGTGGCTTTCTTTAGCAACTGATTTTAAAGAGCTCTGTTTCTCGAGCGTCATTAGTATTTATAACCTCGGGAAACAAGTGAAAAAATTCTAGAAAATTACGTCCATTTTCGGCTTACTTGATGTTTTTTTATTTGTCACGTATACAATCTTTAAATTATGAAATTTTCACTTTGGATAGAATTTTCTCTTTTATGGATTTACCTGAGCTAACGAGACCTTTTGTATTAATTAGGAAATTTAATGCCCTTTTGAATAAGCTAGGTTAATGGTTATTTTATTTTCCCCTTGTCATATTTATTTCAACGTAAACAAACGCATGTCATGAAAATGCATATCAAAATTTTCATATTTTTTCTTTTTTGAATAAGTTTTCCACTTTTAAGCCTTAAAACTATTAAAAATATCTACATCTAATTATTCTACATTTATTAAACCTAATTACTACTCTTAATTTGCTAAATTCGTTTATAAATTTCTACTTTATTGTCCTGTCATTGTCTTCGTTTTAACTGTGTTCACTTTAATTTATATTTTTGAGATCACTTTAGTGTTTTCTCTCACATAACTTTATAGAATCGGAAAGAGGGTTGTTTTCCCTTTCTTTTCCTACCTAGTTTATTTAGTTTTGATTTCCCACTCATTTAATATTTCATAAATTCTCACTGTCTGTCATTTCACTGTTTTTAAAACGGGTTTTTCACTCTTTGTGTATTTATTCCGATCATTTAAACACTTATTATATTTAGCCTACGTCTAATTCTATCTAATTATAACTATCTTACTTACTAAAATCTAGCAATAGTATAAAAATTGATCATATTTTGCTTTACTCGCATTATGGCTATCTTGGTATGTCGTTTTTGTCCCATATAATTGCAACTCTATGTATGTTTTGATATGTTTCATTATAATATGTTACTTTAGATAGTATTACACCCTTTTTTTATATTTTGGGCTTCCTTGCTGTTTTTAGGACCTAGATATTTGTCAAGGTCATTGACCTCCGTTACTCTTCGAGACCAATTTTGCTATTTTTCAATATCTTATTGTTTCATGGTATTTAACGTGACTAATGTTATTATTTATACTCTTGTTATGTTTGGCTGCTGGATTTTGACTTTATTTCTTTACATTTTGACCTATTTTAACCCCTGAATTTATGCTTTTTTCTAATTCTCCCCTTTGTTGTGCCTTTGATTCGAAAATTCTTATTGAAAAGTTATTGACATGTTTATATTTATACAAATTCCCCCTACTTGAATAAATTTTTTATTTTTAAATTTTTAATTTACAAGGAAAAAATTTATGAAAGTGTATTATTATTTTGTCCACTCTATATAACATATTTAATTATAAATAAATTCGTATAAATCGTTAATGTGGAAAATGCCTCTTTCCTTTCCTGTTCCTAAATCGGCTATTTGATAACTATTTACTCCTTTTTCAGTCAAAATTATATATGGGCCAATAAATGGTTGTAGAAAACGGGCATACATCCCTTTCCGCTTATCCGTCACTCTCAAATTTCGTAAAAGGACTAGATCTCCCTTTTTAAAACGTGTTCTTTTTCTGATATTCCTTTTTTCCTTCTCTAGCTCGTTTTTTGATGTTTTTATTTATTTTATCTATTACTTCTTGGTAGTTCTTTGCCTTGCTTTGAAAGCTGGTATATTTCTTACACTCTTCTTTTAACGGAATCAACCAAAAACTATGTTTTAAGTCTATTTTCGTACATATCGTTGTCTTTGTTATTTGTCCTAAAATTGCATCTATAGGCATGGGGGCTTCATATTGGGGTACTGTATATTTATTGTTAATCCTGGCGTCTAAACATATTCTAATCTCATCGTTCTTTTTAGGTACTACTACTACTGGATTTATGTATATGGTGTCTGCTCTTTCAATAATGCCGTTGCTGATCATATCGTTTATTTCATCGTTTACTCTTTGGCAGTGCCGATATGGGATAGGGTAAGTTTTTGCTTTAAATTTTTCGATTCTGTTTACTGTAAATTCGTGTATATACTGGTTAGTTATCCTATTCTCTTCGTTGATTAAATTGCAATGCTCGTTTAATAAGTCGTTCATAAAATTTTTATATTCTTCAGGACATTTGCTGTTGTTTAATTGCTCGTTTATAATTTTATCCGTGTTATCTTCCTTATTCACCCATTTACATTCACTTATATTCACTCCTTCGCATCCATACTTTTCGTTTCGTTTGAGTGTCCATCCCGGATTCACTCCTTCATAATCACGTGTCCTCTTTGGATTCACGCTATTTACAATGATTGGCCTCTTTGGGTCCACATCATTAACTTCCTGTAGCCTCTTAGGGTCTACTAAAATAATATTTGACCTCTTTGGGTCTAAAATACCTTCATCGTCGTTTATACTTTTTTGTGAATTCAATAGTGAATAATTACTTACTGTCGTTTTCATTTTATCTATACCCTTATTGCTAATAAAATTTACAGCATGTCCTTGCAAATATAATTTATTTTCTTCGTACATTATTTTGGCATTATATTTATATAATATATCATTCCCTATCAGCATATCGCAATGGAGTTCCTTCATCACTAAACAATTTATGTTGAAATCTTTTCCACTTATATTTAAAACAAAATTACACATCTGATCAATTTCGCCAAGTTTTTTGTTGTTCGCCCCAAGTATTGTAATTTTTGGGATTTTGTTTAGAACAATATTTTCTTTATTCACAATTTCGTTTAATTTTTCTTGCTTAATTATTGACCCTTCCGAACCACTATCAATTAATATCTTAATGACATTTTCATTTAACTTTGCATCTATTTGTATTAATTCGCCTTCGTCGTCGTTTTCTTTTGAATTATCTTCTAATGTAATTAATTGCCTGGGATGTTCATATAATGGTCTTGTACTATTCTTGATAAAATTAGTTCGGAGGGTTTTTACATAAAATTTTGATTGTTGGTTTGTCGTATATCGTGGTAGATTCTCTTGCCTGTTGGTTTGCTCATTAAATCTGTCTTCGTTATGTCGTGGTAAACTACGGTTTCTCCTATTTTCATTATGTACATTTCTTTGATTCGTGTTAATTTGTTCGTCGCTCCTACTAATACGGATATTGTTTACATTCCGGTTTCTATAAATTTCGTTTCGTTTTGCATTTCCTGAATAATTATTTACATTGTCGTTCATCCTATTTCCGTTGTTAAAATTTCCTAAATTCCTGGTGCTATTTTCCTGGTTAGTGTAATAGTTGTTTGTCCGATTTCTATTTTGCTGGTTCTCCTTATTTTCTCCTCGAATGTTCTGATTACTAAAGTTTCTATTGTTGTTTTGATTCGTGTTATTGTTATTGTTAAATCTTGTCCTGTCGTATTTATTATTCCGTCCATATGTGCTATTGTTTGTTGTATTTCCCCTTTGTACCCTTGTCAAAAATTGTAGAAATTGGCTCATGGTCTTTATGTTTTGGAGCGTGATAGTCTGTACCACCTCTGGTGTAAAATGTCTGGCAATGGTGAGTACAATATCCTCTTCCCTTATTTTTGGCTCTAAATAATTAGCCACTGTGCTCAATTTCATGGCGTAATGCACCATGTCAGATCGGGTATTGCTATGGTATTTGCCAAAATGCAATCTTTCTCTATATTGCGACTGTTGCGTTTCTCCCCAATAAAACTCTAAAAACATTGCCTCAAACTCCTCAAAAGTGTTGAAGCTGTTTTCAACATTTGCATACCATATGCTGGCACCTTCTGCTAAGTTAACCCTTATCATATCTTTTATATCCATGAAATTCCTAATTCCCCTTATCTTATTCTTTAATGATATTATAAATGCTTTCGGATGTATTATATTGATGTTTCCCGTAAATTTAATTCCCAAATCTGCACTACAATTGGTTCGAATGATTTCCTGATTTGTCGTACGGTTTTCTATTTCTCGTATTTGCTCGTCCAGTCGATCATTTATTTGTCTTTTCATTCTATCTGCTGTATTGGTGATTTTTTCTTTTATGGTGCTGTCGTAATTATGGATCACTTCTTCCCATCTTTTGTGAATTGTCTTGACTTTTTTATTGTTTTCATTGATATTCACCTCTATCTGTTCCAATTTATTGTCTAGTTTATTTTCCATATTGTATAAATAATTATCAGTTGTGGTCCTTTCGTTTTTTATTATGTGTAGTATGTCTTGTTTGTTTCCGTCCACTTTTTCATATATTTGTGCTGTTATTTCCAATATCTTCTGGTCAAAACTTTCCTGTACTTTTTCTATTCTTTTATGGGTCTGTTCGATATTTTTATCCATCTTGTCCATTCTTGTGTTTAAATCCTTTAAATCTGTCTTTAAATTTTTCTCAGTACTTTCGATTTTATTGATTAAATTCTGTTTCAGGTCCTGTGCGTTGGCCTGCATATTGGCACTCAACTGTTGAAGCATTTGCATCATTGCTGCATTCGGATCCGGAACTTGTACACTGGTGCCGGGAATTACCACTTCCGAAATAATATGTACGTTTTCCTTTATTGGCTGTTCATCACCGGGGCTCTGATCTTCCCCTTTGCTGCCTTTTAGAACTTCTTGAGAGTCGATTAACTCGGATTCAGATGAATATTGTTCCTCATCCTCTACGTTGGGAATTTGCCTTTTTGGAATGGCCTTTCCGGACCTCAAATATGTTTTTTCAGCCATTTTATAATAATATGTTTAGTTTAATTTGAAATTTATTTATATTTATATTTGATGTTAGTAATATGATAAATGTAACCAATCTTCCTTTCAAGTAAAGAAGATTAAAGTTTTTTTATTATTTGGTTAGTACTGAATATGTAACTATATATAGATGGATAATAATAACACACAATTGTTTTTATTTTATTATTACAATAAATATTTATTGCGACTCAACACGACAATACCTCTGTTGCAAATTAAAGACTGTACCTTTGTTATGATCAACTTTTATGCTGTACACTAACTTACCTATTTTATGATACACCCTGTATAATAAATGATGTACAATTGCTATACCTTTTATTTTAACCTACAATTCATATAAGCTTCGCTCTTTTAAAGATCAACTCCCCTTTTAAAATTTTATTATAATCACATTCACCATTTAATCAAGAATTTTAAAAAAATAATTTTCCAAATCATGCAAATTTTATTTTTACAATTTTATTATAATCACATTCACCATTTAATCAAGAATGTTTAAAAAAAAAAAAAAAAAAAAAAATCCAAATCATGCAAATTTTATTTATATTTTTATATAATTGATTTTGATTGTTTTTTAATCGTAATTACCTTTTTTATTTATTTATTTATTGCTTTATTGCCCCACGTTGGGCGCCATTTACAATAGAAATTTTTTTATTATTTATATTATTTATTATTTATTGTTATTATGATTATTTATTATGATGTTTATAATGTTTGTTGATTGAATTAAAATATAATGCAAATGTTGTTTGATTTATTATATTGATTGAAAAGGTAATTATGTAAATTTCTATTGCACTTAATTTATTTGTTTGTGGGGCAACAATAATAAAAAAAAATAAACTATGTAATTTTTCTTTTTATCAATGGTGATGCCTTTTTGCCCTGATTACCCTGACTGTAGAGATTCTTTCCTCAGGTGAGTTCAGATTTACTGTTTGTAGAGCCTGCTAACTTATATGAATAAAAAACTGTTGATTCGTTTTATAATTTATTTTAAATTCTAATTAAAATTGAAATAAACATTAACAATACAATAATTTTAATCAGGATAGCACTGTTAGATGTTCATACATATATCAAATCATTGAACAAATTTTATTATAAAAAACATTGTTTTATGCAGTTCTTTCTCGGTTAAGATTTTGTAATAATATTTAATTTTTAATCGAAATTAAATTTTGCAAATATGAATATTATTGTTTATTTGAAGTCAAATTCAATGTTATTAAATAATTCTTGTTAATAAAATTTTATTAATGTATTATTATTATAACAACAGCTTTTATTTTGGTCCTTGGTTATAAAATTTTACTATATATATAAAAAACTTCAATTCACTTGATTCAAATTACGGACCTGTTCTTTACTCCTACCGGCAAAATATATTACTAGCCAATTTCCTGTCACTACTAAATAAATGTCGTACCTTGTATTCTGCTACAGTTTTTTAAGAGAACGTATTCTCTTATAATAAAAGGATATAAACAGTGGTTCTTCTTGATGGAAAACTAATTCAAATGTGGCTGTTGCAATATGTATGGCTGGACAACCCTTTGCTGCCGTCCGATGACAATACCAATTTCTCTTTGTTTATACTTCGTCGTCGGCACTTGGATTGGATTTTATTTAAATCGTCCTCGTTCCCAGGTAAATCACTTTATTTTTATTATATTTTTCGTTTATATTTAGTTTGCTTAACTTTTCGAATCGTTTCAATACTTAAAACTTTTATAATGACAATATAACCTCCAAAGTCAATGCACCAGGTATCCCCTTCTGGAGAAGCTTTCTTTTGTTTTTCGGACCTGGGGAACCGTGGCTTTCTTTAGCAACTGATTTTAAAGAGCTCTGTTTCTCGAGCGTCATTAGTATTTATAACCTCGGGAAACAAGTGAAAAAATTCTAGAAAATTACGTCCATTTTCGGCTTACTTGATGTTTTTTATTTGTCACGTATACAATCTTTAAATTATGAAATTTTCACTTTGGATAGAATTTTTCTTTTTATGGATTTACCTGAGCTAACGAGACCTTTTGTATTAATTAGGAAATTTAATGCCCTTTTGAATAAGCTAGGTTAATGGTTATTTTATTTTCCCCTTGTCATATTTATTTCAACGTAAACAAACGCATGTCATGAAAATGCATATCAAAATTTTCATATTTTTTTCTTTTTTGAATAAGTTTTCCACTTTTAAGCCTTAAAACTATTAAAAATATCTACATCTAATTATTCTACATTTATTAAACCTAATTACTACTCTTAATTTGCTAAATTCGTTTATAAATTTCTACTTTATTGTCCTGTCATTGTCTTCGTTTTAACTGTGTTCACTTTAATTTATATTTTTGAGATCACTTTAGTGTTTTCTCTCACATAACTTTATAGAATCGGAAAGAGGGTTGTTTTCCCTTTCTTTTCCTACCTAGTTTATTTAGTTTTGATTTCCCACTCATTTAATATTTCATAAATTCTCACTGTCTGTCATTTCACTGTTTTTAAAACGGGTTTTTCACTCTTTGTGTATTTATTCCGATCATTTAAACACTTATTATATTTAGCCTACGTCTAATTCTATCTAATTATAACTATCTTACTTACTAAAATCTAGCAATAGTATAAAAATTGATCATATTTTGCTTTACTCGCATTATGCCTATCTTGGTATGTCGTTTTTGTCCCATATAATTGCAACTCTATGTATGTTTTGATATGTTTCATTATAATATGTTACTTTAGATAGTATTATGCCTATCTTGGTATGTCGTTTTTGTCCCATATAATTGCAACTCTATGTATGTTTTGATATGTTTCATTATAATATGTTACTTTAGATAGTATTACACCCTTTTTTTATATTTTGGGCTTCCTTGCTGTTTTTAGGACCTAGATATTTGTCAAGGTCATTGACCTCCGTTACTCTTCGAGACCAATTTTGCTATTTTTCAATATCTTATTGTTTCATGGTATTTAACGTGACTAATGTTATTATTTATACTCTTGTTATGTTTGGCTGCTGGATTTTGACTTTATTTCTTTACATTTTGACCTATTTTAACCCTGAATTTATGCTTTTTCTAATTCTCCCTTTGTTGTGCCTTTGATTCGAAAATTTTATTGAAAAGTTATTGACATGTTTATATTTATAAAAAATATATATATATATATATATATATATATATATATATATATATATATATATATATATATGTTATATATATATATATTATTATTATATATATATATATATATATATATATATAAAATTATTACTTACAAATAATTGTTATTAACAGCAAGAAATGTTTTAATTATTATTATTATAAGTTTGGCTTTTCGTTAAATTACTTACTGTTACCATTATTATAGCTTTGGCAACAGTGTTGTTTAGAGCAAGTGAACGTATTTTCTCCCGATGGAAGCTCGCTCCAACAAGCGAGCGTCCAAACCTATTACCAAAAAATTAGCATTGCTTTGTGGGTCTATAGTGAAACTACAATTGTCTTTGTTTTAGCGCAAATGTGCGAGATCATTTAGATACCGTTTATCCTGATAGTTGGATAACATCAACAGTGGCCAGCAAGATCCATACCCTGATCTCAATAGTTTACATTTCCTTTAATGGGACCACCTTTAAAGTCTAGTTTACACAACTCTTCTTAACAATTTAAAAACATTGCAAGAGCGAATAGTTGTCGCGTTCGAAATTACACGGAATATGCCGGAAATATTCGAATGAATGCGCCATTCGATGCGACGAAGGGCTGAAGCATACCTGTTAGGCCAAGGTGGTCACTTCCAACAATCTTTGTAATTATTTTATCAATGTTAATAAGATAGATAATAATGGTCTAAGAGCTGGAGCCGAAAAATCATCGTCATCAGTAATATGTAGTTTCTCCCGTAAAACATGTTCATTTAGTATTGTTAATTATGTTCCCGCGCGGGCTGACAGCTAGGTGGATACAAAAGGGTGGCGGATAAGGTAAGAGGTAAAAATTTATGCAAAAAATCGTCATCGATAACATGTCAGCCATTTTAACAACTTAAAGTTGTTGGGCAATTTTTGGGTCCATTTTAAGAAGAAAACTTCATATGAACCTATGTCCTATACGTCCTAAGTTTAAGGTGGTAAAATTTTTAAAAATAAATCATTTATTATTAATATTAGTAATACCACTATAGATATTTTAATAAAATTTGGCATACATGTACTATGTATCAAGAGGCTTTTTTTAGTGTACTACATTTTTTTATTTTCACCAGTGGCGTTCGTACGGAATTTGACCTGCCTATTTTGGCAGATATTAATGGTACGTCACTGATTTCTCTTAAAACAAAAAATATTTTTAAAATCCCCAATCACATAAGCAAAGTTGATCACTTGATTTTTTTCAATCCAATGCACGATTTTGACTTAAAAAATAAAAACCATTTTTCTGCATGATCATAAATCATAACAATATAGGTAAACAATATCACCATATGCAGAGAAATATCTACATTTAATTTTTCTAGGTGAAAACCGTGAGTCGGACTAAAAAAAATTATGAACAGTTTTGATCTCCTTTTTAATGATGAAAGTTAATAAATCAAAACTTCGTACAAGGCTGATTGACGATAATTTGGAAAATTCTTTACGTCTTTGTATCAGTGGAATTATTCCAAACATCCAACATTGTCGTATTATTTTATGTCTGATATCTATCGCAAAAATTATGAACACTACTTTAAAATGTACTACATTTAAACGCGGCCCGCGAACGTATTTGCACACTAAAGTTTGGCTCACATGTCAAAGGATACCCATACCTGCTTTAATTGGAACTAACATTTTGTTTGGTTGGTTAGAGTAGCTAAGAGTTTCTTTTACCTTATCAAGGTGACTGATGCTAAGATCCTGAAAGTACGGTTCATGAAAAGATATTCTTTTATCTTTTGAATATTCGTCCTCAGTAAATAATACTCTTTTCATATCTTTTAAGAAGTTTAATACATGGAACTCGTCTGCAATAACATCAACTTTAAATCTAAAAGTAAAAAAATATATATTTTGTTAATATGTTCTAGAATTTTGTGGGGGATTTATGTATCAAAAAGTTCTTTTTGGCTACTCGTCAAAATGGGTCCACTTTGAACCTTGTCCAGGGTATAGAACTATGTATGTGCTTACAAACTATGGACTTCTAGGAATTTGCAGATCACCTGAAACAGAATTAAGAAAAACCCCAAAAAATCAAAACACTTACCTTCGTTTCGAAAATTACGGTATTTTATATTAAAATTATTCTAAAAATAGACCATTAGTATTTAAAGGGGTCAATAGGACTAAGTACATTTAGTTGGCTATACCGCGGACCAGGACCAAAGTGGTGCCATTCTTTAAAAACTTTCCAGGCAAGTAACCCAATAACAACTTTTAAAACATGAATCTGCCACAAAACTATATATACATATATGATACATTAAAATATTAAACTTAAAAGTTACTTTTAAAATATCTGATTAATGCAATGTTTTAAAGGTTTAAAAAAATATATGTTACACGGCATTTGAAAATATATCAAATAATAATTTGAACTTAACACAAAACGTTATTAAAAAAATAATATCAGAAATGTAAAAAAGAATAGGAAAGTCTGGAATTAGCTGGAAGAATTCTTATAATACAGGATAAAATTATATTAGCTAAAAGTACCTGTACGGAACTATCTGATCATCATAATTAGGTTTTTTATCAACCATTAAACATCGGAAAGGCGATGATATTAAGGCTCCATTACAACTAAAAGGTGTTAAAATTACACCGATACAAGGTTTGTTATGTCCAATCCATTGCTGAACAAACTTTTGAGTGTCCAAATCTTGTTGAGATGGTTCTGGGGCAAATGTTGGATGAGAATGAAACCATCCTAAAATTGGTTTAAGGTAACTTGAAACAAGCTGCACTTAGGATTGAACCTATCTAGATTAATACTAGCACACTATTAGTTACAATTCAGTTCTGGTCAATGCTAACCATTTTGTAAAACATTTTGGCCAGTTTTTTCTTTTTTTAAATCAAAACTCTACACACACCTACCAAAACACTTTAAAAAGCTATTTAAATCACAGTGATATATCATCTTATCATCTTATAGCATCGAAATGCTGCATGCTTAAATTCACGACACCAATCATCTTTGGTTGGGTATAGAGTTGACTAATAAAACTTTATCCACTATAATATTTAATTTTATTATATACTGACATGCAAAATTAACCAGAAAAATATATATATTTTTTAAATTCAAACTTAAATTTTAAGTTCTACGAGAAAAAACAGTTCTTGCTACAGCTTTGCCTTGAATCCTGTTTTACGTTTCTATGGTTTCAGCGGTTTTTTAAGTGACAAAACAGCCATAGTAATAATTAATAAGTAATTAGATATCACAAGTAGAAATAGGCCAAGGATTAAACAAGAAAAAACGATTTAAACATTGTTTTACAGATTAATTAAAGCAACAAAATAACATACATGATTTATATTCTTAAATCTTTAAATGTGTTACCGTTTTGATCTATATAAGCGTTTCAAGGTTTTTATCTTGGATTTGCATTTTTCGATGATTAGAACCATATTACATAATTCATTTATTGGAAATTTTTCGTTATATTTGTTATTAGCCAAAAATCTGCTCAGGACGATTAGATATGTATTTAAAATACTATTTCATAACTTAAAAAACTGTCGTTCTGTTTCTGTTTTCCCTTCCCAATTTGTATTTAAATGCGAATATCTCGTAAACAATTGAATATAAGAATATGATATGCCAGACAAAAATATCTAGAATTTTATGCAGAAAACAAAAATGTAACAAAAATATAGGAGTCATTAAAAAAACTTTGTCCTCGTACGGTCTTTCTGATACTATTATTATGGACTTTAGTTAGTGTTTAGTTAATAGAAATGTAAAAGGTTAAAAAAATATTTAGGTTAATAATTTATTCAAAATAGGTTACCTTAGTTTTTCCTTTTTTCGACGCCCATTGCAGATTATCCTGAGGGCGCTGGAGACATCCATTTTACACTTTTCTTACATCCTGTAGTAAAAGAATTTTTCTAGCTAATTCTAGACTTTTCCAGACCATTCTTTTCCACTTTACTATAAAAAGCGCGAAGGAAATCCGCACTTGCCAGTTTAGTTTTGTCTTTTGAAGAGATAAGAAGTTGACAGATAGTTAAAGGTTAAACAGTTGTCACAATTACGTTACGTTGAATTTTTGTTACCATAGAGACGTTTGTGAACCTGATTTGCAATAAAAGGTGTAAATCCAGGATCCGTGTTTTTATACGGGTGTGTCGGAACAATATATAACGTTATTTGCAAACATAGACCAGCAGAAACAAAAATATTTTTGTATAAAATTTTTTCCCCAATTTGGACAGTTAAAGGAATAAACGGGGGTCCCACTTCACAGACTTACCCTGTATATGCCGAAGGTTAATGAAACAAAACATTTTATGTACCAGCTACAGGTCTTCTATTGGATGCAGGCTATCGAAGGCAACGCTTGGAATTTTCTCGACCCCATGCAGATTGGGATATGCACGATTGGCAGAATGTTCTTTTACAGATAATTCGTTTTACAAGATGTTCAACTGATGGTCGCCAAAGAGTGTGGAGAAGGCCTGGAGAATGTTATACTCAATACTATTTCTCACCTAGTGATGAAGGAGTGATGGTATGGGGCGGTATTTGTTTGGAAGCACGGACAGATCTTGTTTCGCTACGAGGAAGGCACCCTAACGCCGGTAGATAGATTAAAGAGTGTTTGGAACAATATGTAGTGCCTTATTTGCCTTTTATAGGAGAAAATTTTTTTCTAATGCAAGATAATGCTCGGCCGCTTATACCCAGAATGACTAGGCAAAACCTCAACGATATTGGTATTAAAGTTCTAGACCGCCAACGAGTCCGGATCTCAACTCCATGGAGACAAATTAGAAAAAGGCTTGCGCAGAACTATGGAGAATAATTTCAAACTGTGGCTGCATTGGAACAGACGCTGTAAACGAGTGGGAGGAAATAACCCCAGACGCAGTTGCTGGTTTGATTCAGTCTACCCCAGAAAGGATGAAAGCTGTTATTCTAGCCCGGGGAGAAAATACTACTCGATTTTAAAAATAATTTTAAGTTACCTATGTAGCCATTGTAGTTCTTTAAATTAAATTGTGTATTGTTATTAAACGAATAGTTTTCTCTAAAAATGCGGCATTTCTTTAAGAATACAGATAATAATATGAATAAAAAAAAATCGTTTAAAAAGATTAGTCTTAAAAATCTTGTATGAAGACATATCATTTAGTACTCAAATTTTTTCACAGGTGTTCAATAATTTAGGTTAAAATGCACCTTTCAGTTTTCACCTGTAAAACAACAAAATTTTCGAACTTTTTGTAGATAATAGTAGAAAATGATAACAATGAAAGTACCTACAATTTGACAAAAAAATTATTTAAATTAATGCAAGGTTAAAAAAAATATTTAAAATTATACAGGGTGATGCATGAGGAAATGTCAATACTTCAGGTATGTACGCAGGTTCAAAAAAACATAAAAGTCTATACAAATATGGGTCCGCAAGGCCTTTGTTTTCGATATAAAGGGTGTTTACCACAGAGCTGACACGAAGCTAGAAGTAAATGGTGGAATTGTTAAAAATTATAAAACCTAACTTATGTTTTGCCGAACATAATTTAAGAACAATAATTTTATTAAAAATTAAAATACATATTGTTTAATTATACATTTTGTTTTGTTTTTTTTTAAATTTTGCTATAATAAAATCAGGTGGGTCGTAATTTTTTTAAATCCAAATATTTTGAAAACGGTTGCTCATATCAACTTTTAACAAGTATACCTTTTTGACGTAAAAATGACAAAACAATTATTTAATTTACTTAAAAATGTAATACAGGGCCGTATCAAAAGTTGTGATTGTTCAAAATAGTAAAAAGACGTGTAGGTGGCGTCCCCTACAAGTAAGAGCCGTAATAAGATTAGATTCGAATCCGTCATACCAAAAAACCCCCGGATACCAATTTTTAGTTCAATATTTACATTATCATAGATTTTATTTAAAAAATAGAAAAATTATATAAATATTTTAACACCCTGTATTTCGAAAACGAAGGCCTTTCGGACCCATATTTGTATAGGCTTTTATGTTTATTTTTGGACCCTGACTACGTACCTGAAGTATTGACATTTCCTCATGAATCACCCTGTATTTATACAAACATTTTTTGTCAGGTTAATTTTGCATGCCAGTGTGTAGTTTAAATCTAATATTCTAAAAAAAATAGCCCTAATTAAATATTTGGGCACGAAATGATTGTTTTATTTAAAAAAATCTGTTTTTAAAAAATATTTTTAAAATTGCTTCGTTTTGTCTTATACCATATTCTTATTTGGAAGACTTTTTATTTACTTCGTACAATGCTCTTAAACAAGACACATAATAAGTTCCTCCTTAAAAAATCCTTCAAAATAAAATGTTATAATCTAACATAATTGAATAAATTAGTAGATAAAATATATCTAATATTTTTAAATGACTCTAACCGCTTATATCTTTATATTTTATATTTTTTAAGGAAAAATTATTATTTATTTAAATAACATAAATGTTTGTTTATAAGCCTATACTTTTTTAGTAAAATTTAAAATACTTTCATTTATGCCATTTAAAATTGGTCAGTGAAATCAGTTTACAACGAAAGTTTTTGAGAAATTAATACTCTGCACCCATTGAAAAAAAATTAAATTTTGTTTAAGAAGAATTTATATTATTCGAGTAATACTTCAACTTTAGCAGCATATTAGTGTATAGACTTTAAAGTTTAAATTTTTTGTTGAGAAGAAGATTAGAATGGGTCTTAAAGCTTTTAGATTTAGAAAAATGTTGGGTTTTTACTGAATAGGTACTAATCGAATGTATGCACTAACCTAACGAAATCCGTAATAATCACGGCATTTAGGCAGGTGACTGTGATTATTTCGCTTTATTCTTAAAATACTTTGGTTTTTACCATCCTCGGGAGCCATTATCTAATTGACAGTTGTTGGTTGACAGAAACAACTGTTTTTTTAAACGGTTTACCTTCTCCAAACGATTTTTTGGAAATGTGTTTTGAACTCATTTAGAAATTCAACCGCATTACTACCTGTTTATAATCGAAACCTTTAATAATTGCTTATTTACCTAAGATTTGAAGTTTTTTATTATGAATATTCTCAGCCGCTTTTGCTTGTGAAATAGGACACATATCACAGTGGGTTGTTGATGAAGCTAGGTTTCTGCAAGGCTCATAACAGGAAATTGTTAAAACTTTTCCTTTCGAGTCCCAATAACCACCTACCAAACCCATTACTTCTGTCAAGTAAGTATGAGCATGAAAATCCATCAAAAGAAGTGTAGACAAGCTAAGTCTTACGTCATACTCTTGCTAAAATAAAGATTTTTTAAATTTTATTATTTTTTTTATATATTAATGGAAACAACAAAGCTCATTTTTAGTGATCATATTTTTTTCTATATACCACATTAGATTACAGCAGCTTTCGTTTTTAACGATGGTGGAAAACATGTAGACAATTTTAATAAATTGTTGAATGTATTTTAAATTATCTGTAAATTTGTAGTACCTTATTACCAAATATAAATTTTAAAAAAATTATATTTGCGCAATTTTTTAAAAGCTTTTAGGTATTTCATATTTAAAGGGGTAGGGAATGAGGGTGGAAAGTACAAATAGGTGATTTGACTTCCAAACCTTTAAGGGGGTAATAATGCTAACATGTCATACATAGTTGTAAATAAAATACTTTATTAAAAAAAAAAAATGCAACCATTGAACAAGATTGTTGTCAAGAAAACTATTTTTTATACCTGGATTGCCAATAAACAAAACTGCAAATGGTGGTAATCCACTTTTTAATGTAGTAAAAAGTAAACATTACCTATTTTTATAGTAAGAATACATACCGGTTTCTCGACTGTAAAAGGTCGACAGTAAATCAGACGTATTAAGGGTTTTTAACATAGGTTCTGGGCTTTGCGGGTTCTTCATTTATTATAGTAGTATTAATTACTTGTCCTTGTTCACCATGTACCAGTGTACATCCTCCTTCACCATCCTAAAGTAAAACAACAATGTTTTGCTTTGTTTAAAAAATAAAATATTAGGATATGAATTTTTTAAACACTCCTTTTAGTTTATTATAACATTTTTTAAATGTCTTTCAAATTGAGCCATTAACTAGGCAATATTAAATTTGCACTCACATGAGTAAACTTCTTTTTATTCTTTGCCTTGGTCCTAATTCAGTGAGTTCTCTCGAACCCAATATTTTGATAATTTTTGTCGATTTTTGTTTGGGTGGGTAAGATATTTGAAGCATATTATAAAGAGGACGTTCATATTTTGTTTGCTCTGAAAAAAATAATTTAGTTTACTAGTAAAACAGTTTTAAGATAATAGGAGCTTTCGCTCGCTAATTTGTCATTAAATAAATAGTATTCGAAAAAAGTGAGCGGCACCCTGCATTAGAAATAATAAGAAAAATATCTCTGTGAGAGCTATGTTAAAAAATATCATGATTTTAAAAATAATGTACTCCTTATTAAAGTCCATAAATCTCACTGGTTAGTTGCAAACAAATCTTAAACCTTGTACAAGTTTAAATTTGTAAATTGGCATCAAGAAATCAAGTCGCCGTGCTTCAAATTTTTAGAAACCGAACAGCTAATAATAATTTTATAATAAGTTGACTTAAAAAGTTTTTTTTGGTTCAAACTAAAATTTCAACTGTATTCACTTACAAAATGAAGCATAAATATTCAAATGTTGTTCTATCTTGATAAAAATTGCCTGTGTGTCCGAACTTTTATCAACGTTCAAAAGACTTGCCAAGGATCGTTTAAAGCAGTCATGGTGATAAGGACAGAATAAAGTATGAGAAAAATATTAAAAGGGACGAATACATTAATAAAACCAAAGAAGCAAATACAGGGACTTTATTAGTGTGATTTACAATTTTAGAGTAAATATTATGTAAGGGTTTT
>JAHBCN010000142.1:0-266083 GCA_019359885.1 Listronotus oregonensis
TATTTGTAGGTATTATTAACGTATATAAAGTCACATAACCGATAATTTTCTATTAATAAACGATTATAGTACAGGCAACTATTAATGATTCAGTAAATGTGCTTGATAAGCAGCCATTAAAAGCCTGATATTAGTCGCCTTTCTTTTTCCCCCGTCTTGGTTAAATAGTTAAAAAGTTTTTTAAAATTAAGAATATGTTTTTTAAGCTAGTGACAATTTGACGTTCTAAAATTAAAATATAATTATCGCCTAAACAAGTTGGGCTTTAAAATTCTTAATTTTTAAAATTTAAAAAAAAAATTAGGGATTTTATACGGGCCCTTTTTTTTGTTTTTTTGTTTATTTAAATAACGATTGTGGATGGCGCCAGTGCCGGTATGATATGGAAATTTAAAATTGAGTTAATGTAAATTAAATTGTTGATTCTTTAACACATTTTGGAATTTTAAAAGATTTTTTTTATCAAAAAATTGAATTTTTTTTGATAATTGTTAATTTAAAATTTATTCATTTTTACTTTTTTTTCCCGCCCCTACAGGCACCAATAAAATATATATATATATTCGTAAATAAAATTAACATTAAAAAAAAACCTTTAAAAAATTTTTTGTCTCTCCGGAGCGTAGTGGTCAGATTTCGGCTCGCCCCCCCGGCGATCCGGGTTCGTTCCCCCAGGGGAGGGACACTTTAAAATGGGTTTTTAAAAATTTTAACGTCCGGGTCACTACCGCGTTGTAAAAAAGGTGCTGTGAAATGCAAATTTGCATGTTTCAGTGTTTGGGAAAAATTTGACGGAACAACTGGGAAAAATGGGTTTAACCAATACCTCCTATCAAAAAAGGCCTCGGTGCTTTGGGGTGACGTCTACATCTGGGCCAAAATATTTAGGGAAAGGAATTATTATTTCGTTTGTTATATTATGAAATTTTTTTATAATGTTTTAAGGGTTTTCCCCTGTTTAAACGGGGCTGCCAGAAGGAACTAACCCTTAGCCGCACCCCATTCTTTTTTTTTTTCGGGAAAACGAAATTTCAAAAAAAAAACCCGATATTCCTATACACGTAATATCCAGTTTTAAAACGTCATTATCGGTATAGTGTCACGAAGGGGTTTTTTACTGTAAAAATTGAGGTTTACTGTCAAATTGGGGTTTTACTGTCTAATTGGGGTTTACTGTCATAATTGGGGTTTACTCCCCAAATTGGGGTTTACTGTCATAATTGGGGTTTACTGTCATTAAGGGGTTTTACTGTCAAGTTGGAGTTTAATCATACTTTTATCTAGGTGTTTTTTTAAAAAAAAAAAAGGGGCTACAAACTATTTACTAAAGGTTTGTATTTTTTTTCCTAGTTTTACTCAGTTGATTATGATTATTTTTAGAGCAAAATTTTTTTTTAAAAAATGTGTTAGAAATGTACTGAAAAAATTTTGTATTATAAATTTTATATGCTCTTTGCATTTCAAAAAAAGGAGTTAAAAGTTCATTTTACATAGATACTTTAAGAGAATTGAGAGAGAAACGACTTTTTATTGTAAATACCAAAAAAATTTCTTCAAATTATCAATTGTTTTTTAAATATAATTAAGATACCAAACCTATTTACTACTTTTTCACAAATATAAAAGACCCCCGACTTAAAGATTGTATAAGATTGTAAGAATTTCAAATGAAAGGTTCATTTAATGTTAGATTATCCTTGCAAAACTCACATTAAATTTTTTTTTAAAACAATGTAGCAGCAGTTTCCCCAAATAAGTTATAACGGCATTTCAGATCTGACAGCTTCAGAGTCCGAGTCTTGAATAACAAGTTTGGATAAAAACATCAATCTGGTCAGCATAATTAAAAAGGGGGATCTCCGGGGTTCGCTGAGGGTGTCATAATCTGATTGAAAGAATTCATTTATATTAATATTTCCATAATGTCTAGATTTTAGGACAGTACAGATTGAATTCTGACCTTTTTCTGACTCAAAGTTGGCAACGAGATATGGTAATGGCCGCCAGCTAATTCCGTACTTTCCAAAACGCCCTTCCAATGGATCTGTTTGAAATTTGCCAGTAATACATAATTCATATCTAATTCTGTTAAACAATATTTAGTAACTTCAAGAAGTCCAGTGATGGTGTGACTTAATGCAGTTTTCTGCCGAGTTAAGTTTTTGGAAAATTAGATTTTTCCAAGTATCTAACCAATTTTGCATTTGATTTAAGAAAAAAAGGATCCTTATTGGGCTCAGCTAGTATTGATTTGGTGAAAGGTTCCTGGTACTTATCTAAAAATGTTTTCCCTTAAGGGGAGTTTTAACGTTAACGATTTTCCACCATGTCCATATAATGCTAATAAAGTCTGCTGTGTCTTGTGAATAAGATAAATTTTAAAAAAAGGGCCTTTTAGACCTCGATAATAAAAAAGGGTTAAATTTTTAAAAGGGGTAATTTGACATTTTGTCTTTCTATAGATGATGGATATAAACCTTTAAGCTAAGTGAATAGCCATGCTTTAGTAATTTGTCTCTTTCCAGTTCATGCAGTTTTTGACAGTAGAAAAGGGGCACTTTTTTTTTCCGTCTCAAAATCAGGATATGAAAAAGTTTGATGGGTTTTTAATTAAGCCAGTTATTAAAAATACATTTTAATAAATGTACCGTGTAAAAAAAAGGGAAAATAGTGGTCTTTCTGGGTCTATAGGATGTGGAAAAACTATGTTAAGTTCATTTAAGTCTGAAAACTTACCATTGCTCTACTATTTATTGCAAATTTTCACTAATTGTACAAAATACTAGGTACCCCAAATTTTTTCTAAATTTTCTATTATAGTTTTAATAAACTAATATAACATTTGAAAAATGGAAGGGGGAATTTGGGAAAATAGTAGGAACAGAATTATCTCTCAATCGAGGCTTTTTAAATTTACTGTGATAATATTACCTGTTTTTGGTTTTCTCTGAAATAATCCAAATAAATACCTGTAGTAAAATGTAATTCACACACTTTAGTTTTTTTATTTGGGACTAAATCGTCTCGCGGAATTGATTGAACCTTTTTTTTTTCTCGCTGTCTTGGGGGAAAAAATGAACTTTTGGCCCATTGGGGTAATTACCACGGAACCCCGCACAGCACTTATACGGCATATTCAAAAAAATACTGAATTTTAAACCCGCAAATAGGTAAACAGAAAACTGATTTAATTTAAAAAAAAACTAGATAAGACAAAAGCAAAAGTTACACTCACGTTAAACTAAAGTTAGGTTAGTATCAGCGTTGTGCTTTCGACATAAAGCAAATGTACAAAATTGCCCCAAAAATGTATAGATTGTACTAGATTACATTTTTTTCAATTTTTAGGATTGGCTTTGAGTGTGTTGGGTTTCATTGATTAAACAAGATTTTTATGAAAATGTAATAGATTATTCGGATTTTGCTATTGTAGTAATAGCGTAATAGTCAGTGTCTAATTGTAATAGATCTAGTACAATTTTAATAGCAAGCACAACGCTGTACGCCCCCGCTCAGCGACATTTTATATGGAAAAACATCCGGCCTAGATGTGATGACGTCACCCTAATTTATTTGGAGCCCCGAGGCCTTTTCTTGTATAGGAGGTATTGGTTTAACACCGGAAAACCCGGCACTCACGGTACTTTGGTACTTAGAGGGAGGCGATACTGAATGCCTCCAGAGTAATCCAGACACAAAATATAAAGTCAGGAGACCTGACTGGTCACCTTAAAATTTTGGAAAAAATCAAGATTGAAGCTCTGACCAAACCCACGGAGATGATGCCTATAGTGCGGGACTTCCAGCGCTCTTTTGAAGTGGTTATTCAAGACCGCCAAACTATGAGTGAGAATGCACCAAAGCCTGAAAAAGGCTCACTTGTCTGGTACACTGATGGATCTAAGATGTAACAAGGGGTTGAGCTGGTGTCTTTGGACCTAGATGCAGACTATCAAAGTCTCTCGGTAAGACTCCCACCATCTTCCAAGCTGAAATCCATGCAATTGACATTTGCGCTTCTGAATGTGCCCAAAAAGGCCTTCGAGGCGCAACCATATATATTTTATCGGACAGCCAGGCTGCTTTGAAGGCATTGACTTCATGCACTTTTACTTCAAAGCTAGCCTGGGAATGCTGACAATCTCTAATCCAACTGGCCAAACACAACAGAGTTACTCTGGAGTGGGTACCAGGACATGAAGGAGTGGAGGGCAATAAAATTGCCGATCAACTCGCCAAGGAAGGAGCACAGAGACCATTCTATGGACCTAAGCTCTTTTGTGGCACCACTAGAGGCCACCTCTACGAGGGACTCAGAACATGGGAAAAAAGTCAAAAAGAGACTTACTGGAACAACATCCCAGGACAAAGGCAGGCGAAAAGATTTATTTCGCATTCACCTAAGTATACAAAGAAGCTACTGGAACTTCAAAAAAATGAACTTAAACTGGTTACCGACTTTCTAACAGGACATGGCCCTTGGAGGTATCACCTCAAAAAATGGGAAAGACTGAGGATGAACAATGTCGGTTTTGTCATGAAGCAAACGAAACTGCGGAACACATTCTCTGTGAATGCAGAGAACTGACCCGACAACGGCTTAAATACCTCGAAGGGGTATATCTTACTCCTAGAGATATTATTCAGCTTGCACCGCGTAGAATTCTGAACTTTGCTAAAGGTATAGGAATTACCCTGCACTAAACAACGAAGGGTATTCATAAAATATCTCTTTAGGTCGAAATGAAGGAGGGCTACACTAGAGCCGAGCGACCCCGTTCATTACAATACAATACAATACTTAGGTTTATATATGTATATATAATGTGTAGGATATAATATACATATATAATAATCCTTCGTGAGCTGCCACAAAGATTTAAAAAAAAAATAGATTTATGTTAATGTGATTTAAAATGATAAAAATAGTAATTATACATTTAAAAAATACGTGCTTAAAAATAAATTTGCTAATCAAAAATACATTTTTATTGTGTAAATGTATTATCAAAATTTAAGTTAGAAAAGTTCGTAAGAAATTATTTACAAAAAAAAACTCTACTGATCGGCAGAACTAAAGCAAATCTCATCAGAAGTTAGCTTTAGAATTATGGCCCTAATAAACCATAACTAAGACAGCCCGAAGTGGTTGGTGGGTGGCCACCACGCCCGATTGGATTACTCAAGTAACCTAAGCGGAGCAACGAGAATCGTAAGAAAAAACTTAACAAATTTAAATAAATGAATGGGGATTGTAAAGGAACTGATATTCTAATTTTTGTTCATTAATTTATTTTTGCTGGACTGGACTGGACTTTATTTGATATTCATAACATGGATGTCCATAAAAAAACATAGTTTACCATTTTTGGGAGTCCGCATTTAATACCCATATCATGGGAGTGCATAAAAAATAACTATATCTATATCCTGGGCGTTCCCCAGGATGTAGGCAAACGCTTACCATGCATTGTCATTCAAACTTAACCTGTCAGCAAAATTTTAATAACTGCGCTTAAATTTAGTTGCAAATTCGACTCGAACAAACAAACATTAATTGTTTAATAAAAGTTTGTAAAAAGAAACCATTTTCCTGTTTTACACATACCAAGTTATTGATCAAAAACTAGTTCAATTACTTGGTCAAATAGTGGATCAAGAAATTAAATATATTATTTTTGTTTCTTTCATCAAGTTATTGTCCAATATATTTTCGATTTTAAAGTTCTGTTAACGTATTTGTATTTTTATGTTGCTACTCGTAACGTCATAGCAATGCATGTTTTTTTAAGGTTATAAACCATTTTTGGTAACAAAAAGACAAAAAGTTACTAACAAAAATCTACTAAAAAATTGATAAAAATAGAACAAGTACCAATTTCATTAGGTATTTGCGCAAGCTACTTGATTAATAATAACACAGGCCCACAAAAAACTAAGTGGTGTGTACTGGGTGTCGGACTAGGATTTTCTGAAGTATTTATTTCCGCTGAATACGAATCTATAGTCGGAATTGGGGGTCAAATAGCAAAAAAATGAGAAAACTCAAAAAAACCGACACGGTACATTTACCGGCAGAAACTTGCTACCACGGAATGTTTGGACTACGACTATAAACTAAATGAGAAACAAAAATTTTTATAAAACAAAAAAAAAGCTTTTCAAATCGTCTATTAAAAAGTTACATAAACATTTTTAATAAGATAAATAATAAAAAAGATATAAACAAAAATGTAATTTTGACAAACAACTTCAGTCCGGAATGAGATTTTTTTTTATTAATGTGATTTGTGGTTTTTTTTTAACAATCCTTTATTTTATTTATTTTAATTCCAAATTACTTTAAATTTGCAGAAAAACTAAAAAAAATAATATTCAATTTTTTTTCATAGGTATGCCTTAAAAAGATCCTGAAAATTCGGTTTTTTGATTATAACTAGAAAAATATTGCATTTGGAGAAAAATGTTATATAACTTAAATTAAAGGTCTTTTAAAAATACATTGTTTATGTCACTTAAAGTTACGTGTATCTTTTACAGGTTTTAAGATATTGACGTTTTAAATTAAAAAAAACGGTAATATCTAAAATTACGCCTTTTATTTATTATTGGCTGTTTGACCCCCAATTTTGACTTTACATTCGTGTTTGCGCAAATAATTATAATACCACTGACGTAGGAAGTTTAGCAGGTTAATCCATTGAGTACTAAACAGGGCTATATTTATGGCGTTCCTCCATTTAAAAAAAGTAGAATATCAGTATTTAGTATTTATTTGTAGAATCTTAAAGAACTTTTAAGTAAATGCTTTAAATTAGGCCAAACCAGATATGCTTTCAAAAACCAACACAATTATTGGTTGGTTTTTGATAGCGTATCCCTTTTTCAATACCTTTCATTGAACATGATTTCGTATTAATTTTTAGTAACAACAGAATATATTTAATTCGTATAAAAAATGTGTGATTTAAATTGGAATATTATAATTAAATACCAGAAGTCATTTTTTTGCCAAAATATAGCGTTTATTACTTGTTTAAGTTCCTATTGGTAAAATTAGAACATAATAATATTATTAAAATAATTCCATTGTTGCTCAAACTAAGTACAAGATTCCTTTTATTAAAACGTATTGAAAAAAGGATACTTTCATAAACAATCCAATAAATAAGGTGTAACATTTACCGATATTTATTTTATGTCGTATCTTTTTTGTTCCAATTTAGGTCATTTTTTAGGTATTCTTCCAGATTTTACGGAAAAACTTGTCTGAAATGCGAGAAAAGCTATAAATGTGCCCTGCTCAGATTTTCTACATGTAAACAGTGGCGTAGATAATTTTTTTTTCTAGGAGGGGTAATGCATATATATATATATATATATATATATATATATATATATATATATATATATATATATATATATATATATATATATATATATATATATATAATACGTAACTCCGTTTAAAAGTTAAATAGATAACCTGTTTCTTGCTTTCACTATGACATTCTCTAGACGGTTCGCCTGCTTACAGGACTCGTCATAGGGCTGTAACGAGTATTTAGTGAACAACAGAATTTAAACATCTACTTATTAGACAATATCATTGCCTTGTGGTAAGATATAAATATCTTACTTTCGATGCCGGACTGAAATCGCATTCAGCAGAGTCGACACCGGTTTACCGGAGTGGACTTTTCCAGTTCTTAACAACATATTTACCCACTCCGGTAAAACCCGGTGTCGACTCTGCTGAATGCGATTTCAGTCCGGCATCGAAAGTAAGATATTTATATTTTACCACAAGGCAATGATATTTGTCTAATAAGTAGATGCTTGGTTCCTCTGTTGTTCACTAAACACTCGTTACAGCCCTATTGACGAGTCTGTAAGGCAGGCGAAACGCGTCTAGGGAGAGAGTGTCATAGTGAACAGCAAAGAGAACAGTTATCTATTTTAACTGTCTTAAAACGGAGTTACGTTTTTCGTACATACCGAGACAGTAGGGAATTTTTTCCAGTTCTTAATCAATATATATATATATATATATATATATATATATATATATATATATATATATATATATATATATATATATATATATATATATATATATATATATATATATATATATATATTATAATTTTTTAAAATTTTTTATAATAAGTTTCTTGTTTCTTGGGTATAGGTTTTTTGTTATTTGTTATTTAAGGAAACACATTACTTTGACGTTTCGCCCATTATATTGGGCTTTTTAAAAAAACATTTATTTTTGGTTATCAACCTAAAAATAGAACAAAGTTAACCATAGATTTTACATATACATATAAGAAAAACAAACAAACAAAAACATACACGACTTGCAATGGCACTACGATGATTTAATATACATTTAAAAACATTGTTTTAATAATTTTTAATTTTTAAAAATACGCACCTCGAAGTAACATCTTGGTAATCGGACTATTTAAATTGTATTGGTACAAATAACTTAGAATATGTTAAAAAATGCTTATATTTTATTTTTTGTTATTAGGAATTTTAGATTTATAAGAAAAGTAATGTTGATTTTATTTGTTATTTTTTTTTATTTAGATTTAATTTATAAAAGTAATTTACAAAATTTATATACAGGTTGGTTTAAAAATTAGGGGTTAGGATGGTTAACATATTAGATTATGATATATGTGGCTGAGGTTGCTGATATCTTGTTTGTCACTGAGAGCTTGTGGTTCTTTTTTTATATGAATCATTTCCTTAATTAAAAGTTTCTGGTGATGATTTTCTTGGGTAAGAATTGCAGTGTTTTTAAAATCGAATTCATGTTTCAAATTTGCTTCATGTTTGTGTAGAGCTGTAGAAGCGTTTTTCGTATATTTGTGCCCATTAAGTCTGCTATCAGGATATTGTGTTGTTTTACCAATATATTTTTTTGGGCAATTTAAACATGGAATTGAGTAAACCAGGTTTGACTTTTTTTTCTTAGGGACTTGGCTCTTTAAGGGTGTAAATAGTGATGATAAAAGGTTTTGGGCCTTGTGGCATACAACTATGTCATGTTTTGCCAGAATATATTTTATTTTTTCGGACAATTCCTGGGAGTATGGCATGGCAACATATTTTTTTACCCTGTCAGTAACTGTGATATTTTTAGTATTATTTTTATTGTTGTAAAATTTAAAAGTGCGTTGTTTGATAATTTTGTTTATTTGTTTAATGGGAAAATTATTTATTTCAAAGTGTTTCTAACTTTTTTAAAATTTGTGGACGTAGTTCTGGTGAAGTTAATTTTAATGCCCTATCAGTTAAACCAATTATTACACTATTTTTTTGTGAAATTGGGTGATTTGAGTTATAATTTAAATAACGTCCTGACCAAGTATTTTTTGTGTACCATTTAGTTTTAAGGCATTCGCTATTTTCACTTCTTATTAAGGTTAAGTCGAGAAAATTAATTTCATTATTAATTTCGATTTCAGACGTAAATTGTATTTTAGGGTGAAAATTATTGAATAAATTCACTAGCTCATCTACTTGACTTGATGGTAATGCTGTTAAGCAGTCGTCAACATATCTTTTAAAGAAGATTATTGGAATGCTGATATTATTTAGTATTTTTCTTCTAAGTATTCCATAACAAGTTGGGCAACAGTTGAAGATATCGGTGAACCCATCGCGCAACCGTCTAATTGTTGATAAAATTTGTCTTCATGTTGGAAATAATTGTTAGTAAGTGTTAAATTTATTGCTTCGATAAAGGTATTTTCATTAAGTGAATTATGCTCTTTAAGCAAGTTCCATTTTTCCCTAATTATTTGATATAAAAGATCATTAGGTATATTGGTATAAAGAGAAACGACATCAAGTGACACTAGTTTATGGTCTGTAGGAATTTTAACAGAATCAATGAATTCCTTAAAACTAAATGAATCTTTAATATAATAATCGTTTTTACATGTAATTTTTGAGAGGCAATCGCTTAAATACTTGGATAAATTGTAAAATGGAGATTGAATACATGATACAATCGGTCTCAACGGAACACCGTTCTTATGTAGTTTAGGCAGCCGGTATATTTTGGGTGCGACTGAATTGTGTATCATGAGTTTTTTTGCCTCGGATTCCGAAATAAGATTTTTGGACAAGATTTTCTTTACAAGACTGTTATTTTTAATTTGATAAGAGTTAGTTGGATCACTTCGTAGTTTTTTATAGGTTTGGGTATTCGAAAGCAGGTTTTCCATTTTAATTTTGTAGTCAGCTGTGTTCATGATTACAGTTTTGTTGCTTTTATCCGGTTTTAATATTGTAATATCGGGGTTATCTTTAATAAATTGTTTGCTTTTTTTAATTCGTTTATTAATTTTGTTAGTAAAATAGTTTTGTTTAGTGTTTTTATGTCTTAATTTTATTTTATGGTTTGTTATTACGTTTACTACACTCGCCCTAATGGAATCTTTGATTTCACTAGGTTTATCATGTATGATAGGGCATTAAAATTAACTTCACCAGAACTACGTCCACAAATTTTAAAAAAAGTTAGAAACACTTTGAAAGAAAATAATTTTCCCATTAAACAAATAAACAAAATTATCAAACAACGCACTTTTAAATTTTACAACAATAAAAATAATACTAAAAATATCACAGTTACTGACAGGGTAAAAAAATATGTTGCCATGCCATACTCCCAGGAATTGTCCGAAAAAATAAAATATATTCTGGCAAAACATGACATAGTTGTGGTTAGTTAACCTTTTATCATCACTATTTACACCCTTAAAGAGCCAAGTCCCTAAGAAAAAAAGTCAAACCTGGTTTACTCAATTCCATGTTTAAATTGCCCAAAAAAATATATTGGTGAAACAACACAATATCTTGATAGCAGACTTAATGGGCACAAATATACGAAAAACGCTTCTACAGCTCTACACAAACATGAAGCAAATTTGAAACATGAATTCGATTTTAAAAACACTGCAATTCTTACCCAAGAAAATCATCACCAGAAACTTTTAATTAAGGAAATGATTCATATAAAAAAAGAACCACAAGCTCTCAATGACAAACAAGATATCAGCAACCTCAGCCACATATATCATAATCTAATATGTTAACCATCCTAACCCCTAATTTTTAAACCAACCTGTATATAAATTTGTAAATTACTTTTATAAATTAAATCTAAATAAAAAAATAACAAATAAAATCAACATTACTTTTCTTATAAATCTAAAATTCCTAATAACAAAAAATAAAATATAAGCATTTTTTAACATATTCTAAGTTATTTGTACCAATACAATTTAAATAGTCCGATTACCAAGATGTTTCTTCGAGGTGCGTATTTTTAAAAATTAAAAATTATTAAAACTATGTTTTTAAATGTATATTAAATCATCGTAGTGCCATTGTAAGTCGTGTATGTTTTTGTTTGTTTGTTTTTCTTTTATGTATATGTAAAATCTATGGTTAACTTTGTTCTATTTTTAGGTTGATAACCAAAAATAAATGTTTTTTTGAAAAAGCCCAATATAATGGGTGAAACGTCAAAGTAATGTGTTTCTTAAATAACAAATAACAAAAAACCTATACCCAAGAAACAAGAAACTTATTATAAACAAATGGTTTAAGAAAATTGAAAAATATATATATATATATATATATATATATATATATATATATATATATATATATATATATATATATATATATATATATATATATATATATATATATATATATATGTACAAAGTATTTTTATTCGCCACCAATTAAAAATATTATTAATTTAAGAAAGATTAGAAAATATTTTTTTAAGTATAATTTTTTAATTTAAAATTAAAATTTTTTAAAAAAAAACAAAAACAAAAATATGAAATAACAATTACAAAGTGGGCTATCGTATCAAAAAATGTACTGTTATTTAATACGATTGCGAAAATATCTTCTTTATTAATTACTTTTATCTTTGTAAGAACCATTGTATTGACTTATATTAATATTTAACCAAAACCATTTTGTCGGTCTTTTCAAAAACAAATTCGTGTTGCATCTTTCAATCCATTAATTACTTTTTCGCAAGATTAATTAAACTACATCATCCGTTTCTTCTTTATTTCGTGTACGCTTCTTCTTATTTTAATTTGTAAGTGTGCCATACAGAACACCTTTATAAAAAATTCTCCGGAGTAATCAGCTTGCTGAGTTGTTTTTATGTAAGTTGCCTGTGTGAAAGAACAAGATAAAACAATACCTAAGGACTAATAATATTTTCATAAGAATATATTGGGTGTGGCCCAGCGCCGGGCAAGGTCGAAATCAGCATGAAAAAATACGATAATCAACTAATGATACTTTTACTTATGCTTACTGCAGAGCGTTGTTGTTTGATAAAATATCTGCCTTTTACGGCCGGCATTGACAATTTGCACCAATATTATTTTGATGTAAGATGTTTTTAATTTCTTACATATAAGGATGAAAAATTGGGTGTTAGTCCATTAAAATTTTACCTTTTTTTGCCCTAGCGTGAATTTTTAGAGGACGCAATTTTATTGTTCAGATGTGAGGAGGGAGTAAAAAAAAGCTTAACTTAAATTTTGTGGGGTCACAACCCTCCAACTTCGCCGCCATCTTGGAAAAAGGAGGTGAAATTGTTTTTAGCATAGTTTAGGTAAACTATTGGTCATAAAAAAAAAATTAAAAACATTTTTTATTGCAAATTGAATCCTCTACAATGTTAGTCTATTGACTTTTTGTTGTTAAATCAAAAACATATTAAAGAAAAACAATCAAAATTTTTGGACAAATTTTCCTCTGGACGCCATAATTTATTTTCTTTTATTAAAAAAAATTACATTAGAGCATTTTTGTAGAGTGGTTTTTAACTAAAAATGTTTTTTATATACTTTTTTTTATTATATTCATTAGTTTGGGTTTTACAGCGCTGTAAAGTGAACACTTATTTCCCCTACTGATAAATGTAAATTTATATCAATATGGCATAGTTCTTAATTATTTTTTAAATTATTTTTATAATAATGTTTTTTATTATAAACATTTTAATATTGTTATTTAATAGTTATTGTCTAAAAACTTTATCATAAAACTTTAAAATAGGGTATTTTCAATCAATTGATATTGATAATGTTGTGTGTAAAAATTAAAAATAGAAACACAATTAAGCAAAACCTGCTAAATAACACGAAAAAATACAAACCCCTTACTTTTCTATTTAAGGTTTAATTATCATTGTAATTTAAATAGCCCGCCACTCCCCTAACCAATCAAATTCAACATGGATGCCAAGTCTGTTTAGGAACTATCGATATCGAAAATCGTATCGATTTTAACGAAATGCTAAAATTAGTGATGGGCATAATCGGATTATTTTAAGAATCGGATTATTAAATTATGAATGATTTCAATAATCGGATTATTTGATAATTCGAATTATATAATTATTTTATTTTTTTAATCGTTTGAATTTTAAATTCTTGATTTCTGAATGAATATGTAACTCGATTCCGATGTAACTAAATACAAACACTAAATATTATATACAGTTTGTCAAAAAGTCCGGGATCCCCTTAATAATTTGTCAACGGGGATTCTGGACTTTTTTGACACTGTATAATATATATTATTATTACTATTATTATTTTAGTAAGTAAATTTTCCATTTGCCATAATTTTTTATGGTAATTTTTTACTTACCGGGCCCACGGCCGATTTTATTGAAATTTTGTATACCGGGGATTTTTGGGGCGCTGATCACGAATCTGAAGTCAATTTTTTTCGTACTCTGCTAGTTTTTAAGTTATAACACCCCACTTGAATCTAACCAGCAAAACTTTTCTAAAATTCCTCCTTCTAAAAAACTGATTACACCCAAAATGGAAGATTTTATCGAAATACACTTATTATTTTATAAGATAAATTTAATTTCACCTTTATTTAACAAATATTTTTAATAAAAAAAGCACAACTAGCACTTTCTAAAAATATTATTTTTACTTTTATAAATGTCAACAAAACTGTCTAGAGATTTTAGACTGTTTTATGTTGGTACGCCAGGGACACGCGAAACAATCGAATGGCCTACTTTATAAATTTGAATTATTTTAATTTTTCGCGATTTAAATTTAAAAATTAAGCGCATTCAATTGTCTGTAGGTCCCTGGTGTACCAACATAAAATTGTCTAAAATACCTACCTAGACAATTTTGTTGACATTTATAAAAGTAAAAATATTATTTTTTTGGAAGCGCTTGTTGTGCTTTTTTATTAAAAATAATTGTTAAATTAAGGTAAAATTTAATTTATCGTATAAAATAATAAGTATATTACCATAAAATCTTGCATTTTGGGTGTAATCAGTTTTAAGAAGGAGGAATTTTAGGAGTTTGTGCAGGTGTGAGGTTAGGTTCAAGTGAGGCGTTATAACTCAAAAACTAGCAGAGTCCGACAAAATACGACTTCAATTCGTGGTAAGCGCCCCAAAACCTGTATACAAAATTTTAATAAAATCGGCCGTGGACCCGGTAAGTAAAAAATTACCTTTTTTATAATTAAGTTGTCCTCTCTATTTACATAAATATATACTTTACTATTAAAATATTAAATCTTATTTGTTATTACATGTTTTTTTCGCGACGCGTAATAAATTCTGTGGAATCAGGTTATTTTTCGTAATTCAAATTAAATCTGAATAATCGCATGATAGCGATTATTTGAATAATCGGATTATCGATTATTTTTAATTCGACTTTACACTAAAACACAGCCAGACTACCTAAATAGTTTCAATTGGAATAAAACATAAAAACTTGCATCAAAATGGTTTTCACAACAATAATAGGCATGTCCTTTGGGCATTTTCTCAATACCTACAGCAGCACACCAGGCTTTTCTCCTATCGTCTTGTTTTGGAAGAGAAAAGAATATTTTTGAAGATCCTAAACTCGGCCGGCTTCTGGTTTCGCAAATAATAACAATACACTTTTTTTCATTTTGAATAAAATAACGGAAATTTACTCGTAAAAAGGGTTCATATCAAGGAAAGTTTGGCGATAATAATAACTATAGTAATAAATGGAATATTTGGAAAGAACACACACTATTTACAAATTAGAAATTATTAATAAATATTAGAGGTTACAGGTTATACAGGTTGACATTGACAATATGACAATTGACAGGAAACGCCAACTTTGTAGATGTTGCTCATATCGATATTTGATGACAGGCGTATCGAATAACAAAAAGCTGACAACAAAGCAGAAATTCCACCAATAGAAAATTTAGGGCCGTGACGTCACGGGCCTACAAAATTCAAACTTAAAATTGATTTTTAAGCGTTTCCGGAGGCCAAAAAAATCGGGAAAAAATATTTTTGGCCTTTATTTTCATGTGGCTTTGCAATAAGCTAATAAAAAAAAATCATGAAAAACGCCTATTATTAATTCTAAAAAATTCATTCTCAAAAGTGGGTTTCAATGTCGATCAAGCTGAATGTGATGCAGACATTCTCATTGTTCGCTCAGCTCTTGTTGCATCCAAATTATTTGACTCAGTTACTCTTATAGCTAAAGATATAGATATACATATCTTACTCACGGCATTTGGAGGAAAACAACAAAAGGTATTTTTCTTGAAACCGTCAAAAGGACGTACAACCAAACAATTATATTGTCCGTCAGGTTTTATGCATGGAGACATCATTGCGGATAATTTGCTGTTTCTACGTGCTTTTTCTGAATGTGATACAACTTCAGCAGCTTTCAACAGTGGTAAACTAAAATATCTTTCAACTCTGGAGAAACATCCCGAGTTAGCAAGTGGAACAGCGTTGTTCCTCAACAAGACAGTCGATCCTGCTTTGCTCACTGTCGTTGGTGAACGTTTTTTCATCGCTTTATATGGTGGCAATAAAGATGATGATTCTCTTAACACCATTAGATATAAACGATTTGCAAAGTCAGTGACAAAGAATATATTTAATTTGTCATCACTTTCTCCAACACTAGATACAGCCACTTTTACAGCTTTCGAGTCTACCATCAGCTCCAGTAGTGGTTAGGTAATTACATAGACTCTGAAGATTGGGGCTGGAAAAAATGTGGGCGAATATTAATGCCAGTGCAAAGCTCAGGGTTGGATTTACGCAAAGGCAGAGTAGACTGAAGCCTAGGGCGGCAATACATAGTTCAAAAAAGACTTATTTGTTATAACATTTTAATTTATATTTTGTTTTTATATTATAAGATTTGTTTGTTTTAAAGGATTGTTATTTAAATTTCTGTATGATTTACTTTTGTTAAATTTGTTTATTAAATTTTTATAAGAGTTATTAGTGAAGTTTACATTCTTTTAATGCTAAATGTTAAAGGATATCCAAAAAATATTGACATATTAGGGCGGCAATAATATATTAGCCTATGGGCGGCAAAAAGTTAAATCTGGCCCTGGTAAAGCTCAAAACCTCCAGCGCCCCATCAGCTTATGAAATTAATACTCTGTCGATGTAAAAAGAACTGTGAAGCGATGTGTGGATGTCGGAAAGCAGACCTCAAATGTTCTGCAGCATACCTCCATTGTTCTGACGAGACCTGCAGCAACAAAATAGAAGTTTTCAATAAATTGACGAAAATGATTTTGAAGACGGACCGCCAACAATGGCTTCACTTCCTTCTTCACTTCTCTCTCAATAATTTAATATTGAAATCCAAGAAGATCCTGAGCTGCAGCCAGGCCCATCAAAAAGACGCTCCTCCAGACTCTACCTTGTAGGTGGTGGGGAAAACAGTCAATACTATTAAATATCAATATTGAAATGTCTATAATAAAAAAAGTATTTAAAACTATGCCATATCATTGATATAAATTTATACTTATCAGTAGGGAAAATAAGTGTTCACTTCTCAGCGCTGTAAAACCCAAACTAATGAATATAATAAAAAAAGTATAATATAAAAATTCTTTGTGAAAAACCTCTTTATTAAAATGCTTTTATGGTATTTTTTTTATTAAAAAAAAAATAAATAAATCATGGCGGCTGAAAGTAAATTTGTCCAAAAATTTAAATTGTTTTTCTTTAATATCTTTGTTATTTTTGATTTTACAACAAAAAGTTACTAAAATAAAATTGTAGATGATCTAATTTGAAATGAAAAATATTTTTAAAAATTTTTGTATGTCCAATAGCTTACCTGCTAAAAACAATTTCACTTCCTTTTTCCAAGATGGCGGCCGAAGTTGGAGGGTTGTGACCCCACAAACTATAAGTAAAGTTTTTGTTTAACTCCCCCTCACCTTCAAAGAATAAAATTGCGTCCTCTAAAAAATGCAATCTCAAATCTAACTTTTCAATGAACTATATATCCTACAGAGTATCATTACAACATTTTCTTTACATTATTCGCCAGACATGCAAGCAGGTACCTCTTGAGCCCAGATTCCTGGGTATGAACTTATGCAAGCACAGAGTGCACATTGTCCCTTACGAGATAAAAAATCACCTAAAAAAGAAACTTAGAAAGCCCTGTAAAAATATTTAAAAACCTATCAAAGTTTTGGTGACAAGTCGGCCAACGTTTTTAATAAAACAAACCTAAAAGTAGTAATTAAATAAACAGTAAGTAACCTTAAAATTGATTAAATCTGCTTTAAAAAATTTTGAATACACTGTTTAATATGCTCCATTGCGAGATTTTCTGTTCTGACGAGTATGTTCTTAATCTTTTATTAAAAATGTTTTTAATTTTATTCAAAAACCTTTGGTTCTATTGATGCAAACAACTTTTAATAATAAACCTAAACGTATTACTTTGCTTTAACTTTCATTATTTAAAAAACTACTAGGTCTTTAATTTTGTCATTTAATTATAAATTTGTCCTTAATCAAGTATGCCGGGGCATAACAGCTCAATTCCCACTTTGCAGATGGCACCGATGATTGTTGGAATCAGGGTTGGCAACCGGTGTCACGTCAATACGTCGCGGCAAATTCGACGCATGACAATTCGATGCGGTCAATTCGATGTACAACAATTCGTCGCATGCGACAATCCGTCGCATCGCAATTCGACGTAGCAGAATTCGTTGTAAAATTTGTGCCCCAAGATCGGAAACACCCTGTATAGTATTCAGCAATATCTATTAGCGGCTAAATAATAAACAGAAAGCTTTATTTCAAAAAACAAACGATATTACGAAAAGATAAAGATACCTAAAAGAAGATTAGTGCAATTACAATATTTATGGAAAAAATCAAATAACTTCTATGTGGGGATAATTTAGACAAATTCAAAAGCCCTAAGTTCTAGTCGGTCATGGTTAGTTCTGGTAAAAAAAACGGCTTTTTATTTTCCTCAATTATATATCAGACGTAAAAATGCAGAGACGTATTAGAATAGACCCATGATTTGCTCTTTTTACATTAAATGCATTATTTAGAAAAAGCCTTCTTTTTAAATAACGCGTCCAGTCTCTGCGACCAATTGTGTCTGCGTCGAATTCTAAATGCGTCGTATTTGTCCGCGTGGAATTGTCGCTGCGACGAATTGCCGTCGCGCCATATTTGCCGCGTCGATTTGTCGCGCGACCAATTGTCCGCGTCGAATTGTCAACCGTACTATAATTATAGTAGGGATACTATAATTATACTTCATATTTTTAGAACGAAAGAAAAAAAATTTTTTTGTTATTAATTTCAAAATGTTTGTTATTTGGCACCGATATGACTGTTGATACTATACAGTAGAGAGTAGAGTACATTTCAATACACCGTCCCTAGCGTACAACACATCAATTTCCTCAAAAAGTGGCCCCAGAATAGCATTAAATAAAGAGGCGCTGGTGTAGCGGAGGGTATGGTGTGAAATTAATCGTAATATATAAAGTGAAGTGGGCTGAGGGGAGTAGTAAAATATTACGACTCAGTAATCAAATTTTTAATTATCTGTTAATTTTAAATTAAACTTTTAATTTAACAGTTTCATAAAAAAAACTATAAACATTTTACTATTATTTAGTGCGATAAAATTAAATTAAACGATTATTTTTTCTAATCTACTAGAATTTTTTCAAATGTACTATAATTCTGCGGCCCTGTTACCATAATCCCACTCTCCAGGGTAGCTAACCCTGGTTAGAATACCAAAACCGCTCTGCTAGGATTTTATTAAACTATAAAGAAAATTTGCATAAAATACAAAACATTCTATTTATATTTTTTTTTTGGCTACCAATACCAAAATATCTCAAAATATATTTTTGTTAAAAAAAAACTTTTTAATGGTATTTGGTGCAGGTTATCAAGTTTAGTAAAAGTCACAAAAAATATTAATTTATTGTCTTAGAGCAACAGAAGGCGGTTCTACTTAACCAAGTAATTGGCAATCATAGCACACGCAGCACTCATTCATAGCAATAATAAAGAATTCGTGCTATTGCGTTTTTATTCCATTTTAAGATCAAGCTTGGCGATATGGCAATCCAATAAAAATCAATAAAAACTAAAAATAAAATAAAAACGATCAAGGAGCATTGTAGCCTCTGGACTCTCGAATTGTTAGAGACCGTGTCATTTGAGGTCAAAAAAAATTTAAGGAATTAAAATAAAATACTGGTTAGATATTTGATTAAAAATTGGGTAAAGAAAAAATAGAAGAAATAAAAAACAGCTTTCCAAATAAATATTTTGTTTACCCCAACCAAAGGTGGTCTCAAATTTCTAAAAGTTTAAAATACACACAATTATTTTTTTATTTAATTTGTGCTGTAATCACTTTAATAATAAAACCACATTTATTGTATGTAGTTAATTTGACAAAGTAATTAAATATTTAGCCTTAAAATAAAAAGAAATAATTAATAGGCTAGTAAAAGCACAATATTATAAAAAAGAATAAAAAAAGTTTAAGAAAACAATGAAAAAAATTACTTTTAGTGCAATTTATTTTAGGTGCAGAAAATATTATGTCTTTTTCATTTCTTAAAAAATAAAGGCCCGTCATGCCTTCAACAATTATGACAAAAAATAAAATTACTTCTTTTGTGAGTACATTAGTTTGTGCTAAACTAATTCAATTTTGGCACAATAAAAATGGTTACAACAAGTTACAACAAAGAAATTCAAATCACAAATTTACAGGGGTGAACCTTCATGGTTAAACCCATCATTTGCAGTATAGTATTTTGAAATTTTACATTTTTTTTTAATATTTTTTAATTTTATCTTTGAACAGTCCACGAAGGCTGATGCCTAAGTATAAACGTAGTGTGGTCAGAGGAAGTTTGTTCACACGGGACAAAAATATTTGGCCACTGAAAGCAGAAGGAAAAACTTCTGCAGGTAGCAGGTTCCATAGTCTGGACATTGTAAGGATAAAGAAACGAAGAAAGCGGAAAGTTCGGGGCCTCTCTAGTTGAACTGTAAAAGGATGCATAAAAGTTGCACTACGTGTTGCTCTGTTGTAAGCTGCCAGAGAAGGAATTATACTGGCCAACTTGTTTGAGCAGAAGCAAAATACTTATAGACAAATCGCTCTTCTTTAAATGGAGTCCAGAATGCTAAGTGTTGTAGGAGACGCCATTCCCCAAGCATGAGAATAATATCCCAAAGACTGTCTGATTTGAGATACATTCCAAGTATTCAGATTGGAAGAAAAGAAATACTTTCTGGCTCGAAAGAGAAATTTAAACTTTTTTAAAGCTGGCGAGGCTATGGATGTTATTTGTTTGTGCCAGTTGGGGTTATTCTTAAAAGTAACGTCGACAAGATTAAACGACTCTTTGTTCTGCAGGACTTGGCCGCTCATATGTAACGGATGAGCATTGGCAGACTTTTTTCGCGACAGCGAACATGACTGTGTTTTTGAGACATTCAACTAAACAAGATTTTTGGCGCCCCAATCCAAGATAAGTTTGAGGTCTTACAAGAAAGATATCCTCATTTACTTACGCTTGGTCTCCAAATCAGGCTTTTTGACTGGCTTGAGAAATTGAATGTCTGAGTGGAGGGTACTATCGCCAGCAAAACCCACTTAAGACACCCACGGTTCGTTAGTACTTAGGCCTCAGCCTTCGTGGACTCATTGATTGTGAAAGAAAGAAGATCGTTAATGTGTAGAAAAAACAGAGTCAGTGGGTGCCAGTACTGAGCCCTGGGGCACCCCAGCATTAATTTGGTAGAAACTGGAAGAATGACCATCTACAGTAACTGATATACGTCGATTAGAAAGGAAACTGGAAAGCCAAGAGCAAAGCTAAGTTGAAAGATCTTAAGAAGAAAGTTTGTTAAGAAGCCATCATGCCAGACCTGATCGAAAGCTTTGGTGTCAAGAGCAACGACCTGGGATTTACCCCAAGGGACTTGTTCCAGTTATGTGAGACAAAGGAAAGTAGATCAGCTGTGGATCTTCTGTGACGGTATCCATAGTGTCTATCATGTAAGATCTTGTGTTTTTCCAGATACTTTAAGATTTGAGAATTATTGAATTTTTCCATTACTTTGCAAACAACAGAAAAAAGAGATATAGGTCTATAAAACAGGTTGCACACGTGCAGCTTTTCAGCTCTCTAGGAAAATGCCGGTATTGTAAAAGATTCGAAAGAGGCAAGTTAGGATGGCTGCAAGCTCAGGAGCACAATTTTTAAGATGATTGCTGGTTAAGCTTGAGTTTCTAGGGTAATAGTTGTCTAATAATTTAAAATTTGGGCAGAATTTTATTTACTAAACAAAGAATATGGCCGATATTTGCCTATCAGATTCCAAACCAGGCGCTATTTAAGGAACATGAAAATAACCATTTTTTCACTTCATATTAGGTCTGAAGTTTAAGTTCTATCTACAGAGCATACGAAAAAACAGGCATAAATTCCCGCCCCCCATTTATTAAATTTATTGAACTCAGAAAAGTAAAAAGAAATCTTACAAAAAAACCCAATGTAAAATAAGAGCCAAGTACTGAGATCTTAAATTGGACCAAGTTCTTTCCACAATTTCATTCCTCACTTTTTAAAAAATATATTGTTTATTGTCGCAAAAAAAGTCTACCAATACTAATCCTATACTTATGAGCGGATAAATTTTTTAAAATAAAGATTTATTTAACCTAGTGGGCGTTATCTTTGACAACGATCTAAACTGACACAAGCATATGGTATCCATAGCCTCAGCAGTTTCGAGAACGCTCTGGAGGGCTTTTTATAGGTATTTTTACAGCTCCTGTTTTTAAAAACAAGCTTATAATAATTCTCTCTTAATGGCCCCCAATCGAATTACACAAAGTTTCACTTTCCTGCATCCTTTTATAGTTTAAATGAGCAGGCTTTTTACTTTGTTCGTTCTTTTATCCTAGTCTAGGCTGTATAACCTACTCTGTCTGTACAGATCTTTTTTTTTAAATCACCAAACCTTTAGGTCCCGTGTTAATTAATTACCTCTAACATCACTGAAGACATCCACGGTACGTTAGTACTTGGAACTCTTAGCCCTCCTGGACTATTCCGAGACAAAAAAATTGTATGGTCCGATTTAAAGTTGAGAAGACCGACAGCGTCATCAGTATGCGTTGTTCTCTCTCACTTTAAAATTATTCCCGTTCTCGTCGCAAATTTAACAACGTATGGGTGGAGCGTAGAGAGAGAATGGCTTAATCGCGGACTCTTTTGGTATGACGTGCCTGGCCTTTTCTTCTTTAAATCGGACTCTAGTTTACTTGATTTTTTTTTTGTAAAACCTTAAATTTAAAATTTGGTGCAAAATGTTATTAAGATATCTTATTTAGAATTTAAAATTATGTCAAAATTAAAGTGGAGAGAATATTCAAGAAACACAAAGGAGATTTAAGAGTGAACAGGTATCTGTTTCAATCCTTTCGGTGTTAATGCTGTTGGACGAACATTTTTTTGATTTAAACGTGCAGGAAAAGAGGTTTTTAAATTAAAAATATTGAACATCCCGATCAAAACTGAAGTAAGTCGTAAAAAGTAAAAAAAAAACAATTTTGTGAAATTTTCGAGATAGTACAGTTTTAATCGGGATGTAAGATGTATCATTTAGGGCATTCCATTATAAAAATATCAAAATGACCCCATCAGTTGTATTTGATACTTAATTGTTTTTTAATCGTGATTTTCGGATTAGTGTTTTTTTTCATAAATGTAGAGGTAGAATTAAAAAAGCGGCCTAGTTCTCGTTGGATAACCCTGTACACTTCGTTTAAGTGTTTATCAGTGAAATAAACTAAGGATATTTTACTTAAAGTGCGGTTATATCAAGAAGATCATTTTTGCGAGATAGTTATAATCCAATTTTCTCAAACCCACATGTTACTGCATCTTTTCTAGACACCGAATAAAACTATCTATGGTTATCTTATTTCATCGTCCCAATATACGTAAGTCTTCCTAATGTCTGAGGAAGTAATAAAGATAAATCTGGACCAGATAATCTTTCAGTTGAACATGTGCTGCCCATGTTGGGTTGGACCAGTAGGCGGCCCAACTTTGCTTATGGTCGCAAATTTGCATCTTTGAATGAGTTGATACAGGGTGATGTTCATTTGCGTTGCTAGGATTTTCAAATTTTTTCTAAAAAGTAAGACATGGGATCCGCACCAAATATACAGTGTGCCCCAAATTGAGCCTGCATGTATTGGTAACTCGGGAATCATTAGAGCCACAGTGTTGGTTAAATTAGGAAAGTTTTAGATAATATAATTGCAAAATTAAATCTGCTTTCAGATTTTATTTATATTTTATTGTTTTTAAGATAATTAAATTAAAAGTGTTCTAATAATGTAAATCTTAAAACTGTAAAATTGGTAGTTTGCGAGCTACAGACAAAAGTTAAAAATGCACTATTTTGTTTTTTTTTTTAATTATTTCAAAAACCATAAAAGATAAATAAAATCTGAAAGCGGATTTAATTTTACAATTAAATTGTCTATAACTTTCCTAATTTTACCAACACTGTAGCTCTAATGGTTTCCGAGTTACCAATACATGTAGGCCCAATTTGGGACACACTGTATACCAAATGCTATTGGCTTTAAGGTAAATTCTTTAGTAAAAAAATATATTTTGTTTTTGTATTTGCCAAAAAAGATTGATTTTTTTAAGTGGCCTCAAGAAAAAATCGGATTTTCAAAAGCAAATTTTTTATTTCTATTTTTTTGTGAATTTAATAAAATTTTATTGTTATGTTATCGCTATTTTATGTTTATGTTTTTCTAAACATCATAGCCAGTTAAAATTTTTTACTCGACAAGTTTTTTATGCAAATATTTCAGATGCCTTTAATTTCAAGAAAAAATCAGATATTTCTTGTAAAATCCGGGATATGACCAGAAAATTTAACCAAATTTACGAACAAAATATAAATAGAGGATTTGCTGGACTTTTAAGTCCCATTTTTTTCTGGGAGTTTCGAAAAAATGAACTTTTGTTGCAAATTTAACGATGGGTTTTTTTACCAAAGTGAATAAGCTATCGATAATTTTCAAAAACTATATGAAAGCCAACACTTAAATCTAGGCTTCTGTTGTAATAGTTTTTTAAATTTGGATTTAGTTTTTAATATTTCCTTGAGTGAAAGTCACCCTAAAATCGGTTATGTTTAGATAGAGATCGAACGCTTTTAGAATAACACCGATACGTCACGGTTTTATACGGGTTTGCCATATGAGACCGTGACGTATCGGTGTTGTTCTTACAGCGTTCGATCCCTACAATTTTTTCTTAACTCGACTCATATTTCAAAAATCCGTTACAGCAGAGGCAAATTTTTCCCTTTAAAATGGTGTATAATTTATGTCATTTTATTGAACAATGGTTACCGAGAAACGTTATCTCTTGTAGGCTTGCAATCGGAAACAACATCGCATCGATACACCAAATTTGGAAGAACCTAAATAAAATATAATATTTTTAATGTGGCTATACGAAACTTGTGGTAGTGGAAGTTTGTTAGTCGCCGCCCACCGTCTCCACGTCCTTTTGCCCGACCCCTATAGTGAAGCGTAAATTCACTCTTAAAGCCCACAGCATCCGATATTTATTGGGAGCGAATCCCATGTCTCACTTAAAAAAATCCTAGAGACGCCAATGGTGATGTTAATAACTGATACAAACTTTTTTAACGTTCTAAGATGCAGACGTTTTAAAGGCAGAATTGACCCAGGTTTTTAAATATATTGTATAATTGTTTAATTAGCATATTAAATCTTTGACCAAAAAAGCATGTATGCAGAAAATGTGTCGTTACTCCTGATCCTAAATTTAAAAAATTAGTCTTAAAAATAGCTTATTGTTTACTTAGCCTGCTTGCCTGCTTTTGTTATTTTTTTATCTTGAGACAGTCCATGAAGGCTTAAAGCCCAGGTACTAACGTACTGTCGGTGTTTAAAGTAAAGTAAGAGGTGGTTTATTAACATAGGACTTAAATATTTATAGCTTTGAAGGGGACGAAAAAAAAACTCGGCAAGCAGCAGGTTACACAATCTAGACACTTTAGGGATAAAGGAACGTGGAAAGTTTGGGGCCTCTCCAAATACACTGTAAAAGAATGCATAAGAGTAGCACTACGTGTTGCTCTATTGGGACACGCTGTAGAAAGAATTGCATATTGGCTAATTCTTTGAAGTAGAAGTTGTGGAATTATCTATAAAAAGCAACATATCCCTTACAGCTCATTGGTAGGTAAGGAAAGGAATCTTTCATGTATGGTACGTTTCACAATAATTCGTTGATTTTTTGTTTCACCTGCTACTGTTAGTCGTAAAACTCAATATACTTTGGGTACCGGCATGTAGGTCCAAAGTTAAAATTTTCCTTATTTATTATTGCACCTTCTTTTTGGTATATCATGTAGGTTATAGGCAAATTGTAGGTGTTAAATATAAAACAGATATTTTTCGTCTTAGCTCATCAGTCGTTTGGAGTTTGTCAAGGTGTTTTCGTGTGTGCTATTGAGCATCCAAAATAGCTAACCTAAACTATTAATATTAGTAGGTAATCAGGACCTGTACCCTTTCAAAAGGTGCGGTGTAGGGACCGGACATAGATAAAAAACCATTACAATTTCGAGCTTAAAATGATATAGAATATACCAAATAAAAATGCAATAAATAACTTAACTTTCTATTGTATTTATGGTTTTTATTTTGGTATTTTTATTCGGTGTGATTTCTTGTAGAATAATACAAAAAAAAAAAAAACAACAAAAGAATTAAACTATGATATTTTATAATGCTTTTATATAAATTATATGAAATAAATTAAAATTAAAATAGACTTTTTGTCATTAAAAATTTACAAATATTTGATTGCACCTCTATTAGGGTTCATATTTATGCAATTAACCCCACAAACATAGTTTTGTTGGTGGAAATGCAACTCTCCAAGTGCAGTACGAAAACTCTCCGGGCCTATTTGTTGTGAACTCGTAAAAACCAGTTCCGTTACATAGGGTAAATCCAGGGGTAAATCATATTATATTTGTGCCAAAATAATTTGTTATATTTAAACAGGTGTAAGTCCCTTACAGGCAAATAAATAATAAGTGCAAGTTAAAAAAATCAAGTTGGGGTGGCCCCTTCCATATACTACATTTTTATTTGAAAGTGATAGAGGTGTTTTTTATCTTTGGACAGTCCACGAAGGCTGTGGTCCAAGCACTAACGTACCGTGGGTGTCTTAAGTGTGGTGAGAGGGAGTTTGTTCACACGGGACTTAAATATTTGGAGATTGGAAAAAGAAGGGAAACCTTTTGCGGGTAGCAGTTTCCATAGTCTGGACACTTTAGCTATGAAGGAACTACGAAAGCAGGAAGTTCAGGGCCTCTCTAGTTAAACTGTAAAAGGATGCATAAAAGTTGCACCAAGTGTTGCTCCGTTGGGAGCTGCCAGAGGAAGTATTATACTGGAACTCCTCTGAGCAGAAGACGTCAAAATACCTAAAGAAAAGCGACAGATTCCCCACAGCTCGTCGGTGGGCAAGAGGACGAAGATTTTCTGTGAGCGTGGGATTATTTATAAGACATAAGAATAATTCTAAAGAAGGTCTAATTTGGGATACATAAAGGGTATACAGATTGGAAAAAAATACTTTCTGGCTCGAAAGAGGAATCCAAGCTTTTTTAAAGCTGCTGAGGCTATGGATTATGGATGAGGTTATTCTTAAAAGTAACACCGACAAGAATAAATGACTCTTTGTTCTGCAAACTTTGTCGCTCATATGTAACGGATGAGCATTGATAGACTTTTTTGGCGACAGCGAACCTGCCTGTGTTTTGGAAGCATTAAACTAAACAAGATTTTTGGGGCCCCAATCCAAGATAAGTTTAGGGTTTTGTAAGAGAGACATCCGCATTGACCTACGCTTGGTTTTCAAATCAGGCTTAGTGACTGGCTTAAGAAAATGGTGCAGTTGGAGTTTGGTGCAGAATTTATAATTCTTAATTTATTTGTACAAAACCATATCAAATTGAGCGACATGTTAAAGGTTTACAACATTTAGAAAATATGCAAAGTTTTCCGGGAGCATCCAAATCTACATAACGAGAACATTATGTATCAAACGCAGACTTCTGCATGGATTTGTGTGAAGCTTTTATTGCAGCTGATATTCTTCATAAAATAAATTATTGGTCCACGAGGACAATTTTGGAAAAAAATACTACCACAGAAAAGTAACAGACTAATCAACTCTGCATGAAACTATGTTGATAAGGTCCATTTTAAAAACTATGGACAAATACGACACAATCTGGAAGGAAAAAAGTTATGGTTTAGTGTCGATGAAACCACTGATACCAAGGAAAGATATGTTGAGTAATATTATAGTTGCACCTTTAAGTTATTACGAACCTTAAACCTCATATTTAATTAACAGTAAATTTCTTTCTAAAACCAATAAAGTATTACTTTACTACTGTCAGTCACTATTATTCAGAAAACTGGCGTTTTGTTTCTTTCGAAAGTGCTGCATATATGCTGAATGCGGGAAGACAGTTAAAAGAACATTTTCCCAAATTCCTTCATTTAACATGTTTAGCTCATGCCCTACATAGAATATGCGAAATGGTACGTAACTTTTATCCACTTATTGATACTTTAGTTATCGAGGTAAAAAAGTTTTTGTTAAGCCACCTGCGCGTATTACGAAATTTAAAGATATGTGTCCTAATGTCGCATTACCGCCACAACCTGCTATTACAAGGGGAAATATGGCTATCAGCAGTTAACATATTACCATATAAATTATAATGTGGTAAAAAATGTTATCGACAGTTTACAAGATGATGCTTTAAGTGTAGAAAAAAGTAAAGAAGTTATAAATGCACCAAATGCTAAATCTATTTTTGAAAATTTTGGATATCTTCCGAATGTGATTGAACAGTTATAAAAACAAAATGTCCCCCTAGTGCCTTCATTTCATGTATTTCAAAACCTATAAACGAGCTTAAATCTGTTTCTAATGAAATTGGTGACAAATAAAAATTGTATGTACAAAAAATCTTGGAAAAAAATCCAGAATTTTTAGAAATAAAACAAATTTTTGAGGCACTGCGAAATAAAAGAACTGACTTGTAAAATAATTTTCGATTTACTCCGGTTACAAGCGGTGATGTCAAAAGGAGCTTTTTTAGACTAAGACATATTTTAAATTATAAAAGAACCAATTTAACCGAAACCAACTTTGAAAAGACGTTGGTTATATTATGTAATGCAAATAAATTGTAAAACACTCCTGTTATGTTTTTATTTCACATTTTTTTAAATTTATTTATATTTAATATCTCCTTAATACGCACGCCAATGAATTAACCAGATATAAAAAATGTATAGGGAACAAGCTCGTTCCGAAATCCGGGCCCTAGTGCGGTGCCTACACAATAGATATTTGTCAGGCAACCTATTTATGGTTGAGATTTCCGCTGAGGGTTGTAATTGAAATTTTATTGCGGTCAAGAAATCAACAAATTATTGTGAAACGTACCATACAAGTTAAATCATCATCAAGGACAATGACCCTTTTTTGGATAAAATAAGAAATTTTTAAACTTGTGGAAGAAGCCCTTTCCTAAACAGAGGAACAGCATTCCAAAAAGGGACTGATTTGGCATACATAAAAAGTATACAGATTGCACACAGTTGCTGTGGTAAGGGATGTAATGAGTTTACGTCTATTAGGGCTATTTTTAAAATTGACGCTTACATGGTATAATAATACTTTATTCTGCAGAACTTGACCGCTTATAAGTAAAGGACCGGGCTAGCAGCAATCAGGACTATGTTTTTCAGGCATTAAACTGGACAATATTTTTGGCCTTTTAGTGTTATATTAATTTAAGGTCCTGTGCAAGAAATGTCTGCATCTAGAAAACAAGCGGATCTGTTTTCTAGATGAGCTGTATTGACTGACCTAAAAACCTAAATATTAGAATAAATGGTACTGATCGTGTAAGATAGAAGATCGTTAATTTAAAGAAGAAATAGAGTTGGTGCCAGTACTGAGCCTTGGCATACTAGCATTAACTTTGTGGGAGCTAGAAGAGTGACTATTCACAAGAATTGACATACGTGGATTAGATAGCCAACTGGAAAGGCAGAAACAAAGTGTTTTCTGCGGATAATCTAAAAAATTATTTAACCATTTTGGAACGTGTGATCTTTATTCTATAAAAATATGATAATTATATGTAAGTTTTAGTATTATTAAAAATTTTTAGTTTATTACTTTTGTTTAGCTTCTGTGTGTGTGTTTTTAAACTATATTTCGTTAATTATTGCAAAAGAAGTAAAACTAGTACATTCATTTTGGGCTATATATTATTTTTTGTCGGATTATTAATTTAAACTGAAATCAACTTTCAGTTTATTGAATTAATTTTATTAATAAACCTTTTACTTATCAAACTTAACTCTTAATAAGGATAAGGTTTATTTGAGATTTTATACAGACCATTTAGGATAACTAATTGTAAATGATAATAAGTTTCAACAGCTTAACTAGATATTAACCTATTCAAAAAGCGTAAGAAAATAATTAAATTAATGAAACAGACCATTTGAATTTTCATAATGTTCTGCATTTTTAAAATATTGATAATGGTATTAAGTTGGAGATATTTTTTATATTTTTTAAGTTTCTCGTCGAAAACACATAATGAATTTTTAGAGCAAAATAAATAAAAAAAACTTTTAACTAAGTTTTAGCAACAAAAATATTTTATTTTTGGAGACAAAACATATACCATTTTTAGGGGATAAAAACTAAAAAAAAGGTCAAAAAAATAGTTTAATATTAAATATAATTAAATTTTAGAAATACAAACCAAGATTTTTTTTAGAATTTCTGACAATTAGCATACCTATACGATAGATTTATTTGTTTTAAGAGGTCTGTTTAATCATATTAAAGAATAAGAAAGATGGTGGGTCTTAAAGCTTTTTGTAGCAAGCGCAGATAAATAGTACCTATATTATATAATTACTGAGGTAACTAGGTTCTTAGCGTGCAGTTTGCAAACCAAGCCGTAGGCAAGGTTTGAATTCACTTAAGGGCGCTAAAAACCATTACCACACGAGATATATACACTATTTTATCTACAATCTTGACACTTTAAATCCATTACAAAATTATTCAATTTTTTTCTTATAAACTGTTTTGTGTCTTCAAAATCTGACAAGAAAATGTCAACCAGCGATATTTTAAATACAAAATCACTAAACAAAGTTGCCTTGTAAGGTCAAAAAAAATATGGTTTCGAATGTCGCATCTGTCAGCTTAAACGTTAAGTTAAATCGAACATGAATTTAGCAAGTTAAATCTTAGGAAAATCGAAAACTTCCAAGTTAGTGGAAACCGCTATGGCAAATTTATTGCCGCAAGAGTCTAGTGCCTGTTATAGTATTTTTCAAGATATAAGAAAATTACTTAAAGTCTCGACTGCTTCTGGGTGCAGTAAAAACCCTCGAAATTAGCATTTTATGGTACTATTAGGGTAGGTTGACCTAATTTTCGCACACGACCATACAGGGTCGTATTTCTACCTGACTGGTATAATATATAAGTATTCATGATGTCCTATTTGCCCCAGGTGATATCTAAACGTATAGGATAAGTGCGAACCTGAACTATTCTCACCTCTATTTTGTAGAATAACTTAATAATGTTGCACACTTCGAGCCTCATAAGTATACAGAAATAGACCAGATCATTTGGAATGACAAATAATTTAAAGGCCAGATTTAGGTTGAAGAAACAAGCTGTGAGAGTTATCATAGATGAAATTTTCGACCAAATTTCATCTGTTACAGACAAGTAAGATTTATATTATTTAATTACATTTGATTTTAAGTTTAAATGTTCTACTTTTTTTAGAAACCGTTCACCAACACCTAGTAAAATTGTATGCATTGCTTTACGATTTCTAGCCACTGGAAGTTTTCTGCAAGTTGTTGGAGATTTTGGAGGTATTGACAAGTCAACGGCAAGTCGAAAAATATCTATGTTTTAAGAATCAGTTGCCAAATTGGGGCTTAAAGTAATAAAAATGCCAAGTACTGAATCTGAAATTAACATTGTGAGGCGAGGATTTTTTAGCATTGGAGCCAAAGATGGCACACATAATAAAATTCAATATTCTGGAGGGGCAGATGCAGAAAATTACAGGAACCAAAAAAGGATTTTTCTATCTAATGTGTATTTATCATCTGTGATTTATTTTGTCAGTAGTGTGTGAGAAAAATTTAAAATTTAACCAAAAAACAAAAAATACAATAACACAAATACATACAATTATTAAACTCTGATTATTATTAAGTTTTTTTTTAATAAAATCTTTGATTAGGTTCAGTTGTGGAAATTTTCTTCTTCCTTTTTTTTGTGGGCTTTGCAACTGTTAGTTCAGATAAACCTGCAGTGGTACAACACTCAAAATTCTGAACTGGGTTTAACAGTGAACTGCAGTTCAAGAAAACTTGAACTAGCAAAACGCCTGAAACAAAAAAAATAAAGACCTTCCAAAAAATCTATATACTTATCTACGTTTCGGTGGCAAGTTTGCCACCATTATCAAGATAAACCTAAATAAACAATAAAATAAAAATTCAAATTAAAATTGTAATAAAAAAGACATTCTAAGAACTTTTGGTTATCGTTAATAACGTTTTATCAAAAATGCCATTATTTACGACAAAACGTCATAAACGATTACTAAAATTATCAATTTTAAAAAAAAATCTTTTAATTAATTCAAATTTCTATTTTATGTTCTATTGGGGTTTATCTTAATAATGGTGACAGACTTGCCACCGAAACCAAGATAAGTGTATATATTTGTTTGTGGAGTTTTTTTTCTGTTTCAGGCGCTACTGAATTGGATATTTTTATAAATGAATTATGGACTTCTTTTAAAATACAAGAATGTATAAATCTAAACAATGTCATATATTTGTAATAAAGATAATTTTCTCTATTTAACTAGATATACCTCATGTTGTACTTATCTATTTAAGGCCCAATCCAATTTTTATTATGGTCAAGAATAATCAGACAACTACCTAAATAGCTCTTTTATTTAAGTATCCACTAGATATGCCCATTTGGCATATCTTAAGATCATCTTAGGTTCTGTCTACAAGATACTCCACTTTACCATAAGCTACTGTCTAGATTAGAGTCTCTATTAAAACAGACTTTGTTAACATCTGGTTTAGTATGCAAATTGATGTATTTAGGTGAATATTAAAATTTTGTAAAGTTTGACCAATTTATTTGACATCTTATAATAGGTTGAGCGCTATCCAAAATAATACTTTTGTATAAAATTAAAAAGGGTCGGTTGTAAATCAAAATAATGTACAGGGTCTTTGATTATATTTACGTGGCTTCTAAAGCCTTTATTTCTGAAGACAGAAAAAAATGTTTTATATAAAAATTGTAGGTTGTTTTCCATATTATCTTTTGAAATTATCAGTAAAAAAATATCGCAATAAAAATATGGAAAAATATAGGCAACTTCAACTTTTAAAATGGAACACCCTGTATATTATGCGCTACAATAAAGGATTTTTTTCTGATTTAAAATATATATACATTGATGATATTTGGAAGAACCATTTTTGAGATATTTAAGCTTAAAATATAAATAAATTAAAAAAAAATCATATTAGTATCAAGAAAGCTATGAAAACAATAAAAAAAATTAATAAATTTGACGTATTGATATTGTAAAAAGTTGAAATTTATCATTTTAACTATTAAAAGTAGTTTGTATTGCTTTTTTGTCGATTCAGAAGAACAAAAAATTGCTATTATGCGTCTTTTTTATGGTAACAATAATAATGTGACGACAGTGCAAAGGGAATATTACTTATTATATCCTTAACAACGGGTACCATCTATAGATACTATTAAATACATAGTAAGAAAGTTTATTCAACGTAAAAGCTTTAAAATAAAGAAAAAGACTGCAGCACGAAATGAAAACAAAGTTTTGGATATCCTCGTTTTTTTCAGGATAATTATTAGATATACTTTTTCTATTGGACAAGCACCAACTACTTTTAATATTTTTAGAAAATCCTGAAATATCAATTTCGGATGCGGCATCTGAACTTAATAAAACAGATTATAAAATTTATTTAACCATAAAATTTTACAAATTTTATCCTTGTCCGTTCAGAATCTTCCTGGACAAAACATGCAGGACCGACCTAAGTATGCATTGGAAATAGCTAGGTTTATGCAGCAGGATCCAAAGTTTTTAAATAAAATCCTATTCACCGACAAGTCTTCCTTTACTTTAGCAGGAATGTTTAATCACAAAAATAAACATTATTGGTCCAGAGAAAACCCTCACCAAATTCAGCAACATATCAATTTTATTGTTTTTATGGCTTTCTTGATACTAATATGATTTTTTTTTTAATTTATTAATAATTTAACCTAAAATATCTCAAAAATGGTTTATTCAATTATCATTATTGTATATATATTTGAAATCAGAAAAAAAAGATCTTTCGTTGTAGCGCATAATATACAGGGTGTTTCTTTAAAAAAGTTGAAGTTGCCTATATTTTTCCATTTTTTTATTGCGATATTTTTTTACTGATGATTTCAAAAGATAATATGGAAAAAATCCTACAATTTTTATATAAAACATTTTTTTCTGTCTTCAAAAATAAAGGCTTTAGAAGCCACGTAAATATAAGACTCTGTACACAAAGATTATGAAACCACTGTACTTTTATTTGTAGGAAAACGTCTTATAGTTGAGAAAACGAAGCACAAAAATAGGCTTTACCAGGGATATTTTGTGCAGTAAGATGGATATAAATGCGGTTTTTTGCGTTTGATTTCTATAAACGTCTACACTTTGTGAACCAATTTAATTAATGGGAAATGAAGAACTGCATTTGTGCATTAAAAAAATCCATTTTAAAGTTTGCAATTATAAAAAATTTATAACTAGGTAAATAATGATGGATATGAGTCCAAATTTGTTTTTCAGGGATTTCGAGGTAGCTAAACACGAATATGATATTGAAAAGAATCTACGGAGTACCTGGTGCGCGGTAAGGATGGTGTAAATGTAGTCTTCTAGAATTTTACGACAATTTCTCCTAATATCAGTTTGATTTCTTTAATCGGGGCGTTTATGTGGTCGCTAAACACGAATATGACATTGACAAGGGCCTGCAGAGTACCTGGTGCGCGCTAAGATTGAAATAAATGTCGTTTTCTGAGTTTTATGACAATCCCTCCTAATATCAGCCCAATTTTGTTTTTTGGGGGGTTTTTAAAGTCGCTGAACACGAATATAATATTGACAAGGGTCTGCGGAGTATCTGGTGCACCTAATCTTATGTGGATGTAAAAAACATGGGTTGATCTACAATTTAGCTTGAAAATTTTGTGCTGGCACAGACTAAACAAACATTGACTTTTATGGTAGAAAAGAAATATTTTTCACTGAAATAGAAGTGCAGGATAAAGAAGGAGAAAAAAGCAGTGAAAATAATGAATAAATTATTCTTTATTAAGTATTAAACTTTCAAAAAATTGTATTTTTTATGCAAAAAACAATTGTATTAATAAAAACCATAAGTAGAAATTATAAGTTTTATTTTTTAACAAACTACCACAAAATTCCAAAAGACGACATTGATACCAACCTACTCGGAGACACCGGCTACCTCGAAGACCATGATCTGGTACCGATTACTAGAATACGATGTTTACACGATTCTTAGCGCGCACCGGGTATTCCACAGGCCCTTGTCAATGTTATATTTGTATTTAGCGACCACAAAAACCCCCGAGTAACAAAATTGGGCTGATATTAGGTCATAAAACTCCAGAAGACGACGTTACCATCATTCGTAGCGCGCACCGAGTACCCCTCAGGCCTTTGTCAATTTCATATTTGTGTTCAGCAACTACAAAAACCCCTCAAGTAACTAAATTAGGCTGATATTAGGACGAACTGTCGTTAAAGTCCAGAAGACGACGTTTATACCATCCATAGCGCACACCGGGTATTAACCTGCCTTTGTCAATATCATATTCGTGTTTAGCGACCACGAAAACTTCCCGAGTAACAAATTTGGGCTGATATTAGAAGGAATTATCGCAAAACTTTAGAAGACAACGTTTACACCATTCTTAGCACGCACCAGGTACTCCGCAGACCCTTGTCAATGTCATATTCGTATTCAGTGACCATAAAAACCCCTCGAGTAAAGAAATTGGGCTGATATAAGAAGAATTTGTCATAAAACTCCAGAAGACGACGTTTACGCTATCCTTAGAACGCATCAGGTACTCCGCAGGCCCTTTTTAATGTTATATTCATGTTCAGCGACCTCAAAAACCCTCAAGTAATAAAATTGGGCTGATATTAGAAGGAATTGTCGTAAAACTTCAGAAGACGACGTTTACACCATTCTTAGCGCGCATCAGGTACTTCGTAGGCACTTGCCAATATAATATTCGTGTTCAGCGACCTCGAAAACACCCAAGTAACAAATTCGGGCTCATTTCCATCATATTTACCTAGTTATAATTTTTTATAATTTCAAACTTTAAAATGCATTTCGAAAATATATTTTTTTAATGCACAATTGCAGTTTTTCATTTCCCATTAATTAAATTTGTTTACAAAGTTTGTAGATGTTTATAGCAATCGAATGCAAAAAACCGCATACCAATCCATCTTACTGCACAAAAAATCCTTTGTTTCCTCGACTATTATAAAACAGACTGCACAGTTGTTTTTTTACGTGGCTATCTAGCAACAGTGACGAAACAACTTGTTGAGACAGGTCGAATCAAAGCATATCGCTGCAGAGGAAATACTGCGCAGGCCGGGCTGGCAGCCTATATTTGTAGAATAAAGGCGTTCTCTCACTCTTACACTCCGAAAATTCTTAAGGCCCGGACTGTGCAGTTTTACCTTAGAGGATTTTTAAAGTGTGTTTGGCAGAAATTAGACAAGAAACAGTTATTTCACATAATATAACCTGCCGAAAAGTCCCACCCCGGTACTACCAGTGCCGTATGGACGGGGAAAAAAAGTCAAGAAATCAAATTTGCCCTAAAACAAATGGGGATTATAAAAAAGGTTTAATTTTACGGAAAGCAGTGGCGTACATAATATTTTACAAAAATATTTAGTCTACGTTCCTGTACAGACGCCACTGATTAAGCTTTAAAAAAAACTCCTACATCAAAAAATGGCTGTTGATAGCCAGAGGGTGTGTGCTAAATTTCATAAACATATCTAGGAAGTTATTGAAGTTATGATGAAGAAACTATTTTTTTCTTAAGGTTTTAACACCCTGTAGCTCAAAAGTTAAGGGGTTTGGGACATAGCTTTATTTGAACTTTTGTTCTTAAAATCACCTAAGGATTAACACCCTTAAGGATCAGCATCTTATTCTGTAACACCCAGTATGATTCCGTATTTTCAAACGATTTTAAGTCATTTATAGTTAACCTAATTAAAAATGTTGCCGATGGCATATTTATTTTTTGTAAATAATTGGGCAGGACTTATTAAAGACATTTGTTTCCAAAAACAAAACAGATATGAAAATTAAAAAGATTTTAGGTAAGTTATTATCTCAAAAGTATTAATCATGTGACTTGCATAGGTTCTTGAAATTTCACCAGATAAAATTCTTTTTAAAATCTCTATTATAGCGGGGAAATTTTTGAAAATGGGATCCACAGCACTTGTATTACGGGTCCACCGAGTAGCTGACAATTTTTTTAAACTTTAGTTTCTAATTATAATATTCTTGAATATTTTGAAAACTGGTTAGCCTTAGGAAACAGATTTTTTAAAGAACCAATAAATAATTCAACCGCTACCCAGGGATTCACTGGGACTACTAAAGCTACATTGCCAATCCATTTAAATTGCCTGAAATTGTGCTAGCTTCTTCGAAGGCCTACCCATTGCATAATATTACATCTAAACCTAAACTGGCTATTTTTTAATAAGTTTGTAAAATATTTCGGCTGATCCACAAAGTATATCATCAAATTTTTTAAACCTTTTTTCGGGATATCCGAATTTACCCACAAACTGAATAAAATTAAAAGTTGTTTACTTCTTGAAATATCTTAAGTGGAATCGACTATAAAAGTAAAATAACCTGGTTTCCTAATATCCTGAGTAATTTTGCCTGAGTCCTCTTTTGTCAACAATTCTAGAATTATATTTTGTATTGGAGAACTCGCATAAGTCAACTTTTACTTTTAATTGGACTACATTTCCATTAAGACAATATCGTACTTTTTAAATAAATTTTAGAGTTCTAAAAGTTATCCCCGAGTTGATAAATTTTTGCTTTCTGAATGTCTCACAAACGATATATTCTGTTTTAAAATATGACTTGTTTTGCTTCTTGTCTCATATAGCTTCATTCCACCGTGCGCCGCCTCCTAGTTTAGCAGTAAAAAGTAATATTAAAATAAAAAAGATTTTTTTAATTTATCGTTGCGGTTGCGTCACCTTGCGGTAGTTTTAGAAACTTAAAAATAATTTTCAGCTATTTCTCTTGACCACTTTTACAAAAATACTTTTTTTCCTAACGCTGTGCGATAAATAGTTTTCGAGATACCGCCGGCGTGCCTTCTTATTTGGACACCCGGTAAAAAGAAATATGTGTAATGGTCCTAAAAGGGTAGAAGTAAATGTTTATTTTTAAAGAAACACCATTTTCTTGTTTTTCCGTTAATGGTTAATATAACCTTTTTTATGCATGGATGTTTAAAGTTCACCTTTTGTTTTAGGTATACGTTATTTATTAAAAGTTTATAAATATTGTAAAATAAAACAACAAGGTCAAATTTAAATTTAAAAATTTTATTATTAAAATAGCTATGCTAAAAAAACATTATAAATATACAGATTAAATATTGCCAGCAAAATTACTACAATCATTTTGAGGAAGTACCTTGTCAAAAATGCAAGGAAGTTATGTTTTGCTTTAAAATTAATTAACAGTTTTTATCCTAAATAGTGACTAATTTTAATCAAAATATACAAATTGGTAACCATGTTTGACTAAAAAAACTTAATTACAATTTTTTACCTAACGGTACCGTAAGTCGAAATTTATAGCATAGTGTTTTGTAAACACCCTATTTTTCTGCTAAAATATGTCTAGGAATATAAGAGCTTGAAATAAAATTCGTGTTTTATTTCATATTACCATGTATTGTACTAATTTACTGTTATTTCTTGCCGTATTTATGATTTTTTTAAATATGTACTAAAAGCACTTTCTAAGTAAAGTTACTAACTTTTAGAACAGTAATTATTTTAAAATTATTCTCATTGTAAATGCAAATTTTTATAAAAGTTGTAATATAGATGACAAAAAAATACTGTAAAATTAAACACAAAACTTCCAAAAATAATGAAAATAAATATTTAAAAAACACCTATTCTCAAACAATATTTTTCATAGTTAATTATAATTGATCTTAAATCAAATTTTTATTCTTTCATGTATTTTCTAAATATAAAAAATACCACTATACAGTATGGTCATTTAAGTGTGCAACATATGGGATTTTTTTTATTAATTGCAAAATCAAAATACAAATATTGCCGAAAGTTGGTGCATATTCAATAATCATATTAGGTGCACTTAGAATGGTTGCAAGTCAAACAGCATATAGGGTAGGTAAAGAAATAAAAAAAAATGTATAAGACCTTAATGTACCTTTATTTCAGGAAATTTAGCAAAATGTTATAAAAAAAGTTGTTCAGAGAGACTTTTTTGTTTTTTTTAACCTTATAATTTTTCCCTAAACACTCTCGTAGACTGTTCAATGTCAAATTAATTTCGCATAACTTCAGATTTAAGCACATTTGTAAAATTAGCACAGATTTTTAAATTTTTAAGAAATGACAAATTTAATGTTTGTTATAACGATATTAAACACAACTTTAAAATTTTGCGAAAATTCTCTTTAATAAGGTAAAACATTAGTAATGATAATATGCCTATTAAAAAACGCTCATTGAAAGTACAAAATTTTTATTTTAAATGTTCATTAAAAAACTGTAGAAATTAAAAGACATCATAAAAAAACTATTAAAATTATCACAGATACCCATGAAAAAAACAAATAAGTGTTAAAACTAAACATTGTGAATGTTTGGTGACAATAATTTTTCTAGAATATTTATACTTTGCTAATTAATTTTAATTGATTTCAAATGCCTCCTCCAAGACAGTTAATGTTAGCCGAGAAGGCACTAATCAAACCATTGCTTTATTGCTTTTGAGATTTGAGTGCGTTTAGTACAAACATAAGGCATACCTTGGGTTGTTAGTTTTAATTCATAATTAGGATAATAATAATGTTTACTTTTAACCCTTATTTGTTTTTTTCCATGGGTGTCCGCGATTATTTTAGTAGGATTTATGTTGGTACATTATTTTTTTAATAAACATTTAAAATAAAAATATTGCACTTTAAATGAGCGTTATTTGATATGCATATTATCATAACTGTTGTTTTGCCTTATTTAAAAGAAATTTTGTAAAATTTGTGTTTAATATCGTTTTAACAAAAATGAAGTTTGTGATTCCCTTAAAAATTAAAAATCTATGTTAATTTTACAAATATGCTTGAATTTAAACAAGGTTATGCAAAATTGATTTAATTTTGAATAATTTATCAAGTGTTTAGGGTGAATTTAAAAAAAAAAACAAAAAAATTAAGAAGGCCATGTTTGGTATTTAGGCATAACTTTTAATTTTGAAAAATTTCCTATAACATTTTGCTGAGTTTGACTTGCAACCATTCTAAGTGCATCCAAAATGTTTATCGAACATGCACCAAATTTTGGCAATATTTTTATTTTGATTGTGCAATTAATTTAAAAAAATCCCATATGTTGCACACTTAAATGGCTACACTGTATTGATTGCTTAGTTTGAGTTTCTATGCAAATTGATTGATAAAATACATAATTATCAAACTGTATCTGAATCATTTTTGTTAAATTGTTTAAAAATTTCAACCAAACACCGAAAATATTTCGGTACCATTAAAAATGTCTAAAACATTTTAAATCAGTGATTGACTCTATACAAGGCAGTGAAATTACTTTAAACATAAAATTCTAATTTACATAACTAAAAAAACTTTTTCCTAAAATACAATAAACATTTTGCGACAAATATACAATTTAAATTAAAACTTATTTATCTTACATTGAAGTTCCGTATTACATCCTTAAAACTAAAAAGGTAACTTAGGACAATTGCACAAAAACATTTTTGTAAAACGTTAAAAAAATTTATAGGAACACAAACAACATATTTTTTATTTTTTTAAAACTAAGTTGTGAGACAGAAAGTACAAATAAAATGAACAATTTAATCCTACTATCAGCCGTAAAAAAAACATTGTTATTAAATACCATGTGCCCTGAATTTTTGGAAAAAAGGAAGTACCCGAACATGGCTAAAAATTCTTAATAAAAATAATTGAGTGGATGGTGTCAGCTCCTTTTTACAATTTACTTTTTTTTATTTAAACATATAATTTTAGTTTAATTTGGTCCGTCTATACCCAAAGTTCTATGCTTTTAAAAAATAGGCAACATTTAAAAATAACGATTTTTTGTTTTTTGAAAACCAGATAACAAAAAATAAAAATAAAATAATTTTACCTACTTATTATTGGTTTTAGAATTTAGACTAGTTGTTTGACTTTTGCTTAGATTAAAATATAAAACGTTTTTTTTTATTTATTGCAAGTAATAAAAGTAGAAGAACAATATATAATATTTTGTTTCTATCATAAAACAATGAACTCTCCATCATAAAAAGTATTTTTTTAACCGTTTTTACTTTGGAAACTTTAAACTGTGGCTATGTAGTTTAAATTTAGTAAAGTAACCAAAATTAACCAGAATTTTAAAAGATTGAATTAAAAAAAGGGCAGTTATCAGATTTTTTTATCATAACTGAAAGTTTAGCTTTGTAAAACTTTTAACAAGCTCGTTATCGTCTTTTTTCCAATTTTTTTTTCATTGTGGTACCTACAGGCGGTTTTTAAGACCTAGCTGTCCACAAAAAAAATGGTGTTTGCTGGGTGTCGGACTAAGATTTTTTGGCGTATTTTTTCCGCTGAACACGAAAATGAGGTCAAAATTGGGGGTTAAACAGCAAGAAATCGGGAAAAACCCAAAAAACCGATACGGTACATTTACCGGCAAAAATGCTATAACTACTATTTTTTACAAAAAATTTCACTCCAAAAAAAGAAAAAAAAATTAATGTGATTTTTGGGATTTTTATTAAAAATATTTTATTTTTATTTATTTAAATCCAAAAATACCTAAACATTTGCGAAAAAAATAAAAAAAATATATAGATTTTTAATTTTTAAATTTTTTCCGGGGTAAACCTACAAAAATCCTGAAAATTGGTTTTTTGATTATAACTCAAAAAATATTGCATTAAGACAAAAAGGTTATTTAAATTAAATTAAATATCTTGTAAAAATACATAGTCAATGTTATATAAAGTTTTGTGAATCCTTTATAGTTTTTAAGATTTTGGCATTTAAAATTAAAAAAAAAAACCGTTAATATCTGAAAATACGCCTTTTCTCGATTTTTTGCTGTTCGACCCCCAATTTTGACTTCAAGTTCGTGTTTAGCGATAAAAATATGCCAGAAAATCTTAGTCCGACACCAAGCACACACCACTTATTTTTTTTGTGGACCTTGTAATTAACTACATTATGCATGGTTTTAATTAAATGTTTTAATTTTAATACCAAAAATTAGTCAATAAATATGCAGACTTAAATTTAAATGGGAACCTATATTTAGAGTTTTTTTTCAGTTATAGAAAATAATGCATATCTGCTTACAAGTATTCTTTATTGATTGACTTGGGATTGGATTAAATTGTCGCATTATAAACATACTTAATACAATTAGTTGTGAATTAATTCTCTTACATTTTATGGTTAGAAATGTGCTGGGTTTATAAGTGTGGTTATTTTGTGCTTTCTTAACAAATATTATTTAAAAACAATGTAATAAAAAGACAATTCTAATAATTATTTTTATAAAAAAATACAAAAAAAGGAACACATTGCTAGTTTTGTGTGAATACGGTTTTGTAACTATAACTTTAAAATAAACTCTTTATTAGTAGAGCAGTGGCAAATATGAAAATGTATGCAATAAGGAGTTGTAAGTCATTATTATAAAAATATAAATTGATTTAGTCAATACTTGTACGGTTTGAATACATTATTAATTTAAAGTAAACGTCCTGTATATTATTTATAGAATTTATAGAATTTCCAAACCAAATCATACAGATTAGGGTCTTCTTTTAACAATCCCTGAATTATTTTTTTAATAAGCTTACTAATCATAAAATTGTTGGACAATTTAAAAGTAGTAGCAAAAAAATTGTAATTATTACTGGCAAAAAGAGTCTGGAGAAAAAAATAACAATTTAATAAATAATTTACAAGGTGGTTAACTTATGCTGTCCTAACTTTAAAATAACAATATTGTGAAAAGAGTTTTTAATCAGCGATTTGCTCTGTTTTGGATTAAAATTTGTTATTACGGGTTTTTTCATAACCCTATAATAAAATTTCCACGATATGATTTCATATCTATGAAGGACCCTGTATACTGTGTAACCAATAGTATTGTGCATATTATTAGCCTTGTAGTTTAGATAAATAATAATAAGAAACACAAACAATTAAATGGTTTCTAACAGCAATAAAATTATTGGGAAAGCATGAAAAGAAAAAAGTATATTATGACAAAGTTTAATAAGCAAAATATAGCTCCCCAATGACTATAAAAGTTGCAATTATGTTTTTGTCTTAGAGTTTTTTTTTATTAAAAATTAATAAAGGATTGGTACGACCTTTTTATTTTTTAAATTTTAAATGGGATTTTTTTTTGAATTTTTTTTTCAAATGATGTGAATGTAATTTTTGACACTTATTGTGTTGGTTGATTTAATACGTGCGCTGCAAAGCGGGCAAGCTTATGTCAATATTTAAATGTTAATTCGAAAAGTAAATATAATTGTAAACTTAAGTTTCTAAAATGAAATGTGTTATATTTTGAATTTTTAAAAAACCTTTGGTAGAGACTAAATGTACCGTGAAAATAAAGTACTGTGTAAACCAGGCCTAAGATTGCTTTCAATATTTTTATCTGATGATTTCGCGCACCGCTAATTTTGGGCTTGGCTCTACTCTGCCCATAAACAAACGGTTTTACACCAATGGCGTTGACCGTACGAAATTATAAGATTTAATTGGCCGATTCTTCAGTTTCGCAATAGGCTGAGTTATATAAGAAACTCACGTCGACTTAATGATTCTTACCCTGACAAGAATAATTTTCTGATTTTTATAGTTTTATAATTTTCTGCGGAATTTCTATTTGCAGTTTGGCTAATGCAATAACAACCAAACCTTGAGCTTACGGCCGCTTCATAACAATAAGCGTTATCACTGAAATTTCCATCTTTGCTCCATGCGTCCATAATAATAGACACATACAAACAAGGTAGTACGGTTTTAAGCATTCCAAATAAATTGTTGTACAACTCAACTTTATTTGCGCTTTCAGCAAAATCAAACGGCAAAAATAATTGTTTCGAGCCTCTCAGGCCATTACCAGACAACAAACTGGCCGATAAAACTGAAATACGGCAACCCATAACGAGAAGTCAGGTTGGCCCACGCGACGATACTTGAGGCACTCCCATATAGTATTTATGATGTTATGATTTACTGTGTTATCATCGTTAGAAAATGTTTTTTATTTGATGTACGTCTGCAGGGATGTTACTGACCCTCTTTAGTATACAGTATGATCCAAAAATTAAGAATCTGTTTTATATAATTTAATGTAAGTATGCTTTATTGCTAACTTATGATTAGATAATCCAAAAAAAGCTTTTTTCTAATCATTTTGAATTGTTCCTTGGCAATTTAGATTAGTTTTAAATGCTTAAGTGGAGAAGGAGTACCTATAATAAAAAATGGACACACAAACGTAAGCAAACTACTGACTAGTTTATATCTATGATTTCATCAGATAATTCTGAATTGGACTTCCTCGGGCTAATCGTACAATGGGAAACAGGATGGAGTAGATATAATTTGGATTTAAACTCCTATTTTTAATTTGTTTTGCAAAATAGAGTAAATAATAAATACCAAAAGTAGTGAAAAATCTGTTTTACGTCAAAAGTTCATCGGATTAAAACCCGGATTACTTTTGATTTTTTTGCGGCATAAACGACTGTGGAACTTTCAAGATTAATGGAAGTCCGAAACTGTAGAACAATCATATTTACGCATACAGGACAAAAAAAAACGGGAATAGGGGACAAGGCCTTTTGGATCTGGTGCAATGAATAGTACGGTCAGGTCCGGACTTTCATAATTCTTTGTTACCATGTATAAAAGTTGACGATCATTGTGTAAATAACGAAATAGTATATTAAAGTATAAGTAGATATTAAGATCTTTAAAACATGAACGATTTTTTGAGCACGATGGAGTAGCCGGGGCTCTCGAAATAAAGCAAGTGTTTTAAAGATTCACGAATACTTTACGCTATTTTTTTATTGCTTTTAAAACATTTGTTATAGTAATATTTTGTTTGGCGGTGTTAAGTACTAATGACAGATCAATAATTTTTATGCTTTAAAATGCCTGACATATGCCGAAATTCAAAGTTAAAGGTTGGCAATGTCATCTTAGATTTCACATTTCTCGTGTTGTTGATTAATGTTGTTGGATTTAAACACTCTTAGGCGTACTTTAATTAATAAAAATATTTTTTAGTTTTCTTGCTGTATGCCAATTTTAATGTTCTTTTCTTTAAATATGGGTTTTTTGGGACGTAAATCACGAACCTGAAGTAAGTATTTTTCGGCAACGTTTTGTTTTTGGGATATCCATCATCATTAAATTTAAATTTAAACTAACTTTTCTCATTGGATTTGGTTGGTGGTTTTAAACGAAACTATCAGAGAATATTTAACATTATTTAATATTATTAAATTTTATTTACTTTACTGTGTTTTATTGTGTAGCATTAGATTTTAAATTATTTGCTTTATTATGGAAAAAATAGATGCGCCACTTTACAGCCTTCTATTTAAATGGTCAATTTTTCGGAAGTTTTGTATTTTTACCAAAACACCTGATAAAATAAATAAAAATACGATTACTTTTGATAAATTTTAAATTTTGTTTGATAGTTTAGTGTAATTATTACCAATTTTGTTATAAAAGTAGGGCATCAATAGTGGAAATAAAATTAATTTAATTAATATGTTTAATATTTGATAACTCGAAAATGAAACTTTGACAAAAAAACTTACTTTAAATTTGTAACCAGCGCCCCGTATGCAAACATTAATCGAAGTCGGTAAGGAGCAAAAAAAGTAAAAAATTACCATAATTTTAATTGGTTTATTGTATTTTAGGGTCATATAATCTTTGATAAATTTATCATAAAAGTACAAGTTTTACGTAAAGTAATAAAAAATTTTCCATGAGCATAATTTGACATTTAATTTTTGTCCTTTAAAAAGTGCGTTTGAAAAAAGATGCGTCTTTTAACATAGCAATGCATGAAAACAGACTCCGGCTTTGCTCAAATATAAATGCGTTTCCAATTTAAATTTATGGCACACACTGATTTTTCTACAAAATTTCCTGAGATTTTGTTACAGAGCCGAATCGAAAGGGTACTTAATGACAATTCTTTTTATAGTGGACGGACATTTTTTAATCAAATTACTATTGCTGTGTTCTTCTTTAACCTTTAAACTTCATTGATTAATGATAAAAAAGATTTGTCAATGATTTCTTAACAATAACTCAAAGAATACTCTGCTTACGTGGCAATCTTTTACATTCCTTTCTATTAAGGGACGTATTTTATTTTGAAAAAATAGTACATTCAGGATTTTGGAGGTCTTTGTTTTTTGGGATCCACAGATAAAGAAAATCATAATTTCAAATAATGTCTGTTCGTTGGTGCCATGTTTTTCAAACGGAATAAGGTTCTATTTTTAAATTTGGTACACGTGAAGTACTTTAGGAGAGTAAACGACTATTGTTTTAAAGCGTTTTTGGGTTTTGGTGTCTGGAGCACTCCAAAATTGGGCAAAAGAGAAGGTTAAGAAAAAAAATGGAAGATATAAGTTATATGTCATATTTAAGGTTTCTGGAGTCCATGTATTTATTATTCCTGTAAGCTAGTACTAGTATTAGGAGGAGAAAGTGAGAAGTTGACGTGTTTTGGCTACTTATGTTTCTGACCTTTCTGATTTTGTCTACAAAATTTTGCTTAAGAGGGTATTTATTATAATATTGTTAGCAACTTTGGGAAAACAACGTTTTCGTTTCTTTTAGGCAGGCGACTACGCTTATTATTATGTTAAATTTAATAAGAACAAGTCTAGTAATAAAATAAATATCGTCTTTGAATGAAATTAACGTCGTTAAAATGCTTTTAATGTAATTAAAAAGCAGATAATAAACTTTTCGTTAAATAACAAAAATCTGCCTAAATATGTGAGTTTTAAATGTACAAATAATCCTAAGGTAAACCGTATGCATAAAAATGTTTAATAAATCAATAAATCAGTTAAAAAAAACAAATAAAATAAAAATGCCTTTTTCCAGTCATAATGAAATTAAAGATATAAAATAATTTAGTTAGATAAAAGTAACAGTTATAAGTTAATTTGTACCTCTAATAAAACTAAATGATCTTAAGGAAATCATATATAAAGATGCAAAGTAGAATTAAAGGCGTTGCTGCATATTCCGCTAATGCTGGTATTTTCATTAATAAACTCTTTGGCATGTCTACCACTTATAATCTTATTAAAGTAAAATCACTGTTATCTTCATAACTATCTAAAAAGGAGTTTATTAATAACATTAAAGTATAATAAATAACTACTGAACGTGAATGATTATCACGAAAATATTTCTACCGAGGTAACCATTAATTTAAGGCAAAGGTCAAATTGCAAAAAATCTATGGTATGTGAATTTTTGCCTGTCATATTACATAACACTCATTTGTTAATTTTTTTAAAATATTGAATAGTTTTCGAGATAACATCAAAGTCAAGGATAAGACTACCTTTTAACTACTTTCGGTATCGTGTGTAGTAGAGATTTAAATAGTAGTTTTTGCCTTGCATGATTTTTTATATTTCCTCATAGACAGTGGGTTATTGTGTTAGTTATTTTATTGCAATACTTGGGTTACAATAAGTAATAGATAAAGAGTATAAAAAGACAAAATGAAATATCACCAGTTGATAATCATTTTGATCTACGTCAAATTCTTAAGTCAAATAACATATAGGTTAAATTTTAAGTGGGAATTTTTGTTTTAACAGTACATAGATCTAGGGATTATAAAATTATTAACTAAAATTAAAAATCTTATTAAAAAACTTTTGGCATATAATTAATTTAGTAAGTTAAGTTAGAAAAATATTAATAAGCAAATTGTCAGCAGACTGTAGAATCGGCATAATATCTCAATATTAAGGTGGTTTTGTTTCCGAGATATCATGCTAGATATTTTGAAGATAATTTCTTTTATTAACTTTATTTTATTTCTATTTAAAAAAAAACAAAAAAAGAATTCTTAAAAAAATGCTATTGTAGATCTGTTTGTTATTCGGGAATAGTGTACACTATTTTAATTTCTTTTTTCGTAAGCTCTTTTATTGAAGGTGTATTAACAAACCTTTTATATCTGAGTCAGTCTGATTCAAAGAGCCTGCGTTAGACTAACCGTTGGTTGGGACAAAAATAATTTAAAACTGTGAATGATTTACTTCTACTGAAAAAAATCTTTAATCATGATCTTAAAATAAAAAATTTCTAAAAAATAAAACCAGCCTTTAGTATGTACCATAAATATGAGAAAATACAAAAAACAAACTAAATATTTAAACCCTTAAGTAAATAATTTAAAAAGAAAATAGAAATAAAAACAAAAAAAAAATGAAAATGAAAAATAAGTTAATAAAAATCTTGAATGAGAAAATGTATAATTTAAAAAAGGGTTAATTAAACGATATTAATTACACAATATACATTTAAATTTAGGAAAATATTAGGTAGTTTTATAAAAGCTTAATTTAAAAGACCGTTTAAAAAAATTAGTAAAACATATCTGTTAATTAGTCGTAATTAAAAAAATAAAGAAGCATCAGTTCAAAAAATCTTTAAGTTCTATTGTTTTGTTATTCCGTGTTAAATAGTGAGTAAGCGCATAAATGAAGAAGTATGAAACACATTAGGTGCTTCATTTTCAAAGAGCGTTAATTATTATTTTGTGAGCAATTTAAAAGAAGGTACTACTAAAGTTGTTTAAATAAGCTTTTAACGATCCTTAAATGGTTTATGTAAGTAGATACCTAACAGAGGCGGACAAATTTAAAAAGAAATTGTAAAATATATAAACCTATTTTTTAGGTTCAATAGAATGCCTGTTTACTTTTATATTGCAAACTTAATACACAATCATTACATTTTTGATTGTAATATGAAAACGAAATAAGAAGTCAGACAGGGGCATAAGCACATAAATTTGTTTTAGTTAACGAGCAAGTTTTTAGGGTGAAATTATTAGTTATCCAATAAACCTTACAGAATATATCAAAACTAAATAATAAGATTTAAAAAAATGTTATATGTTCAAATAACGATCCAAATACGCACATTTAGCATGGATGGCAATTAGTGGTCAGAGGAAAATTAAAAATCTGAAGAAAAATTGGTTTGCTATAAAATTATTTGGGAAATTCTAAGAAACTAGAACGGTTGGGAAAGGAGTGTAAAAAAAAGGAAAGAAGTAAAGGCATATTCAAAAGTTTAACATTGCATAAATGAATGTTGAAAAGAAAGGAGCTTCTAAGTTTAATTTTTTTAAAAAATAAAAGAAAAACCACTTTTTATTACCAATTTAAGAAAAAAGCGTATATTACAACAGGTTGGTAATAAAGTAAAATAAAAAGATAACTTAATAATAAATTATTCATAATAAAATTTTATTTATTATAAACAATCTAGGTAAATTTAATTCCCGATAACTAAAAACAGGTGCTCAAATTTTTATTAACACTACACCACTGATCTGAAGTGTTCGCTTAAAAGCATCTATTTATCTTCTTTTAATGGTACTCACCATAACATAGTCGGTTTTAAACAGCCGACGTTATTCATACAGCACTCATACAATTGACAATTGTTATTCTTTTATTGGTTTACACGTGTTTAACTTCTTGTTAATATTTCTATTAGGCGCGTGGTCGAGAGATAATTACTGGAGGTACTTATGGTCTAATGCGATGGTACTTGTAATTTGTGAAACTTTATTGATATGAAGAGTTTTAGACAGAAAATTATTTGTAAACTTAATAAATACATAAATTTAATTCTAAAAAAAGGTAATATGCGTAATTTTTTTACACCTTTTAATAAATAAATAGATTGATATAAAAGGACAAAAATAGCCAAAGAAAAAAAATTATTTAAAGAAATGAAAAAGAAGAATACAAAAAAGAGATATGTAAAAACGTAGGAAAATGTAAAAAAATGAAAAAACATAAGGAAAAAGCAAAAAGCTAAGTATTAATAAAAAAATATTAAGGGAAAAAGATAGAAGAAAGAAAATTTAAAAGATAAAGTAAAAAAAAGTGATAAAAAGAAAGCTAAATAAAAAAGGAAAAGCTAAAGAGAAAAAGAAAAAAATAAAGAAAAAGGTGGAGAAAGAGAAGGGAAAAAAGGAAAAAGGGAAAGAAAAAGGAAAAAAAGAGAAAGGATAAGAGAAAGAGAAAGAAAAAACGGAGAAAGGAAAAGAAAAAAAAAAAAAAGAGGAAAATAAATAGGAAGAGAAAAAGAAAGAGAAAGAGGAAAAAAAAAACAGAAAGGAGAACGAAAAAAAGAATAAGAAAAAGAAAGGAAAAGTGAAAAAAAAAATAAATAGGAGAAGAAGAAGGAGAAAGCGAAAAAAAAAGGGAAAATGAAGAAAAAGAAAAGAACAAGAAAGAGAAAAACATGGGAAAAAAGTTAAAAGAGAAAAAGAAAGAAAAGAGACAGGGAAAGAGAAAGCGGAAAGAAGATTAAAAGAGACAACAGGAAACAACCAAATACAAAGCGAAATAGAGAGTAAAAAATTATAAGAAATAAAAAAAAGGGAAGGCAAAAGAGAGGAAAAAAGAGAAAGAGAGGAAGAATAAAAAGACACAAAAGAGTTAAAAAAAATAAAGAAAAAAAAAAAGAAAAAATCAAACAGTATGCTGTCCATGGTGGCACTACCGCCTTATCCAAAAGGTGACGTAAAAATGCAATATCCGCATGTTTCGTTACTAAGGCAACGTTGACGGAACTGGGAATAATGTAATAATACTTAGGCATTATGCAAGCCTAAGTGGGCCGACATAAAGATAAACAAACAGAATGAAAAAAGGAAAAAGAAAGGAATAATAAGTAAAATGAAAAAGGAAAAGAAAGGAAGAAACAAAAGAAAAGAAGAGTAAAAATAGCAAAAACAAGAAAAAAAGTAACATAAAAGGAATAAAAGAAACCAGATAAAAATGAAAGAAAAAAAAAAAAAAAAGAAAATACCCAAAAAATTAAACAAAATAAAAAAATAGGCATAAAAATCAAGGACCAAATAACAAATTGGCAAAGAAGATAGTTCGTTATGTCTTTTAATTAAGTAGTTATATATCAATTAGAAATAATATTTTAAAAAATAAATTGTTAGTTTTTATAATACCAAAAAATGTTAAAAGTAGGTAGGTAGTAATGATTTAAGCATTACCAAAAAGTAATATTCAAATACCAGCTTGTTTTGTAAAGGTAAAAGGATTAGAAGCACAAGTACGTAAAGCAAAAATAAGATATTTACTAGGGGCATAAAGATAAAAAAAACAAACAAATTTGCAGCTTAGTTTAAATAAATAATTTAGGGAAAATGCAAAACCGGTATAGAAAATTATTTAAAATAAATTAAAACTGACAAGATAACAACTAAAACATAAATATGACTATTTCCAAAACTTTTTTAACTACATTGATGTTAAGAAAAAAATATTAAAAAATAAATTTAAAATAATTAAGAATTAATTTTTAAAATAATAAAGAAAAAATCATTTAAGACAATAGGTAAAAAATAAGTAACCTAACGTCGAAATTAATAAAAGTATTATACCCATTATAAAAACAAAGATGTGAAAAAAATGTTATATGGAAACAAAGTAATAGATAAAGGAAAATTAGACATTACGATGATATATAATTAATTGAAAAATTAAAAAAAAGGATATTTTAATTTAAAAAAAATTAATAAACAATATAAAAAAAATTATAACGAATACCTTATTTGACTCTTGTAATAAATTGATATGGTGTAAAATTTTTAATACTGGATATCTCTATGGTATTCGTACGGTACTGGAGCTCGTTCATGATTGTGATGGTATGCAAGTATTGTTATTCTGATTGCAGCCTATGGCTAATAGCATCATCAGTCGTGTTAAAGAAAAGGCGTACCACGACGAGCGGCAAACAGAGGTCATACGTCAAGTTGCAACCCGGTGCTGGGTGCCCGCAGAACCCGATCTGGTCCACCGACGGCCAGGAAGTGGGTGGTACCATGGAGTAACTGCGTTCTGGCCTAGGGGTATTGCTGATCTATGCGCTCGCAATCAGAAGTGCTATAGACAATTTTATAGAGTGGTCCAGTAACGATTTTAATAAAATAATAAATTTAATTTATTTAATCTACGTATAAAAACTAAAAACTATATGTATTGTTTAAAAACATCTAAAGTTTTTAAACAATACAGAAGAAAAAAGGGCAAAGTCTAGTGTCCCATTCCAACTAATCCTAATTCAGATAACAGAGAAACTGCAGAGGAAAAAGCAAATATCAAAAGGAAAATAGTGAATAGAAATAGAAATTCACAGTAAAGGTACCAAAAAAACGTAGGCGAGCGTGTTTCTTTTAAAAAAAAGTTTAAAAATTTGAACAGAATATAAAGTGCAAAACTTTTCTTTTTTATACACCAGTTTTTTAACTAATAAGTAAAGTTTTATGAAATAGTCTTTTTAAAGTCTAAGTAAAAAAAAATATATATAAAAACCAAAATAAAACAAAAAAATGCAGGTAAATCATAAATGTGTTAAAAGAAAAGATATTAATTAAAAAGAAACAAAAAATAATCTCAGAGGAGAGAGAGAGAGAGAGAGAGAGAGAGAGAGAGAGAGAGGAGAGAGAGAGAGAGAGAGAGAGAGAGAGAGAGAGAGAGAGAGAGAGAGAGAGAGAGAGAGAGAGAGAGAGAGAGAGAGAGAGAGAGAGAGAGAGAGAGAGGAGAGAGAGAGAGAGAGAGAGAGAGAGAGAGAGAGAGAGAGAGAGAGAGAGAGAGAGAGGAGAGAGAGAGAGAGAGAGAGAGAGAGAGAGAGAGAGAGAGAGAGAGAGAGAGAGAGAGGAGATATTTAATCAAAAGAGTCAAACTGAGGCAAAGAAGTAAAAATATAATGGCAAATATTTAAAACCAAGAAAAGGTTTAAATAAAATATTACAAGAGAGGGCCGCTTTAGGGACAAGAAAGATCAAAAGTTTTATTTATTGTAGAAATTGTGATTTAAAAGAAAATAAAAATTAAAAAAAAAGTGAGTGCATTGGAGGTTAAATAAAAGTGAATGTCAAATCTTTTTTTGTGTTTAAAACATATTTTAGTCGATAATAATAACAGTTATTCTTTACCACGCTTTTACCAATTTAAAATAGAAAAAACCAGACAAAACTTATAAAATTATCAAAAAACTCGATTTGTAAAGCATAATAAGCAAAAGAGCAGTTGTTACACACCACAATTTTGTCACTATTTTAACAATTTTAGCCTATTTTATAAAATCATTCACAGTGTAGATAAGTAGGCTTGCTTATGCCTTGCAGGAACTTTTAAACAAACTTCTAGCAAATTAAAAGGTACGAACGATGAATCAAGGAAGATACTCAGTGAAGGGGCTACTCACAAGCATATGCATAGTTATTAAAAATCGTCATACGTATAAACTTCCAGAAATATAAGATTTAAATCTAAAAAAGACTAAAAATTGACATTTTTAAAATAACAGAACTAAACAATATAAAACTTATGTTTAATAGTTTAAAAACTTTTACCGAATAAACTATTTTTACTAAGTTACATTTTACTCTTGTGTATAATAACGCATGCTCAAAAATAACGCATGAATATTCTACATTACAACTTTGTAATTAACTATTAAATACATATAATTTATACTCTATTTATATATCGATGATGTACCTGTCTATACAACCATTAATTCAAAAAGTCTTATGAAAGATATTCAAGTAATTGGCCTACTACTGACTTATGAATTCATCCAACAAAATACTTCTATTGTTCCGAATTTCACTGTATGGGCAGAAAAATGTAGGTCATTTCGAATATACCGACACCCATTAATCAAGATTGAAAAGTTTTATCATTTACAATGCCATTTTTGCACCGACAATACGAAAATATTAGTATAAACATTTAAAAACGCTATTCTTAGGGTATATTTATGCTTATCAAAGAGAATTTTAATGTTTTCGGAAACACTGAACCGCTCTCTGCACTTTAAGGTTAGTTTTGGTTAGTTACCTTCTTATTACAGAACGGGTTAGTTTGTAGGCGGTGCTAAACCTTTAATTCTTTTAACACTTACGGTTTTATGTTACAGGTAGGCACTGTTATTATAAAACAATAAAACTAATCACTAAATTTTTAAAGGAAAAATGTATGCTTTACTGGAATATTAATTAACTGTTTGTTTACTTTTGGTTTTGTTGTTTTCTTTTTCTGTTAAAACATTTATTATGAATACTAGTTGATATGCGAATACTCCCCATTAAAGCTCGAAATTAAATCTCTCAGTAAGAATAATTTAAATAATTTTTGAATTAATTTAAATTAGAAATGAATAATGTGCCTAATAACTATTATGGAAATCAAATAAATAAACATCATTCCGCTTTCTTTGACAAGTAGTATTGCTTTCATAATTAGTAAGTTATTTTAGATTACTGGATTAAATCTTATATTTATAAAATATTTTTAAACAATAGAAAGTAACAAATGTACAAAGAAAAATAAAGATTAGCAGGAGAAGGGTAAAAATAAACAAATTTTGCTAAAAAGCAGTAAGGAAAAATAATCGAAGCATAAGTGAAAATAAATTTTAAAAAATATTTTAAAAATATTATTTAAACATGCATTTATATGCCGATATATTGTTTTACAAAAAAGGAAAAAAATGGTTGCAAAAAAAATAAGCTAAAGAGAAAAGTAAAGAATAATTGGTTAACATAAAACAATAAGGGTAGTAAAATAGTTAAGCAAAAGAAAAAGTGCATATATTAATACAATAGTTTAGAATATTAAAAAAAAAACAGTAATGCTTTTATGGCCTATTAATTTATATTTTTTTGACAACGGAAAAAAATAAAGATAAAAAAACGAAAGGTAAAAATAAAAAAATGGTGCAGGTGGTGATCGACAGGGCAGTTAAAATAAAGGATTAAAAAAATGAAATGAATTAAAAAAAAACTTAAATAGAAAACTTTTAAAAAATATATACCATAAAGAAACAAAAGAAACGTAGGATTGGAAGATAGTAAAGAAAAAAACACAACTAAAAAAGATAATGTAAAAGCAAAAGAGAGACTCAGTGCGGTCTTTACTTGGACAGGTCCGCATCTTCTTTGAAAATTTAACTGGTTATAAAAATATATAGCTTTAATTATGACAAATGTGATTCATTATTTTAGGATATTAAAAAAACAGTATTGCTTTTATCTTTTGTTAAATCTGTTTTAAAAACAAATAGATAAGAAGGTTTAAAGAGAGATAAATATAAACAAGAAAAAGCCAAAAATAAAAGGATGCCGCAGAAAGGCATTAGGAAAAAAATATAGTTAAAAGTTAAAAGTATAAAAATAAAAATTACAAAGCAAATAATATTTTATCGTGCAATAACTTGCCGATATATTGCTTATAACAATGTTTACAAAAAGAGCAAACAAGACAAAAAGAAAGTTAAGAAAAAGGATTTAAGTCTAAAAAAAGAAAAATAAGAAAAAGTTGGTAAAAAAATAGTAAAGATATAGTAAAGAAAAAGAAACACATATAGCAAAGAAAAGAACAGTACTTTGAAAAAATATTTAGTTTGTTTTTAAATATACAATTTTAATTATAATAAATATCATAAAATTTATAACTTTTTAAAAAGGCATTGCATATAAGCTGGTAAATAATTAATTTACGCCTGGCGAAAATAGAAAAGATATTCTGGTACTAAAATATTGTCTAATACAATGCGTTTTAAAATCCATGTTTAACAACCCTAGCTCTAGATTCTATGTAGTAAAATTAGTATGCGAGTTCTCTATTCACTTCAATAATTAACATTCCTGATAAAAACCAGACACGATAAAAATCGGTAATAAAATCTTGCTTAACCGACCAGGTAAATATTTAAAATATTTCCATTAAATCCCATCAATCCAGCCAGGAAATAAAGAATCGATCTAAAATCCCATATTAGGTCTAACAAATAGCGATGCTGCAGCCGATTTAGTTAATTAAAAGTACTTGCTTAAGTTAAGGTTAAACATGTAGAACGCTTAATCAGAAACCAATTTATATCCTTAAAGGACTGATGGAAGTAGAGATGTAATTAGCAAATCGATCAACGTATCGACATGGATGCAAATTAATGCAGTTAGGTAAGGTGAGGTAAGTTGGAATATAAATATTTTGCAATTATGGACCTTAAACGAAAATATTAGGTTAATATGAAAAAATTATCAAACAGGCCAATACCAAAAATATATAATATTAAAAAGAAAAAACAGTAGGTAAACCTAGAAAAAAAAACCGATTACCAAAAAAAAAATTAAATGAATGAAAAACAGTATTTTAAGAAAAATGAGATATGATTTTTAATGTTTGGGCTTTTGAGAATGTTAGTATTTCCCAATAACCAAGACAGTTTTAGTAACTAAAAGAAAAAGTTAAAATAGGTGGAAAACGGTAAGAAAGAAAGGCAATTATATCGGTAAAGAAAAAATTACTAATTTATTATTTTATATAAAAAAAAAAAAAAAATAAACAAGCTATAGGAAGACAGTAGTATAAAAGGATTACAGTTATAGCTATATTGAAGCTTATTTTGGTAACTAGAGTTAAATTTGTAATGCATTGTCCTAAAAAAATTAATAAAAAAGACAATAAGTAAATATAAAATTGTATTAACAAATAACAAAACAAAAAAAAAAAAACCCGTTATGTTTCTTTAAATATTGTTAGTATATTTTTGGCAAACAATATTAAGGGTAAGTAAAGAGTTAATAAAGGAGAAAAAGGAAGAGCCTAACCGTAAACAAGAAAATTTACTGATTAAAACAAGATATGTGATCCAGATGAATAGAGTTTTGTAACGAAAGAAGAACTAATTTGAGGGAAATACCACCTTATAACAAAAAAAAAAACAAATAAAGTTAAAATACCTCAATGTTAAAATACCTCAAAGCCAGACTTTTAAAAATTCAAGCCCACAAAAAGTTTCTTCAAAACCCCAGTCCCGAAAATCGACAGGCTAGCATCGAAGCGAGAAATCAGTATAATCAGATCATCTCAGAAGCAAAAGATCATTTTAACAATCGAATAAAAGATAAAGTTCTCTCTTGCTCAAATGGCAGTAAAGCTTTCTGGTCCTTTGCCAAAAATATTAGTCAGTACTTTTGCACAAATTCTTTTCCACCCCTAATCTCTGAAGATGGAATTGTCTCTACCTCCAAAAGAAAAGCCGAACTACTTGCCAAACAATTTGCTGCCAATTCTACGCTTGATCCTCCTACTAATCTTCCCCTTCCAACAGTTGTCCCTGTTTCTCATAAAATGTCCGATATAATTTTTAAAGTTAAACAGATCAAGCGTATTCTTTCTTCTCTTAATACTAAAAAATCGTCTGGGCTGGATGGCATACCAGCAATCGTCTTAAAAAAATGTGCTCCCGAGCTTGCACCCATCTTAACTCGCCTCTTTCGAATCTCTTACGACACGGGTATTTTCCCGGAGAGTTGGAAAGCTGCACGTGTGCAACCTGTCCCCAAAAAAGGATCCAAAAGTCTTCCTTCCAACTATAGACCTATATCTCTTCTTTCAGTTGTTTGCAAAGTAATGGAAAAATTCATTAATTCCCAAATCTTAAAGTATCTGGAAAAACATAAGATCTTACATGATAGACAATATGGATTCCGTCACAGTAGATCCACAGCTGATCTTCTTTCCTTTGTCTCACACAACTGGAATAAGTCCCTTGAGTTTCTTGGTGAATCCCAGATCTCTCTCTTGACATATCCTAAGCTTTCGATCAGGTCTGGCATGATGGGCTTCTTAACAAACTTCCTTCTTACGGTCTTCCACCTAAGCTTTGCTCTTGGCTTTCCAGTTTCCTTTCTAATCGACGTATATCAGTTAGTGTAGATGGTCATTCCTCCAGCTTCTACCAAATTAATGCTAGGTGCCCCAGGGCTCAGTGCTGGCACCCACGCTGTTTCTTCTACACATTAACGATCTTCTCTTCCACAATCAATCCCATTCCAATGATCCAACGCTCACATAAAGGCTTCCTCTTCTTGCCCACCGTCGAGCTGTAGGGGATCTGTCGCTCTTCTATAGGTATTTTCAAGGCTTCTGCTCAGAGGAGTTGGCCAGTATAATTCCTTCTCTAGCAGCTCCCAACAGAGCAACACGTAGTACAACTTTTATGCACCCTTTTACAGTTCAGTTGAGAGGCCCTGAACTTCCCGATTTCTTCGTTCCTTCATCCCTAGAGTGTCAAGACTATGGAACCTGCTGCCGGCAGAAGTTTTTCCTTCTCCTCCCAATCTCCGAAAATTTAAGTCCCGTGTGAACAAACTCCCTCTCACCACACTGAAGACACCCACGGTACGTTAGTACTTAGGCATCAGCCTTCGTGGACTGTCACAAGAAAAAAAAAAATGTTGTTTATAGGTAGAAACTAAATTATAGCCCAAGTTCTTTTCCAAAAAGTTTTTGTATAAGAACTATTGTAAGCTGCACCAGTGGCTTTTTGGTCTGGGTGGTGTTGGAAAATAAAGAAAAATAAGGAAAGAAACCAAGTCGGTATACACCTATAAACTAATTACCCAGCTGTAATATTCTGTAATGAAAGTGAATGTAGAATGTTTTAAAAAAAATGTTTTTTTCATTTTTTCATTGAATTAAAAATAACTGTACCAACAAACGTAAAAAATCGATAAACATTTAGGAAACTGCCTTTTTTAGGTTGATGTTTAATTACTAAGAAAGATAAAGATGAATAACCGATCAATGATTTCGATTATAATCGATCTTAATGTCTATAATTGATTGGCATCAATAACTGTTCATAACAGACGTGAAAGAAACACAATCTTTGATAATTGTTTTTATTTTGTTAACATATCGATATTAATCAACTGTAATGTGGCATTTACTATGACATTAAACGCATTGCGGCACCAAACTAAGCTACCTACTTGATAAAATTATAATTATAAGAGATCTAATAAGATTGTTTGCCCGCATTACAACATTGCTGATTTTTATGACCTAATAAAACATTTGAATAAACAGGCCTCAAAATAAGTAAAATTTGTTTTTTTATGTGTTTAAAATTTAAAAAAAGGATGTAACATGAAAAAAAAAAAGAAAATATATCAAGATTCTTTAAAACTAAAGGGTACTCGATATTACCGAAAATAAATTAAAAAATATTTTTAAAAACAGTAAGGTAGATACTGTTTTGTAGTTATCTTACTCCCAGGACTATATTTACGTTGTGAAATTATCAAAAGGCTTAACTAACCGACTGTCGATGCTGTTGATGCCGTAAAAAATTGTAAGTTTTGTCTTCTCCACTAATAGGCGATCAGCAGCGAGTTTCTTTTTAATGCTTTTAAAAATTAACTGGTATTTCAGCAGTAAATTTTTGTTGTTTAAATTTGCATTATTTCTTACTTTATATTTATTTCCTCACTTTACTTAATTTCGATGTGTTTAAAGTAATTTTTTCATTTATTTACTTTTCCTTGTGTCAAAATGGCGCATGTTTATTTTAGTTGGTAAATATGTTTTGATCTAAACCTGTTTATTATTTATATTTTTAAACGATTTACGCACTTAAATAGACACTTAAACATTATGGTGGACAGTTTGCAATAAATACTAAAATTTCGAAAAAAATCGTAAAGCACAAAAATGAATACAATTGGAAGGACAACCTTTTAAGCATTTGATATAATAGCGGAAGATATCCTTTATCGTAACATAAATGGCTATGCTAGTGTAGTGTCAAATTATAGTGGTCCAGATTTCAGTAGCGCGACAAAAAAATATATTTTTTTAACCATTTATAGAACTTTTTTAAAGTATTGTCGTGTTTCTAATAGTATATGGAGTATTACCTTTAACATACAAAAGTTCCTTTACGTAGGTTTTTGTTTGTAAAGTAATAATAATTAAGTTAATATTTTTAAGTATAGTATCGATTGGTTATTTTAATCGATAACGTATAACTTTACCAGCTTTACTTATTGAAAAGTCCACAACCGTATATATTAAAGTAAATGGTCTATTTGTAAAGTTTTTACTTATTTTTGCGTACCTAACCAATAAAAATTACTTTCCACTTATTTTACGCTTGATCAAATCACTTTCTTCTTGCAACAAATCTTTTTATATAACTCTTATTCTTCTTTCGTCAAAAAAAAAGAGTGCTTATTCTATGGCTATTACAGTTTTAAATACGATGAAGTCAAGTTTTTGTGTTACTTCTTTTGTTAGGTCTAGTTGGATCGTTTTCGTTGTTTTCTGGTGCTTTAGGAAGACATACAAAGACAAGAGAAAGTTGTTAAAAAAGATAGAAATGCAACCGAGGCAAAACTTAATTATATTGGCAATTAAACATGAAATTACAAGAGAAAAAAGTATTAAAAATATAGGTTTTTGGTTTATTTGTCTTACTAATAATATATACTTTAAAAAACAAGTTTAACGAAAGAAGCAAAGTGTAATAGGACAGGACATAAGCAAATAATATTGATGCTCTAAAAAGAAAAAAAAAACATTTTTAAATAAAAAAACATCTTTTATTTTTGGCAGAAATTTTTAATGACCAAAACACGCTTTATGATTTATGCTATCGTTATAAGTTGTGTAAAATAATTGCATAAAGCTAATTTTACTATGTAAACTTTAAGGTAAGATTCGCTGCCATGGAGGCAATACTGGACTTATGCCTGCTCCGTTTGAGAATGGTGGAAGAAGTCGTTCATTAAGAGTAATAAAAACCCGAAAATTAAAGGCAAAACGTCTTAGTGGTTACCTCAGGATACTCGAAACTACCCAGACATGATTTTGAACGCATCTTAGAAGTAACGATTTTAATCACTATATCGTGAACTACTTTGAACTTAAAGGTTTGGACCCAGATGTAGATTCTTCAAGTTCCTCTTACTACCTTCCAAGTGAAGATTTATGCAATTACCACCTGTGTAATAAGGGCTGCCCTAAAGGTTCTCGCTTTATGCTCTATTAATGTAAGGCTTAAAAATGGCGACAATCTCGTAATTTATTAGCTGCGAGCAACACAGTTTCTCTGATGTGGATGCCAGAACATAAAGGAATGGTAGAAAACATTGCTGACTATTTAGTCAAAGTGTTTGTACAGGCTCCAAAGCTTTCTAAACTACCAGTAACTTAATGAGATAACTTAGAAAATGAGACAGAATGATAAAAGACATCAGGGTACAGACAAGCAAAGAGATTAGTCTTATATTGACTTCAATATTCCAACAAGCTACTGAAGCTTCAAAAAACCCAAAATTGTCACTAATTTCCTAATAGGACATAAGAGACATAAACTTAAATAGGTGAAAAGACTGGCAATAAATGTTATAGGTTTGTGATAGAGTAAACAGAACCACGAAAAGTATGTTCTGCGAATGCATGGGATCAACATGTCGAAAACTGAAATGTCTAAGGCCATAATCTGTCCGGAGAACAAAGGCGTCCTCAGACACACACGCTTTGGAAATGTTACGTACCGTTAAGTACAGGATGGCCCAGTTTATCCTTTGAGGATTTCCTCAGTATGTGTGCTTGGCACTAAGAAAGCAGCCCTTGTGCCTAAAAATATAGAAAAACTGCCTTATGAAACCTTTGCAACTTTGCAAAAATTCTGGAAATTAAGATATTCAGCTAAGCAGAATTAACCTTCATAGGGTATCCAAAAAATATCTTTTTAGGTCGCAGTGGAGTAGAAATTATTTAGGGTAAGCCACCCTGTTCTCTAATACACATACAAAATTAAGAAGTTGTAAAATAACCATTGTATTTTAAGGAGCCATTTGTACCCAAATAAACTTCACAAAGAGTCGTTTTGAGTGAGTAACTTAATTTTCATTTTAAAATTTTTTTCATTCTTCTACATTAAATAGTTAAACATTTTCGCAAGCAAGAAAATTATAACAACTGATATTGCTTAAGAGATTGAGAATAATTTGATGCGAAATTAAGATGTAGACCACCAGAATCAGTTAATTACTGATGAATATAGTTTTGAATCGGCAATTAAGTAGTTAATTGCGCCAAGAAGATTAAAATATCTTTAAATTAAAGGTAATATGTGCCGAATCGATGTTGATGATGAAGAAATTTTTATAATACAATGAGTATTTTAATGAGCTTTATAGGACAATAATTATTTACAGCATATAAGGATAAATGCGCGTTGATGTAGATGTTAAAAGACGCAAAATTTGTAATTGTTAATTAAATTTCATTTACTCTTTAAAGCATTATTTTTTATCATTTACCTAATTTGCCGTTTTGTTTACTTGAACTAAGTTTATTTATTATTTTAAAATTATTTGCAATGTTTGGCTGATAAATTAGTTCAAGCTATTACTTGATGAATTCTATAAATTTTTAATTTAGTGGTAAATTAGTTACGGTGCGAATGGTAAGAATTTTTTTTAGTACAATATAGGTAATTTGTTAATATCTGCAATAAAAAATTTACAAGACGGGGACAAAAGATAATTGCATGCCTTTTATAAAGTTTATTAATAATCAATATTTAAAAAATAATTTACTGGTTGGTTTAATAACTGAGGCAAAATTGAGTTACAAAGAGGCCTTAAATTTATTACTTTCATTCCTGTATATCTCTCTAATTTCCACGCATCAGCACGCAAAGCGAGAGAGGAAGGCAATAAACTTATTGCGCTTTTTTCTCTTCAACCGCTGATGTTTCCACGGCCAAGCGGTAAATAGCCGTTTATACCTTAATAACAAACCTGTCATAAAAGAGAGCATTTAAAATTAAAATATAAAATCTTTGCGCAAAAAGGATATCCACGTCACGAGCCGCTAATCACACATATTTACAATGCCTGGTCGACACAAAACACTACGACCAAGTTCAAATATTATATTCGGATGAAAGCGAAGTGAATAGAATACCAAGCAGAGGTAATCCGGATACTGAACCACTTTGGATTTTCTATTAGTAGTGTCATTTTCTCCATTTGTTCATTAACAAAGTATAATACTATAATCTCTTTATTTCCTTTTGACAAAAAATCAGTCACCATGTTAACAACAAAAAATGTGATGTATTGGTTTAAAAAGTGGATACTCATACCCGGTGTTTTTCTCAAACGTTATTGAACAGATTTAAGAGTTTTATGCCATTTTCTGTAATTTTTGTTTGTGTTAATTGCGATAAATTTTAATGGTGTAATTATTTTTACATTAATTATGTTGCATATCGAATATAAATCGGGATAAAAAAAACGCTATGGATTTTCTGTTTTTGCTGTAAATGAAAAAAAATAACGATGCAATAGAATAAACTAATATTGAAACCCAGGTGATCCAGTGTCGTCACAAGTCTTTTTGGTCTGACGTCAAATTTCAAGGACCAGAAGGAGCTTTAAATTGTAGTTAGGCCGAAACTAACCTTTTCAAGAAAATATATTTAGCAGACGGTCTTTAATAGATAAAGGAAGAGACGTGTTTAAATTAAAATAAAGTTTGTTCAAGGACCGGTGTTGCCAATGTCTTTAGTTCAGTTTGTTTTTCTTAAAATTTAGCCCAAAAATTTAAGAAAACTTGCCTAAAATTTTGCTTACAGAAAAAAATTACTCAGATAATAAAAAATAAAAAAAATATATATCAAATAAAATGATATATATATAATAAGAATACTCAATATTTTTTTTTTGTGTCTCTATCATTATTGCAATTTTATGTATAAGAATAGCAACATTTTTTAAAATAATAATATGAATATTTTAAAATAAATATTTGGTGGTAATTATATTAAATGAAACTTGGTTGTGGCTGTGTGCACGTAAGAATTTAGGGAATGAAGAGACTTTGTATTTTGTGCAAATTTTTATTTAAAAATCCTAGCAGAGCGCTTTCGGTATAATCATCATCAGTGCTATTCGTCGTCAAGCTGGAGTCGTAGCAATTTGAGCCAACAAAACATGTAGGGTACCTTAGTAAACTATCACATTATTAAATAAAATAAAATAAAAGTCAAACAACAGTAATATATGTTACATTTTTCCTTATTAAAGGGTGAATTTTTTAAAAACCACTACACAAGTATACCATTTTGTGGAAAGACGAACATGTTCGTTTTGAATATTAAGTTTACTATTTTATTTACTTAGGCGGCGATTGCGTAACCCCATTCATTAAAAGATAAAGCAACTTTTAACCATTTAAATGAAGGAATGAACTTGCATAGTGTTTTTAAATTTATTTACAAAATTAGCATTAAAAAGTAAGAATTCTGTCAGTTAAAGCGTTTTAATGAAAATGACCTTGGTAGTTTTGCCTTTGTAGAGGCTTTTAATAGAAATGTTATATCCGTTTTAAATTGACTTGATTGACTACAGTTTGCTTTTATGAGTTCTCATTAGTGACTTTACTGTTTAAAAATGAGTACTTAATTTTTGAAAGTTCTTACATTACATTATTTTTATTGGTTATATCCAAAAAAAATTGTTTTCAGGAAAATTATAACAAGATATTTAAATTCACTTTATACTAAAGAAAAATTACAATCTTTTACGACTCGTAGACGTGGATATTTTTTAAATGTTTTTTAGAGGGTATAAGAATTACTGCCAAGTCCCAGTTTATTTACAATACACTAATTTAAAAATTAAAAACAATCTTTTTCTTCGCGTTTTTTTTTAAGATTTTCATAAAATTATTTTAAGGTAGGTGACCAGCAAACGACTCTTTTTGCCATTTTTAAGTTGTTAGGTAATAGTACTACATAGTTTCCTTAAGTTTGTTTTTAAAAAAAATTGAATATTAGGTATTATCATATAAGTATATAAAATAAGTAAAAGATATTTTAAATAAACAATAAAAACTTGTGATTTGGGACTCGATACATGTATCACACTGTAGACTTATCCACGATGTTTAAAGTAGGTGTTCTGGCATTTACCTTAAAAGGGAACTGCTAAAAATAGACCGCACCAACAAGGCTAACAAAATGTCACAAAAATTAACCAGTATTCTTCATTTGGAGAAGATGATTCGGGTCAAATTAAAATCAAAAATAATTGGTTTACCTTGAGACCACAATGAGAAAATTAACTTTTTATAAATAAAGCTTAATAATAGGAATATATGAAATCATAATTATAGTAGCTTTATTAGAATATACAGGGAGATTGGTTAAATATTGACTATAAAAAATGCATATTAGTAGTTCTTAAGTTGTAGCCCTTCTTACTGACTGTAATTATTTAAATTTTACGACAAACCAATCACCTCTATGTAGTTTTTGTAAATAAAGGACGAAAAGATTTTATCACACCAAACCATATTCTGAAAATTAAAACTTTCGGTTTCCATTTTTTGTTCGTGAATAAAACAAAAAACATATTAAAAACTAATAAAACTCACAATATATAATTTTGAAACCGTATCACAGAAAGTATTCCTACTTAATCATGTATTGCCTCCATTGTTATTATTACTATCTTCTTCTTCTTGTTTTTTCATACAACTACCATCACTTTTCATAGTAACATCTTCATCCTTGTGCGAAGTTTCTGAAGTGGTTGAAGACCTCGATGAGTAGTTATCTTTATCCGAAAAGTAAGACGAATCCCTTTTGGTTTCTTCCGTAGGAGTAGAAGGTTTTTCGATTTCGTGAGCTTTTCCTGAATCAAATAGTTTAGAAGGTAAAGAGAGCGGAAAGTTTGGCAGGTTTGAACCAGGTTTAAGGTGCTGAAGAAGTCTTCCATCTGTAACTTTACCCATAAAAGAACGGATCTCTTCAAAGTAGGATTCTTCGCTAAGGTTTCGACTAAGATTCCTTCTTTGTAGGTTTCTTTCATCCAAAATGGTTGGGCCATCAGATTCATGCTTCTTTAAATGGCGGTCCAAATTTGTTTGCTGTCCAAAACACCTTTCACATAACGGACACTTAAAAGGCTTCTCCTTGTTATGGATATTTCTAACATGTCTTTGTAAATTACTAGAAATACTAAAGCTTCTTTCGCAATATCTACATTTATAAGGCTGTTCCCCAGTATGCGTCCTTAAGTGCCGGGTTAAGTTTGCGCTTCTTGGAAACACTTTACCACAGAATTTACAAGCATACCTGTCTTTCGGTTTTCCACTAGAAGGATCAAAGACTTTTGGCGTGGGTGGTGTGCTAGGAGCATTTCTCAACATGTCAAAAGGAACATTATTTACAGGAGGACTGAGCATATTAGGACTTAAAAATGGATATCTTTGAGGATACCCTGGAGAGGGTGGGTACGGTAGAGGTAACCTAGGTACTTTGTCGCCACCTTGAGCCCTATACATAGCTTCCAGCATCATGGGATGGATTGGCTGAGGTGGAAACAACATTCCGGGATATGCAGGCAATTGAGGCGAGAATGGTTTAGGAATATTATTGGGGGTAGGGGGAGACGAACGATCTTCAACTATTACTTCTTCTTTCTCACTGGATGTACTAGGAGCTGGAGAAATAATATTGCGGTTTTCATCTTCCACCTGAAAAAAACAACTATATTACATACCAAAAAAGTGGGGTATTACTGATAAATTCTCAGACCAACATTATGACAAAAATTACAAAGTCGTACTAAATTAAATATATAATTTTTGGATATATTTTAATTTATTTTGAAATAAGTTAAAAAATATTTACCTGCCGCCTCATTATAATCAAGCTAAGCTTTTTATGCTCCACTCGTAAATCTAGCGGCTGTTCCTCCCCTTGTTGTTCTCGAGGCCGTCCTGCAGGGCTCATATGAGGTCCCGGTGATGACCTGCTAGTATTTCTACTTAAGTCAAATGGAGCATCTTCGGGTGGTGGTACTCTTACCTGTAAAAAGAAGCATACATAATTTTTTTCATAAAAATAATAATTTTTATAAAGTTTCATCTAATTAAAAATTATGTTTGGTGATATCCGTTTTTAAAATTATTATGTTGGAGCTTCCATTGCAATAGTGCAGGCAGTATTTTAATGTAAATAAAAATTTAAGAAATTTGTATAGATGAAAAATTGGTGCGGTTTTATCTTCTTTAAACTTACTGTCAACGGATAGACCGCCGCTTGTTTTGGTGATGAATGTCCGCTCTGGGCCACCAACATTTTTCTGGGTGATGAGTCTTTTTCTCGCATTATGGATGAAGGTAGGAAGTACGGACGGCAACGAGGTAGCCAAGCGGGGTGCAAAAGGCTGAGGGCCGCGTCCGCCGTGGACATCGGAGGACCGGCCAGAAACTGCCGGATCTGAAAAAAAAATAAAATTAATACTTTTTTTTAATAACCTGTTTTAATGAGAGAGTTTAATAAAGAATACGCTTTCGATGTTTATAAGTTATTTAGGATTAGGACAGTTTTTAAATAGCTAATCCTCCTGTTGGCTTTCACTGACTAATACGTACTTTTCAACCGACTTCAAAAAAGGAGTTTATTTATTTAACACGTAAGTATGTAATATTGAGATGTAATATAATCATATATGATAATTTGTTAGGGCTTCCAAACAAATAAACATAATTTTATAGGTGTTTTTTCAATTTAAAATTTAAGCTAAAATATCTTAAAACCTGTTGACTTAAATATTATCTATGCATATATATTTGAAATAAAAAAAAGATCCTTCATTGTAGCCCATAATATACAGGGTATTCCATTTAAAAAGTTGAAATTGCTTATATTTTTATAGCTTTTTAATGCAGTATTTTTTTACTGATAATTTCAAAAGATAATATGGAAAAAACCTACAATTTTCATAAAAAACATTTTTTTTATCTTCAAAAATAATAGCTTCAGATACCACGTAAATATAACCAAAGACCCTGTATGTTTGTCTGTATGGATTTCTTCGAAATTATTATTCCGATTGTGACCATTCTTTTTTTATTGCCTTACAATTATTTAAACTAAGGAAAAATTAGGGAATTCAGAAAAATCCGTTTAATTCTTATTATGATTTGGATTAATACGTGTGAGTGTAACGGTTCGGCTTATTGATACCAGCAACGGATGTGGTATCAAAGGAAAAACATCTTAAAACCTTGGTCAAATTTTAGGGCATGTCAAAAAATCGTCCACAAAATCTTTAAATATTTACAACAAGACCTTACATGGCAAAAATTTATATATATATATATATATAAAATAAACATTATATATATATATATATATTATAATATATAAATATATATATATATATATATATATATATATAAAAAAAAAATATATATATATATATATATATATATATATATATATATATATATATATACACTAAATTAACCAACAAAAACAAAATCAAAAGAAGGTAAGAAACAATTTATGGGCCTACAATTTTTTTTTGAGGCCGGTATCAGCTATTAAGAAATATACCTTCCAAAAAAAAAAAATCAAAGGTTGTCAGGTCAAATGTTTTCTCTAGTCCATTTCGTATCGGATTTTTGATTTCTATTTCGAGTGTTATACCGGGTGTTTTATGAGGAAATGTCAATACTTCAGGTACGTACTCAGGGTCCAAAAATAAGCATAAGTCTATACAAATATGGGTTCGCAAGGCCTTCGTTCCCGATATACAAGGTGTTAAAGTTTTTATTTATGTTTTTTTAATTTTTTTTTTAATGTCTTGCTAAACATAATTTAAGAACAATAATTTTATTGAAAATAAAAATATATATTGTTTAATTATACATTTTGTTTAATTTTTTTCAAATTTTGCTATTATAAAATCAGATGCGTGTCATGCAAATATCTTAAAAACGGTTGCTCATATCGACTTTTAACAGGTATACCTTTTTGATGGAACAATAACAAAACAGTTATTTAATTTACTTAAAAATGTAATACAGAGCCGTACCAAAAAGTTGTGGTTGTTCAAAATAGTAAAAGGACGTGTGGGTGGCTCCCCCTACAGTAAGAGCCGTAATAAAATTAGATTCGAATCCGTCATATTAAAAAACCCCTGTATACCAACTTTTACTTCAATATTTATATTATCATAGATTTTATTTAAAAAATAGAAAAATTAAATAAAAACTTTAACACCCTGTATTTCGGAAACGAAGGCCTTGCGAACCCCTATGTGTATAGACTTTTAGGTTTATTTTTGGACCCCGACTACGTACCTAAAGTATTGACATTTTCTCATCAATCACCCTGTATAAGATGGCTTTGCTGATACAAGCCATAAAAAAATTAAAGGCCCCGAATAAGTTTTGTACCTTCTTTTGATTTCGTTTTTGTTGGTTAATTTATATGTGTATATAAAAAATACTATTTTAAAATTTAAAGGTAGTTGTTTATTTAAGCTCGATCTATTTTTTTTTAATTACCTTTTAATTTAACTGGTTTATACAATGTGTCTTATATGCTAAGGAAATTCAGTAAATTAAATTATCATTCTTTGCAACCTCTTTGCCTTCTAATGACTGTATAATGATGATGACAATAATATATAGAACAAAAAACAAAAAAAAAACACTTTGTTAACGATGTGACTTTATTAACTAGTTATTCCGTATAAATAATCACATTACCCATGCTTCCTACATAGTAGAGACAAAAAATGGTTGCGTTTTAAGACCACATTAGAGTATACCCATCATTTATGTGACTACTTCACTTAAAATTAATAAACCCATTAAAACTTGTCGTTCTGTGTAATATATGATCAGAAGTTACAATCATTAGTTATGGGAAAATACAGTGAAAGAGTGAAAGCGCAATTAAATTATTTTAAACCTTAGGGTCGAAAAGAAACTTATTAAGGGCAAGTCAAATCTGGAAAGTCCAAAAATTGGATAAAAAAATTTAAGCTAATAATTTTTATTTTCTATATCCGGTGTGTGCTTAAAATGGTGTAATGATTTGTTTATTATTTTTTATTTTCTTCTTTAATAGTAATCTTATCCTAAAATAGATTATTATTTTTACTCAGTGTACTCAGTAAATGACACTCAGGAACTGGCAGATGGCCTAAAACAATAATGAAAAAATCCTAAAAAAAAACTCAAAAAGTTTTAATACCTGTTTATGTTTCAGTGGCAAGGCTACCAGTGCTACAATAGACCGATCGGTCGCGGTGGTAGGGTGTTATACCCACTCACTTTAAACCTACCTACAAGTGCTACCACTGTTTTTAAGAAGACATTAATCTGGTTGGTGGGTTAATTAATTAAAATCAATTAACTTACCACCCTTTTTATTTTTAAAAAGGATAAATATACCAGTCGTAACAGATTAACATGTCATTTATGAAATTACGTCATAAAATCTGACGCAGGATTTCTTAAATTTTTATATTAAAGTTATAACAATTTTAATTTTAGACATTAGCTTATTTTTAGTTAAATTTTTATAGATTAATTTCATCTTGAACACGGTGGTATACTCGCTGCGGAACAAATTAAGTATTTTAATTATTTAGAATTTTTTGAAGGTTTTTTTTTGTTTTGTTTAGAGGGGTAAATAGTGCTGAGCACACCCAGTCCCTATACCCTGGGACCAGGCCGAAGGGGTTCCATTGTATAAAGATTCTTCGCAAGTGCCCAACAAGGAATTTTTAATGCATTCCGCCACAAGAATATAGAACAAATGTACAATAAAGAAAAAACTTGACGCGTTTATGTTCTAAATTAGGTATGTAAAATAGCCTTATTTAAATAGTGAATAAAGGAAAATTATTATTAAGCATTAAGTGACCTAATAAGTTTAGGATGTAAAATTATTTAAAAAAATATGGTATATCCATCTAACCAAATAGATACCTGGTATGTAACCACCGCAATAGCTTGAGAGATACCTAAAGTTTTCATTAAAAGATTTTTCAAAAAATAATTAATAATTTCCGATTGTTTTATAATGGAAATATTATTAGGGCAAAGATATTTTTAAGAGATGCAATTATTAAAAACGCAATAATTATAAATTCTGTGTTCATATTTTAGAAGTGTTATTTATTTAAGAAATTATTAGATGCAACAAACAGAATGTCTATTTTTATTGTTGCTATATATATTTTTTTGTCCTTTAATAAAAAAATATGTTTAAAATAGTTGCGTTAACACAGATTTAATATATTTTATCAATGTTTTAAATAAATTGACTGAAATTAAATACACTTGGATACTTAAATTTTAATTATATATTACTTTAAAGTAAAATTGCCTTGTTTGAAGCTCCTTATAAGTACTAAGAAAAGATGTATTGAAATGGCGCAAAATTAATTAACTTACTATTTTGCAGAACCTGTTTTTTAAGTAATAGAGAATGAGTATTGGCAGTGTTTTTTAAGACAGTAAACATAATAATGTCTTAAAGACAATCTGTTAAACAAGATTTTTGATGCCAAAATCTAATAATAATTGTAGATTTTTTTAAAGAAATATCCTGCGCTTGTTTTACAAACCAGGCTTAGATTAGTACAAGTTTAGTACAAGAGACACCCAATACGTTGGCATTTGAGTATCAAAATTATAAAAATATATACTAGACTAGCTGTAAAACCCGGCATTGCCCGGATCGAAATACATCGCACGCTTAATGATTGTACAGGGTTCTCCATAATAGAAAAGCTATTTTGATATTAAAATATATTCTATATGAGATAAGTAAGTACGTTTTTATATATATCATCTTCTATGGCCTTTGGGATTTAAATCAACATATTTTTAATCGACAAAACTAGGAAAAATTGAGGTCATTTTTCTAATAAAGCATCATTAGGTTTGAACACATAATTTAATGTTTAGTATTAATTCTTATAGATTATTTAGTTCAACAACGAGTTTGTTTGCGTAAAAACATACAGAGTAACTTAATAGAAGAAGATGAAGCGACAGTAAATACCGCTAAAAACTCGAAAAGAGTTCTGCGAGAAGTGTTTAATGGCTGACTCGTTTCACTATTTAAGGAATTATAATTGGCTTTTAAGGTCCCCGGACTTAACTGCACCAGACCTTTTTCTGTGACGCTATTTAAAGTCAAAGGTTTTTGCAACTGGTCCAGAAAACATCCAAGATCTCCGAAGTCCTAAAAGGTCCGGTAAATTGATCAGATTTTCCTTCATCGTGTCATGAATCATTTCTTGTCAAATCTTGAAAAGCGCATTGAAGTTAATGGCATTTACTTAAAAGACGTCATTTTTAAAAGTTTGAATAAATCGTATGTTATAGTAAATGCAAATGAATAAATTGTAATTAAGTGTAATAAAATGTTGTTTTATTAAGTTTTTACAATTTTAATAAGCAATTTAAATGGGAAGTCAATTATGGGGAACCCTGTACAATCAATTTATCTATCTTATATTTGTAAACTAATCTTTGTATCATTAAACGTACGTTGTATATAGTACATACGAAATTAATTTATCAATTAACTTATTAAAATAATAATTAGTTAAGTAGTTTTGAGTTTTTGTTGATCATTTCGGAAATTTTGAAAACTTTCTAGATTATTCCACAAACTTCTAAAACATTCTAGATTGATTACAATATTTTTTAATTTTCTAGATTATTCTAGAAATTTTTAGAACTTTCTAAATCATTCCAGAAGCTTTTTAAAATATTCTAAATCGATTACAACAATTGCACATATTTTGGAACTTTCTAGAATTTCCACCCACTGCGACTAAACTCCCTTACTTGCAAGTGCAGACTTAGGGCTACCTACAACCATAGCTATTAGTGGGTGGCAGTGGGTAGTTATGAAGAAAACGATGGACATACAAACACACAATTTTCTTTTATTTATGTAATAATTAGAATAGATTAAAGGTTATATTACCAGCAAATTGAATAAAATATGCGAAAATAATATTAGAACATTAAATATAGAATTAAAGTTAACAAATTGTGTCTTTTATATTTCATCAAAAGTGGTGTATTTTTTTATTGACAACCCATCGTTAAGTTCTATTTTAGTTAGTTCTCCTACAAGATTTAAAAATTTAAGCTTCATCACCACCGGAAGCGACTTAAAACTAAGTTTACCTAAATAATACTGAATCTTGTTTTACCTTAGTTATCAGTGTGAGAAATAAGTGTTTTTGTAAATTATTAATTAATTAATAAGGTGGTTTTTGTATCATATAATTAATGGTGTGAAGATGGGTTTAAAAGATGCGATACATATATAATATCATTTAAGCAAATAAAGTCAATTAGATTGAACATATACGGGATAGCGGAATATAAACATGTCCATAATTACCACATATGTGCGTTTAAAGTTATATACCTTAATTTATCTTTATTAAGGGATACAGTTAATTTATTATAAATAATATTTACTAGCATAAACACAATACTGGGGTATTCAAAAGTTAATTACCTCTAAGACCCTATTACCCTGGACCTGTAAATTTGATTGGTATTGTTACAAGTGTAAAGTTGTTGGGAAACAAGTATAAATATAATTGAGATGACAATGCATTGTTAGCTAAGTGACGTTATTCTACATCCAATATGGCGGACCGCCCAAGATGGGAGACTAGTAATTTTTTCCATGATACGGGTATCAAATAAAAGGATTTGCTGAGAAGAATACGAAAAGTAAAATGACGTCACTCTAAATTTAATATGACGGACTCTCAAGAATGGTGGGCTATGTTTTTTTTAAGTCCCCCTGATATCGATATCAAGTAAAAGGGTTTAATGGAAAAAAATCAAAAGGGCTACAAAAAAAAGATAACCGTCATACCAATTTTAAAAGGTTATAACTGGGCAAAGGTTAGGAATAGTTTGGTGGTGATCAACCTAGCAAAATAATATTTTTAAATCAAGCTTTTATTTGCATTTTCTAAAAGAAGAAAATAAACTTTAAAGTTTTAACAATTTTACATACACATTTATAGATAGAAAAATTTTCCAATTTTACCTTTTAGAAAACTACAAGCTGCTTACATAATAATTCTAAAGAAAAAATATGTTTTTTAAAATTCAAAGTTTTATAAATTAAAAATGTATATAGTAAAAAAAAGGATTTTACGTTTGATTTAATTCCCAAAATTTAATATTTAAAGTAAAAATGAAAAGGACAAACTCGAAGGTCTTTTGAATTTTGGGTTTCGACGCAAAATTGACATTTGCACTTTAGTGATAAGAGAATAAAGAGGAAATAGCTTGGAATTTTATAAGGAAAGGTAAAAAACTAATAAGTGACAGGTTCTTTTGCTCATAGAAATGCAGAAAGGAAGATTTTTAGGGTATTTAATAAAGCAAGACCATTTCATAAGAGCAAATCCTTTCAACAGAGTTAACCTAAGTAAAGATGTGGCTTAGTTACTTTCTTAACGAAGTTAATAACATTATTTTGTTTTGCGTTAAAAATATTATATTAAAATCCCAAACCGGCTTTTTTGGTAATTTAATCATTATCGGTAATATTTAATTTAAAAAATTCCAATATTAAAAAATACATTAAAAGTCAAAAATAACAAATTTCCAAACAAAAAAATGTGCTACATTTGGGTACCGCAATCCTTTTAAGTAAATAAAGAAAATACATTTTAGTTTTATCATTTCACTGCGTCTAAGATATATTCTGGTGATATATTATTATTTTTACTAAACTGCATTGGAAAACACAACACAACCAATTTATCTATATACTCGTTTGATGTAAAAAAAATCACGTCCAATTAAATTCATCCATATACACCAAATCTTCCGTGGGAGGTTTCAAAACAATGGTGAAAATACTGCTCTTTCTAAAATTAAATGCTAATTCAAAGGAAATGTAACAATGGAGGACTTCAACGTGTGGTCTAAGTCAATTTTTTAACATGTGTCGATTTTAGGTTTGAATGTAGTCGCACGAATGCGACTTATTTGGTAGTAATTGCTTCATTAAAGTCGAGTTATGGTATTATTAGGTTTTGATAATAACATTGTGTTTTTACTTCTATTATTCCTATTATTATTATTATTATTATTTCGTTTTTAAAATAGTTATGCATTAATACTCTTTTAATTAAATATATTATGTTTATTATGATTGTGGAGAATTCATTTTTTAAAAATTATTTTTTAGGTTTTCGCCACACAGGGCTAGACTGGTATTAACACAGTTTATTGCATATAAACCTGCAAATCAATTGTTTAAAAAATTATTGTTTAAAAAATGAAACAAAAGAATCGTGCCTTAAAATTATTTTATTAATAAAATAAAATAAAAATAAAGCAACAATTTCATATAAACCATATGCCATAATGATATTTTCTATTGTTCGCAGATTTTTCGTAAAAGCTGTTGTAAAAAAGCGTCTTTTTAAGTATTTTTAAACCATGTTTTAAATAAATAATTTCATCGAAAATTTGCGAAAATCTTTAATTTGCTTTTAGGCAAAAAATTGTTTAAACTAAATACTGAGGGCGCCCAAGTAATCCAATATTTATATCCAAAAAAGCTTATAAATGCTTAATATCTCTAGTATATGTGAAAAAAATCTCCATATTCTAGACTTTACGCCATTTTAAAAATTGCCTATTTTTATAATTGAAATTGAACTGTAATATTATTGTGCAGCAACTATTGTAGAACGGATTTTAATTAAATTTATTGTGATGTTTTATAATAGCATCAATTTATTAAATTGGCATTTATGGCTTGATGGCACCGAACTCGACAATATAGACATAAAAATGTAAAAATAAGGCGTCGATTTTTGCCGGCGTTTTGATGCAATAAAATTAGTAATTTCTACTGGTTCTAGCACAATTTAGACATAACGCTTCAAATTATACAAATTTACAAGAATATAAAGAATACTATTGATATTTACAAAAATTGTCAAAAAATAGGAACTAATTAAAGTCAATTAAAAATTTGTATTTGATATTACTTTAAAATAGAGTTGATTACTGATTTCGAAGGATTATCTAAAAAGGTTACTGGAAAAATAGAAAAAGACGTTTTTAAAAAAAAAAAATACGTAAATGCTAAAAGTAAAGTTTTTTAATTTTACAAAATATAACCAAAATTCTTAAAGACCAAGTAGTTACAAAATTCGACTTTAGTCTCAAACAGTTTTTAATGTCGCTATCACTTCAGCTAACGAAGAGAGGTCAGCTTCGTTTTACAAACACACGTATATCGACAGAAGCCGTAAATTTTTTTCAAAAAACTTAAAAAATATTTAAATTGTAAAATGTTTTATTTGTATAAAAAGTAAATAATAACGAGTAATAATATTTTTTTAAAAATATTTTAAGTATATAAAGTGTTTTCTATTCATTACATACATTTATTTAATAATTAATATTTTGTAAATATATATATATATATATATATATATATATATATATATATATATATATATATATATATATATATATATATATATATATATATATATATTTATATACAGGGTGTAAAAAGTATGATGCCATCATTTTAATGGGCGATAGTGGAGCTCAAAATAAGTCGAAAAGTTTATACGACATATGTGTCAAAACTTGACAGATTTTTGTCTAAACGATGTTAAAGTCATGCACTTTAAAAGCAGTTATTTCTGTAAACCGTAACAACTGGAAAATTTTGTCTTAATCGCTTATCAGTAGATTCATTTAATAATAAATTAAACTAAATTTTAAATGTTTTAGTCTACAAATTAAAAAAAAAAATAAATAATTTTTTAACAATTGTTCTCCCAGTTAAAAACTAAAAAAACAATTGGCAACGGAGCGCTACCTTTGTGCGTAAGGTCAGTCGTTCAAAGACGCTTACCGATCCGGCCACGATATTTTTGTTTGTTTTTGAATCGGGAAAAAATATGCCGATATGTTTTAAATTTAAGACAAACGTATTGCAAGTGTACCAAAGACTGATGAAAACGAAATGTGAGCGACCGAGAAATCTTATTCTTTAAGCAAAACAAAAAAGTGCTGTTTTAAAGCATAATAATTTGTGTTCTTAAAATGGATATTAAGCCTATTCTTATGGTACAATTATTTTTTAATTACAAATAAACACCAAACAATTATTGATTGTTTTTTACCTAAATTTAATATCAAAATAAATTGCAGGAAGTAATTTTTATTATTTGTATGTAAATGAACATCTCCTTAAATATGTGCAAAAAACTCACAACAACGTTCGAAGTTGAGACTCGTTTCGAGGAAACAGGCGCTGTGTTGCCAACTTTTTTAAACTTTGAAAGGGCATATTTCGAAAACAATTAACTTTTGACTCATATGTTTTTAGCTTTTTCGACTTATTTTGAGCTCCTCTATCTTTCATTAAAATCATGAGCATCATACTTTTTACACCCTGTATATATATATATATATATATATATATATATATATATATATATATATATATATATATATATATATATATATATATATATATATATATATATTACATATATATATATATATATATATATATATATATATATATATATATATATATATATATATATATATATATATATATAAATTTTTTACGTTTTTCTTTGTACATAAAAATTCCGAAATCTGCACATAAGGGGCTCCGTATAAAATTTTTTTTGGGGGCCCTTATGAATGGTAAAGATTTCTTACAAAAGAAAAAAAGGTTTGCATAAAAACGTAGGTAAAAACGTAGTAAAATAATGCAAAAATCGAACATTTATTTAGTTAAATAAGAACCTAAGCTTAATTACGGTTTATAGTTAAACCTTTTGTATTTAAATTTGGATTTTAAAATTATAGCTATCCAGAGAATTTTCTATTTAACATTAGTGGCAAAATATCACAAAGCATTTATTTATGATAAGAGAATTGCTTATTATTGTCAGAAAAATAGGGACGGTGATTACTTTGGCATTGGACAAAGATACCAAGCAGAGCTGGGACGGATCCTTCAAAAAAGGAATCGATTCACGGCTCCGAATCTTCGTAAAGGAATCGAATCACCAATACGAATCACGATTCCTTTTTTGTAAAAAAAGGAATTGAATCCAGGGAATCGATTTCTATTTATCGGATCACGAATCCGGACCATCTTTAGTTTTTATATTTACAAATGGTAACTACGATACGAACGATACTACATAATCCAGATGATTAATCAAGCATCAAAGATATTTGCATGGAGCCTGAGCCGCGATATATAATACTAGCCTCATTTTAAAGTGCTGCAACTTTTAGCCAAATTAGTTTTTGGTAAATATTCTTCAAATTTGAATATGTTATTTCTAAGATCAACATAAATCCACCCTTAAATGGACAATTTTTTCGAACAGTATTTTTAAATTTGCGATGCTAGATTTTCATAAGCTTTTTAAATGTGATTCTTAAGACAACCTTAAGAGACTAATAAATGGGACTTTCTATTGTTATTTTACAGGAAGTTTTACCAGTACCGCGTAATAAATTCTCTGCTTGCGAAATATAAATATAAATTAAAACTTTAAATTCATTCAGTGGCGGCTCGTGTACCAAAACAGGTGGGGCCCCAAAAAAAGAATAAACCCCGTCACCTTGGTGCTTCAACACCTGAGGTATTATTCACTGACGCGTTGAATTTTTTTTTATGGACTTCATCGCCAATAGCCCTACAAAAAAACCATAATAAAATAATAAAAATAACTTAAAAACCTACAAATTTGTCCCTTATTCAAGTAAAAAAAAAATAATAACAAAATAAAACATGTCTAACGACAACAAAAAATGTTACTTGTTTAAGTAGTACTAAATGCTAAAACACAAAATAGATCTCTTATTGTTAAAAAAACAAAAAATAATTCTCTTATTTTTAAAAAAAAAACAAAAAATAATTCTCTTATTTTTAAAAAAAAATAAAAATAATTATGTAAGGATATTGATAGGGACAAATAAACACTTATTTGTGTTTATTCACCTTCAGTACCCATAGAGAGGGGGAGAGAGAAGAAGAGAGAGAGAGAGAGAGAGAGAAAAAAAGAAAAAAATAAAAAATGATCATCACAAATTAAGTTCCTTATACGCGTAATTAAGAAAAAAATTTAAAAAATTAAATTTAGGCAAAATAATGAATAATTAAGATTTTTTTACTTTTGGTAAATTAAGTCTCTTCGAGGGTTTTTTCAAATTTGCAAATTTATCTATAATATCCTCATAAAACTGGGTATCCTCACTAACACTTTGAAAAATTTCCCTTTTTTCAATAGCCATCATTGACAAACCCGTTAAACGCTCTTGTATCATGGTATTTCTTAAATAGGTTTTAATGCGCTTAAGACACAAAAAAATCTCTTTCTACCGTTACACTTGTTGCGGGATAGTTAATACTAGGCAAAAGAGTTTATAATTTTCCCGAAAAGATCTTTTTAAATTCCTTGTATAATATTTCTATTATTTGTTGAACATCGAGATTACAAAATTGTTTGTCCTGTATAAAACATTAAGTTCGTTTTTTTGTCGGTCTAATTCAAAAACATTTGGATACATTTTTAATAAACATTAAATGATTTTTCGGGAAAATTTTTAGAATATTCGGTAAATTTTGAAGAATCTACTAATGAAAGAAAATTTAAATCGTGGAGATTATTAAAACGAGTACTTAACTGAAGGGATATACAATCTATAATTTCGGGACAATATTTTATAGCCCGAAAAAATTTTAATTCATGACCCTTTTTCCCTTTATTTTGGGAATTCAGTTCTGTTTTTTTCCCAATTAAAAAACCCTTAAACTTTTTTTCATTTCTTAATTCGGAAATTCGTTGAGCAGCGATTTTGATTTGGTTAGAGCAGTAGTTTATATCTAGAGTTTTATTTGCAGAATTTGGAAAAGTAAATCAGTGCACGCGAAAATTTCGTAATAGATCTTGGTCAAAATAGCGAAGTCGAAGTCTTGAAAATGTTTTAGAAATCCTTTTGCCGAATTTACTGATTCTTTAACCTGAAGTTTTGTCATCAATTATAGTTTGGAACACTAATTTTAAGTTATCCCATTCAGTGGCAACTAAATTTTTAAAATTTGGAACGGTATTAAAAGGAGTTTTGACCGATCTTGATCCTTTTTCCGACTATTTGATCGAGAACAAAGGCGCGCTTCGCTGAATTATGAAAATAGGTTGGTATACCTAACAGTACAAAAAAAAATTTGACTTTTATCGATTTGTTTAGTGCCTTGCTGCAGCAAAAAAGGGTTTTAACCATGTGCGCAGCAATGGGTAAACAAAGCCAAGGGGGTGAAGATTTTATCTTTGCTTGAAGCCCATTTAGCTCGCCAGACATAACACTGGCCCGTCATAACACTGAGCCACTAATCTTTCCCTAAAATTATATGGCTCCAGAACGCTCTCTAACAAATTATAAAGAGCATCTGCTGTTCGATTTTCGGTTTTTACATCAAAAAACCCACCCCCCTCATACGAACCCTTTTATGACGTATCGAATAGTTATCGCACATTGGGGAAAGCCCTTTTTTATATCTGTTGTATCATCTGCCATTTCACCGAAAAGAATTCCTTATCATTTACTTCATTTTTTAAAAAAATCTGTCAAATATTCATGAATACAAAAATTAGTTCGTTTTGTATGGTTTTAGACTGCCCGTAAAAATGTTGCTAAATTTTTTACAATGTTCAGTAAGGTTTTGATTACGTTTAATTAAGCATTTAAAAATTTCTTTAAAAATTTTCCCCATTTATTGACTCTAAACTTTCATTATGTCCCCGAAAAGGTAGTTCTTGTTTTCCCAACTCTTAACATCAATTAAATAACTAATTAATAATCGATTTTTGCGAACATTTTCGTTGTATAAAATTTTGTTTAAACTAGCGTTTTCCTTAATGCATCCTGAATGGTGGCCCTATTTTGCTCTAACCAAAGCCCATTTTTTTGTGCTCTTTAGAAGCCTCGTGCATTTTGGTAAATACGAGGAATTTTTCAAGTCCCCAAAACCATCTTTTTGAGCACCATGAATTTTTTTCCTTACCCAATAAAATACACGGCCAGCAATACGCTCTGTTTATACGAACTCCCGCAAAGCCATTTATAACTATCATACCAAGAAGTTTGAAACGTTCGCGAAGTTTCCCGACCCACCCTCTTTTTTGCTAATAACCGCCATTAATTTTGGTGTTGGCCGACTCTCTAATATTTGCCGTTTTTCCACTTCAGGTCGTCGCGAGAAAGGGGTTTCAAGCAAAGATAAAACAATATCGTGAGAGGGATTCATTATTACGATAAGTATTTTTAAATGACACTCTAAATAGAAATAATTAAATGTCACATTTAAAAGTCCCTTAGGGTTATCTCAAAGATAACAAAAATTATTAAGATCGAGCAATCAGAACTTTAACCATAAATGCAGGTGAAATGTATGCCCGTTTTTGAATACCACACTTTATGCTTACGAAAAAAAATATTTCATTAAAATGTTGTTTTTCGACCTAAAACACAACATATTATAGTTAAAAATCACATGTTAGGGGTGTTTTCTTATTTCAAGATCTTAATAGGCAGATGTTTTAAAATTCTTTATCTTAATTTTCAAAAATCAAGGTGATGCTAATTAAGAATCTTGGGTAAAAATTTAGAAATTTTAAAATGAAAGAATTAAAATGCCTTAGATTCGGATATAAGGATTTTAGGGGGCTTAGTCAAAATTTGGAATCATGGGTAAAAATTTAAAAATTTGAAATTGCGTTTATAAAATGGCGAATTTTTGCATTTGTCACAAATTAGAAATATAAGGAATCGATTCCTTATTGGAATCGGATCCTTAAAAAAAAATCGGTTCCGAACCATTTTAAAATTATATAACGAATCAGGATCACGGATCCTATTTTTAAAAAGTAATCGATTCCAGCCTTCGGATCTTTAAAGAGGAATCGATTCCTGGATTCCATTCCAAAAGAATTCGATTTCTACCCAGCTCAGGTACCAAGTATACTAAATCTACAGCAATTTCTTGTATTTTATATTTATTTTAAATCAAGTGTTTTTATTTTATTAAATAAAGATATCTCTGTAGTTCCAATCCCCGTTAAATTAAATAGTATTTGGTTACTTCTAATTATGCTCCTTCTTACCGTTGTAAGTTTCCTGCTTTGATATTTGTTCAAGCGGCTATTATGAGGACTATAAAGCAAACGGGTGGACATATCTCGGACGTACGTGACATTTTCAGACCGTAATGCTCTCGATAAGAACAGGAGGTGTTGTCTAAGAAAACGCTGAAAACAACGTGTTTACGTGACAGAAGAATGTTTTGTGTCTTCGGCAAATCAAGATTATAAAGGAAAGACGTAAATGGTGTTGGACGACACAACAAAAAGATTGGCTGTAATGTGTCGCTTAAAATGCGGAATATCAAATAAAGTTCGAGCTAGGAAAACGACACTCTGAGTGTTTCCTACTTAATTAAAAATCTTGTTAAACAAATATGTTTGCAAAGGATTGTATTAAAAATCTAAAATACGTATCTTTTTATTTTAACTAGTGTACATTGTTGATGTACATCACCTTAAATTATTACTGCCATCAAAAGCTTGTTCTGTTTATTGCCTAAGAGACATATTACTTACTTACACTTAACCTCATAGTGATGGGAGTAGCAATGGGCTACTTCCGACTGCAACAAAACACAACTGGTGTCTACGCTAGTTTGGGACACAACAACATAAAAATTCAGGTTGGCGGTAACATTCTGGACAATAGAACAGACCAGATGATTCCCCAATACTCATTTAACAAAAACTTTAAAGTAAAAATTCCAGATCGAAGTGAGTGGCAGCAACCCGATCTTCCCGGCATGGTTGGAGACATTATCTGGTATCAGGATGGTTCCAAAACTGAGCAGGAAACTGGAGTGGTGTACAGTGAAATGAGGAATTCACAATTCTCCATTTCACTAGGAACACAAAGTTCTGTATTTTAAACAGAAATATATGCTTTACTGCACTGTGCAAAAGAAAACAACAGGATGGCTTATAAAAACAAACATATTAAAAGACAGCCAGGCGTCACTAGGGGCACTAGCAAACCCCAAGGTAACGTCCAGACCGACATGGGAATGCCAAAAGCACTGGAAGTCCTGGGAGACGCAACAGGGTAACGCTTCTGTGGGTACCAGGACATTCGGAAATAGAAGGCAACGAAAAAGCGGATGAGCTAGCGAGACATGGATCATCCACACCATATTTTGGACCATAACCTGCCCTTGGAGTGACTAAAACCACAGCACAAGAGCAAACCAGGGAATGGATCCGAAATAAACACGAGGAATACTGGAAAACCCCAGGGTTGCTAACAGGGCACGATAACCTAAGAGGACATCTACACAAGATAGGCTCCTACAATGGGGACCCAAGTTGCAGAATATACGATGAGGGGGAAGAATCCTACCTACCATATACTGTGCGAATGTGAAGCGTTGAATCACAAAAGACAGGCATTATTTGGGCAACCGAAAATGACCCACAAAAATATATATTCACCAACCAGTCCCGGGGTTATATAGACTTGTAGAAGGAACAAGACTAATGGGAGGATTGGTATAAAGGATAATGGGAGATTAGGCACAAAAAGCCCAAGGGGCTGCGCTGCCTCCGATAGTGAACCAAGATGGCTCCCAGGGAAGAAAAAGAGGCATATTTATATTCTAAGAAAACACCCTTACTTAAAATTAAAGACTTTTCTATATAATATGCATACTTATTTATACTTTTAAAACATTTAATTTAGTTATTAAAATTCTGTAAATAAATATATAACGTTTACTTTAAAAATATTTTAATTAACTAATACAGTAAAAAATATAGTAAATTTATTTAGGATTAATTTATTTATTTCCAGTTACCTTGTGCAACATAAATACTAAATTTGTATAAAAAATGTACATTCTGTAAATGGGTTAATGGCCAAAATGTGAATAAGCCAGAAAGATATGATAAATGTGTATATTTATAATTTTGTTAGGATTAAAACTACAAATTACTTCAAATTATACAATTACGTCGATTTAACACACGCTGGGCATATTGTTTCTGAGCCATAAAATTGTCTGCTAACGACGAAAGATAATAAATTACTAAGGCTCATACTAGAATAAATATAAATTTAATTTAAATAATTACTCTGGGGGGTCGATATCTTACTTGGGATCTTTGTTATATTTCATAAAATTGAATAAACGAAAAAAACTATTGTCTGGTGGTGGTGGGTAGTTAAGCATTCAGTAGGTAAATTTATTTTTTAGGGAGACAAAAAAAATACGAAATGGGTGTCATAATGGACGCTAGTCGTTTTAATGTTTTTACCTGTTCTTGTTAGGAATAAAATCCTTTTTGTATCGGTTTATGATAAAATGTCTTTATATTTAGATTTTGCCAATACTAAGTCTGATATCAGTGGTAAAGTAGTTTTATCTATTTTACAATAAAAATACTTGTTGTTTTGATAAAACCTAAGAGAAATCTTAGTTAATTGCTTCACAAATAAAAATGACATGAAAATTTAACATATTTTATGTAGAAAATAATCTTACTTCAACTAGAACTCGTATGCGAGTGGGTACACCTAAGAGAAAATGGGCCAAAGGAAGAGTTTTTACTCTCTGGCCAGGCAGGTAAACAGCGACGATATGCGACGCTGAACCGCACTTACCGGTATTGAAGGAAGCTGTTTTTACGGCAAAACTGTGCGGCTGCAACACTACTGAACTGTAAAGCAATGTGTTGTTGTGGTACTTCGTAGAAAAATGTTACCACATTTAAAACAGAACCGCAATTTTTTGCAATAGAACCATGGTGGGGGAGGCCTGGCATTTCTCGAGGTTTTTTCTTAATTAAAAAACATTATTATGTCACCTTAAACACGTCTCACTGTCATTCAGCAACAAACGTTTAGTAAAAATGCTAAAGGGTCTCGTACACTAATCTTTTACACAGAGCTGTCGCAATTACTTTTAAAAAGTAATTCAATTACAATTACCAATTACTAGCATAGTTGTTAAAAGTAATTTAATTTTCAATTTAAACTAAAAGTAATTGCATAATTTAGCTAGTACTCTATTTAAATTACCAGATATATTAAACACAAAACACTAAACAAATAAAATATTCATACCAATATGCATAATACGCGCACGTCACACTATTCAAACTGCTTTTTCGGCAAGTTCAACATTAAACGATTTAATAAAAAAAATTATCCTACCCCAAACATCAACAGATTTGTTGTTTTTTAAGATGCTTTTTCTGGCTGGCAATAATTCCGGCAGTTTTTCCATAAAGAAAGGTAATTGAGTTTTTCGTAGTAATTCAATTATTTACTAGGTAATTAAATAAATTTCTAAGTAATTCACTTACTTTATAAGTAACCAAATTACTTTCTAAGTAATTGAATTACTTTGGGTTCGTGAAAATTAATTACCAATCACGATTACATTATCCTATTAATTGATAATCCAAAAGCAATTACCTTTTTCCGGCAAGTAATTAAATTAAAGTAATCCAATTACTGAGAAGTAATTAAATACGATTTTTCTACTTTTTTAATTTAATTACCGACAGCTCTGCTTGTAAATATTTAAATGTTTTTAAAATAGTTTAATAAGTTCGAGCTGTATTACAGCCAAATTATTTTGTCTCAAAGCAATAGAATAATAATCATATTTATAGTAACAGGCCTGCCGCAGAATAGTGTCGTTGTGATGTCGCCATACATGAGAAAGCAATTGGTACCTGCGTTGGCCTGCGGTAACAGCATTGCTGCTGTCGCGCATACGTCAGCTGTATCGTAAAAAGACGCCTTAAAACAATGGGTCACAGCGCGGCGCGGCGTGGCCCCTTACAATGATAAATTTTTTAAGTTTTTTTCGGTTATACATACAGTAATGTCGCGTAACATCTTTAAAAATCTAAAACTATATACATTTTCTTACAACAAATCATAAAGATGATTATCTTTATAAAGAATATATAAAATATTTCGATCTTAACAACAACCAATAGAAATCAATACCATATTTTAACCAAATATGGATTTTCAATTATTCCGTATCTTGTTTAATGAATGAAAAATCTTAAACAGTTCAATTAAAATTCTGATCTCATGTTAACCATTACGCGTTTTTTCGTGATTATTGGCATCTATAACAATATCGTAAAGAACACGTTAAATAGCACTTTAAAATCAGATTGCAAACAACGATAACAAAGTGATCGCGAAACTTACTGGTTTAAGAATTATTATTGTTTGTACTTATTTCGAAACCGCACATGAAGAATGGCCTTATATACTTAAAAAAAAGTAATTTTAGTGACAATTAAAAAAACATTAAAAAACAAGAAAAAGTAAATTGCATCGGCCGGGAATCGAACCCGGGCCGCCCGCGTGGCAGGCGAGCATTCTACCACTGAACCACCGATGCTTGTGACAATTTATACAAATTTCGAGTTAAAAATATATATATATATATATATATATATATATAAATATATATATATATATATATATATATATATATATATATATATATATATATATATATATATATATATATATATATATATATATATATATATATATATATATATATGAGGTTAACAAGAGGACAATTAAACCAAAAATTGAAAGATACGAAAAAAAGTAATTTTGGTAAATAATTCTGGTTGTCGAAAAAATATGAACTACAATAATAAAATTGATTTTTATCATAGGGCGTCTTAAAAATGAAAAAAATAAAATCAAACAAGAGCAAACAGTCATTTTTTGGCCTTTTAACGTAAAATACACATAAAAAAACCTGCCCCAAATTTACTTTTTAACCTGATTCCGAAGTTACTAAAGAAAATTTAAATTTAGGTAAAAATTAAAAACAATCAACATTTTTGGAGGTAGGCATTTTACTACTTTTACTTAAATAATACCTTTATATTACTAAACATTAATAAAAATAAATATACAATAAAAAAAATCTAAAATGTAAAAAAAAAAATGTAAATGTAAAATGCGCACTTGAAAAAATGTTGATTTTTTTTAATTTCTTGTAAATTCAAATTTTCTTCAGTAAGTTTATTATATATATATATATATATATATATATATATATATATATATATATATATATATATATATATATATATATATATATATATATATATTTATTGTTGTTCATAAATATAAGGCGATAATAAAGTAACAATATTAAAAAATATATTGGCATTTAACTCGAAAACAGTGTAAGCGAAAAATCTTTTTACCATGGACGTAGAACGTAGATTATCATGCTCTTTATTAAACTTTAATATATTTTTTTTTCAAAATAATCAAGGACGCCAATAATTAACCCCATTAAAATTACATGGGATTTCCTATATTTCGCCCGAAGATGCACCACCCGGTAAAGTAACATATTTAAGTTCTCCAAATAGTTTTCCACATTATTGCAGAAAGGTTTTACTACACGTTTTCATGGCAGTTTTGAATGTGTCCTGATCTGTCGTTGAAACTTTTATAAATATTTTATTAAAGTGTTATGTGACTCAAATTTCAACGTTTTAAAAACGTTGTGGCCTATATAAATATGACATCTGGGACATTATCTAAAGGGTTAAAAGCGTGTTCTAATATTTAGTAACTTTCTAGGGATGATGCTGTGCTGTGCTGGCTAGGTTTAAAACATGATATATAAAACACATTTTAAATAAAAGTTTACTAGTTCCATATTCAGCTGATTTTGATAATATTTTAAAATTTATTTTCTCAGATATTAGCTAAGTTTTTCATGCCAAATTTACTCTTGAATTTTTAAGGATATGTTCTATATCACCCTGTATATACCCTTTTTACTAGGTTCGAGTACATAAATTAACTATTCGCGCGTGCTAAACGTATTTGATTACCGGTCGAGTTAACTTTTTTCTTTAATTTGAACATAAGGAAGTAGAAATTTACTTAGAATTTAATTCAGTAGACACGAATACCATGTCTACAATCCAGTTTTACTTCTTTGTCGAGCATTTTACACCAAAGATACAAATCTTCGCTTTGGAATAAATAATTACCTACGCTAGTATTGTTGACAGTCGTACAACACTTTCAGACAACTATTTCTAGTTCTGGTCTTTAATTTTTATACCGTATTTAATTCCTTGTTCGGAGATTTATAACCGGTTGCCCGAAACATTTAACACATGGTTAACTTAACGAATCGTCTAATAACGATCCGTCATTAGTCATATGTAAAAGTGTTTTTATTTCACTGATGATCTTTATAAACGAAAAAGTCCATTAAACTAACTAAGTTTGCCATAGCCACTGTAACACAAGTTTGTCTGTTTAGCGGTTTTTATAATATATTGCCTTTTTTACATCATTTTAGACGATTGTTACAAAAGAAAACAAATTCAGAGTATAAACATGTTAAATTTTGTTTCTTTCCAAAAGGTGTTTCCACAGTCAAAAAATTTACTTGTGTGAAAATTGTCTGACTGTAGAAAATTGCATACAAAAAGAATGTAGGATTTTTTTGTATGCAATTTCATGAAAAAAAATTTAAAATGTTTTTACAGCTTAAAAAGTGTAGAAATTTTTCTTGCTATACTTTTCTATTTGTGCAGTCGTACTTTTTGATTTTTAAAAATGACTCAAATTTTTGCTTTTATGCGAGAAAGGGCAGCCAGGCCTATTTTTCTTGCAGCTGGGGTAAATACCTTAAAATATTTTAATACCATTCAATTACAAAAAAAACAAAATCTACATTTATTTTATACTTAAGGATTCTGGAAATAACTAAATAAGTTGCTTTCAAGCTTTGGTAAGTTTATAAACGTTTTTGTCAAATTGTTAAAATAAATTGTAGAAATAAAAATCAAACGGAAAAATTTGAATAAAATAGGATACAAAAAAATTGCAGCAAGAACACTTTAACACAGGATAACTTCCGAACTGTTTTTTTACAATTTGAAACTTTTTGCTATAATTTGTTTGGACAATAAGAATAACCAAGTAAATAAAATTTGTAAATAACATATTTATTTATTTCTAATATTTTTTTTTCCTGGGAGCAATCTTGATTTACTACCGGAGGCAGCGCAGCCTCTTGGGCTTTTATGCCTTATCTTCCATTATCTTTTATACCAACTCTCCTTTTATTCTTGTTCCTTTTACAAGTCTGTATAACCCCGAGACTGGTTGGTTGATATATTCCTATGGGCTCATTTTCGGTTGCCCAAATATTGCCTGTTTTATGTGATTCAAGCCTAAAATATATGTAGATATAAAATTTTCTTTTTTTATTTATTAAAATGTTATAACCAAAGCTCGACCCTCTTTTAGGTGCAGTTAATTATGCAGGTTGGTAACATAAAAATCACCAATATATTCACTAAAATAGCCAGACAGCTGCAACAAAAAAAGCGCTTTTCGTATTCTTTTGGCATAAAAGAAAAATTGCAGCAATTTAAAAAAAAAACATAAATTATTGCAGCAAAATAAATTTACGCAAGTAATCTTTCAAGTTATAAAAACACTTTAATAATTATCACGAAAATAAATGTCAAAAAATGATCTAGGGGGTGTTATTGTATTTAGAATGTCATATATAATATAGGGATAAAAAAAATATCAGTAGTGACATTCTAAATTTGAAAGTACTAGCCATTTTCGGTTAAACCGGAAGCGATATAAAACAATTAAATGGGTCAAACAATGCATATTTAGGTTAAATATCGATAAACAAAATTTAATTTTTTTGACTTAAAAAATAAAAAGTTTACAAGGGAAAACCCCCTCTGAGAAACACCCGGTATATCGACAGATAAAACTCAATATCGTCAATTTCGTATTTAATAAAATATTATTTTACGTTATAAAAAAGCCAAATTAAGTAAAGTTTATGAATTTGTTAATGTTTTTGAGAATCAAGATAAATAAGGACGTCCCATTACTTAGAATTTACCGGGATGCATCTTAGCATAACACTGAGTAAGTCGCATCCCACCATTCATTCAAGAATTAGGTATAATGGAAATAGTTTTAAATAAATTATTTAAAATCTGCCTTACTAAATATTTTTTTTTTAAGTTTGCTAGGTCAGTCGATTTAACAGATTGTCTGCACCAATAATGAAACCGTCAGTATACATCAGTTAAATCATACAGAATCTTAATAGATCACTAACTATAATATAAGACGTAAATAGTATTTATCAATATAGCAATATCATTGCTAATTTATATAATACGTTTTTTTAGTATTTAATTTATTAAAACAAGCAATGTCATATCGAATGCTAACTTTTATTTTTTTTGTTTTATTTGTCAAAATACTTAAAAATTTGGTTTTTGATTCTGCAAATAATAATGGTAATGTGGTAAATTTTGGAATTTTTGGTCACTAAAAAAACATAAAAAATTTAATAAAAAGTCCCTAAGGCATTATTCTCCAAAATCTAAAAATAAATAGAAATTGCTTGCCAATTGTTTTAAGTTATAACTAAATTTCGTTAAGAACGTTTAACAATTCGAGACCTATTGATACCAAAAATATTGGTAAAATGGGTTAAGGTTTTTTAAAAATGTTTTTTTTTAGTTTTTTCTTTAGTTTTCCTTTCTTTAAATTATTATTAATCTAATAATTTCTAAAATGAGCCCAATTGTATTGACATAATATTATATCCTATGATATACCATTTATTAAAAGCTATTTTCTAGCTAAAAATTTATCAGACAAAACTGCCAGTAATTTTTTTTTATTACTAATATTGTTCGTAGGGTAATATATAAAATTTAAAAAAATCAACAAAATTTTAAATTTATAGCTTTGACAAAACTATATAAAAAACGTTTGCAAAATGTAACTTTTAATGTGACTTTTACATGAGCTGTTAAACACTCTTTATAGCCAGTAGCCCAAATTTGATTTTTTAAAATTTTATTTTAAGGAATGTTTAAATTGCAAGTTGGACTCCACTCATTGTAGTAAAAATACGCCACTGTTTATAGCAGCTAGAAAAAAATGAATATCTACTAAGTATTAAGAAACTACAACGAAAAACACTGGATCCCGGATATCTGTTCTGAAGAGCCTAGGAAACAAAGTTTATAGGAACTTGTGTAATTGTCTCGGTCTCCCCCATTTGCTCACAAAATAATCGGCATATACTTTTTGCATTCTGATTCATTAGAGTAAGTGTAACTGTTTATTATATTAATCATACCTTTGGTGTTCACTAATTATAATACTCAACTTTTTCATTGTTGAAACTAAAATGCAATGATAATTTTATATTTTCATTGGATATGGCTTTAAGGCGAAAAAATACTTGCTTTAAATTACTAACATTTTCAACTTATTTACTCACCATTACGACAGCCCACCAATCACCTAACAAAAATACTGATAGAGCAAACAGTAGCGTACCATTTATACAGACAATTACAAAATATGTATTATGATCAGTCCGATAAAGAAAGATAATAGTCTTGTTTTTTTTTTTATATTTATATTTTAATATATATATATATATATATATATATATATATATATATATATATATATATATATATATATATATATATATATATATATATATATATATATATATATACAGGGTGATTGGTAAATAGAGGGAAAAATGAAGACCCAAATTAACTTTTTAATTCTGGAATCGAAAACCAAAAATACTTTTTTGCAAATTTTCCTTCGTTTCCAAGATATTTTATAAATTTTGGAAAAAAATTAAACAATTTGGGTGTCTAAATATTGCCTTTTAATCTATTACGTATATAAAATCAGTTTGACGTTTCAAAGTTAACACTTTCACATCTTCATTTTTAATACCTAACATAACAGTATATTTTCTTTTAAACATTTTTTGTCATTTTTTTTTTAACAATTCATGTCTAAGACAAGGTCCATTAAATGTACCAAAGTTGAAAGCGCAGCTAAATTTCCTAATTGGTTATTTTTTTGGCCAAAATCTTAAATAAATACTTGGAAACAAGGAAAATTTGGAAAAAAGTTTTTGGTTTTGATTTTTTAAAGATTAATTCGGGCCATTTCCCACCAAACCGTAATATATATTTTTATATTATATATTATTTATATTTATTTTATATATTTTATTAATTAATATATCAGGGGTATTCACAGATACATTGTTAAAAACATAATAACAAACCTAAATTCCTCGGAACAAATGGGCCCATAAAAAAAAAAAGTTGTTTATGGTCGAGTATAAACGTCGAAAGTAAATCAAAGTACATTAAAAGGGTAAAGGAATGTAAAGGCTCTTTTTAAATTCGTAAAAAATGGAAGCAAGAAAAAATTTAAGCAATTTGTCAAGATTTCGGTTTTCTCTCTCTCAAAATACTCAGGATTTTTAAACTTTTAAATCTTATTGTTGAGTTAGTCAGCTACTTTTAATTCCCATTTTCGTCATCTTTTGGTTTCAAATTATTTATTTAATTTAAATAATTAGTATACAGGTTCCCAAACGGCTACAATTTATTCGTTATTAAAGTAGAAAATTTTTGGAAAAAAAGTTTAAAAGTATTTAGTGCTAATTTTGACTGAGCAGTCAATTTTTTTGTTAAAAATTTTCTTCTGAAGATATTTAAAATTAGAGAAAATTACCAGTTTAATAACAAAATTTAAAAGATATAAAAAACAATTTTATTGTACGCCATAATAACATATTCCAATTTATCTTAAAAGATGCTTAGATTTGGTTTTGTAATTTTTTACTAAATACATAAAATTTTCAAAACATTGGTTTGTTTTGAAAATTCTTTTATTCATAACTTAAAATTAAAAAGTGTTGATGAATTTAATTTTTGAACTTAAATGAAATGGATATCTTAAAAGAATATAATGCTTTTAAATTTTTAAAATCCAAAAGGTCCGCCATATAAAAATCGAAAATTTGGGTAGAAACTAAAAACCAAAAAATATCGAAGAAAAAATTGATGCGGGTTCGCGCTAAAAGGGTGATAGTTTAACCATTGCACAAAATTTAATAAATTTAACCCTTTAAGACAAAATTTAAAATAATACTTGGAAAAATAATTTGAATTAAAACAAAAGAAAAACGACTAATTAAAATGTCTTAATTACTTATTTTTGGTTGTTTTTGAAAAATCTACATTTTTCTATACATTTTAAATAAAGTTTGCATTATTTTAAGTAAAAACAAAAATAATTTGATAATATTTTACTTTTGCAACGTTAAAATTTGGCAAAAATTATTTTTGTTTTGCGTTTAGTTTTGTTAATATATTTCTTTATCCTCTTATAATTTACAAATTTCTTATATAAATTAAATTAGAGTGTACCATTAGGAAAATTTAATTTTTAAAAATATTTTCTTTAAAATGGAATGACAAATGGTTTATTTATAATGTACCAACCAAGCACTTTGTAAGAATTTAAAGGTTGTTTATTTTTAGAATAATTGCTTGAAAGATATTATAATGTCAAAATTTTTGAATCAAATTTTAAGTTATTGGACGGATTCAAACCTCCACCTTTCTGTCTTTTGAATTAAAACCATACAATAACTTTACTTTGATAAATTAAAAGTAAAAATGGCTTTCAGAATTTTTAAAATTTTAGACCAAAAATTTTAAAAATTCAGTTTAATTTTTGTTTTATTTCTGTTTACAACGGTGGCTGACACCGCTGACTATGAGATTTTTGGATTTGGGTTTTTGGGGGTGTTCTTCTTTTTGTTGTAGCGATCTGCAAGTTATAGGGTCAAAGGGCTAGGGTCTAGCCCGTAACTTGGACCCGTACCAAGAGGGTCTTTTTAAAATAGAAGGCGAGTATCCCAAATAAAACAAACAAACAAACAGAAACTCTGTTAAGGTGACAATATGGTAACTTTAATACAATTTTAGTTCCACTTCACATAAGGCAGTAAATATGTGGCAGCGAAAGTTAGTAAATACTTAGATGAGAGTCGTACTGAACCCATTTTCGCATACTGGCAATTAAATTAATAAATTATAATTAAGTATACGGTTCGAAGTAAGATTTATTTCGTTATTTGAATAATTGTGCGCCACTGTATAAAAATCGAACTCTTCTAATCGCTCCGGTTGTTCTACAAAGCTTCTGGCTATAACCCTCAAGCAAAGAAAGTCTGTAATTACAAGATATACATAAACTGTTCTATCGTTCGCCATAATAACGACATCATTGCCAATTTAGTCGATCGCGTGCCCAGGTCTTTGTTATTACGTAGGCTACTCTAAAAGTTTCCTGGTTTCGTTATCTGGCGCTTTTTTTTAATGATTTGTTATTTTCCTTTTACTTAAAATAATTGGTAGCTAGTCATGTTGCTAAATACTTGATCGTCCCTAATACGAATCTTAGATTATTCTGAGATCCGAATTAGGGACGACCTCCACCCATCTGGCAACCGGATGAAAATTATAATATATACAGTGTGTCAGCGGATAGAATGTACAAGAGAGAAAAAATCTTTATTATTTATTTTACGACAAAAAGTCATACTTTATAAAAAGTTCTGCTTGTCGAGAAAATGAATTTACAGGTTTTAAAGGATGTACAGGGTGTTGACAAAATAGAAAAACATAAAAATGCTTTAGGAGGGAAGTACCATTATTTATTATTTTAAACCAAAATTTTATAAACCAAAGTTGTTTATGAACTAACAAAAAGTCTAAATACAAATTTCGAAATAAAAAATTGAACAAAAAAAAATTCTTCACAGCTACCTTCCACCTCGATACACTTTTTCGCTAACTCAATAAATTTATAGTCCATTTTACGAATTATTCGCGGCATATTAGGTTTATCTATTGATTCTTGTATCGCTTTTTTAAGATTTCCATGTCATGTGGTAGCAACTTTTTGAAATGTTCACTTCTTTTGTTGATTACATAATTAAGATATTCAAAAGCCCAATGACGTCTATTTTGGGAAGATACCTGCCCATTTGTGCAAAATGTACATTTTTTGGTAAAAAAATACATCTGTGAAATCTTTGATTTTAAAGGTACTTGTCACCTATCCATAAACAAAACTCTAGACGCCTGTCTTTATCTCGATGTTTAAGTATATGCTGCAGTTTTGGCTTAAAAGGTTTAATTTTTTTTTATGTCTTTACGATTTTAGAACACTTACAGATGTAAATGAGATGGACGTTTACAAAATGAATATATTGATTTGTGGGTTAAATGCAAATAATTACATGACAGCACTATTATTCTTCTGTTTTTGAAGGTTCGATTTTTTATTTCTTAATTTGTATTTAGACTTTATGTTAGTTTATAAACAACTTTGTTTTATAATTTTTTTGTGTAAAATAATAAATAATTTCTCTTATAAACATTTTTATGTTTTTCTTATTTCTTAATACCCTGTACATCTTGTCTAAATTTTAAATCTTGTAAATTAATTTTCTCGACAAGCTGAACTTTTTATAAAGAATGCCTTTTTGTTGTAAAATGAATAATAAAGATCTTTTCTCTCTTGTGCATTCCATCCGCGGACATATATATATATATATATATATATATATATATATATATATATATATATATATATATATATATATATATATATTATATATATATATATATATATATATATATATATATATATATATATTTATATATATATATATATATATATATATATATATATATATATATATATATATATATATATATATATATATATATATATATATATATATTATTATTTTATTATATATATTTATATATATATTGCAAATGGGTTGCCTAAAAATTATGGTTAAGGCTATAATTATTTAAAAAAATGAAAAATTTTTGATAAAAATGAAATTTTTTAGGGTTGCAACGAAATTTTTTATTATATATTTTTTATTTAACATTATTTTTGTCAAGAATTTTTTATTTGAAAAATTACAACCATTATAAAATCATGTGATTTATTATATTTTTTCTTGATGTTGTATTAGTGGTCTGTCAATGTTTTAAACTTAAAAAGCTCTTAATTAAGATTAATTTAAAAAAAATTAAAAAAAATAATGTGTATAAGCATTTTTTAATTTGAGGGATCCAAGTTCATATTTACATTTTTTCTTTGTTAAAAACATTTTTATAAACATTTTAAGTTAGTGTCTTTTGTAAAAACTATTTTAAAAACTGCCACTTCTTTTAAGAAAACTTTTTTTACTTGAAATACAGAATATTAAAATATGATACTATAGTTCTAAGTAAAGTACAAACAAAAAATTAAATACCAGGATCTTACCAATTTAAAAATCTATGATGACACAGTATCGGTCAATTAACGCTAAACCTCACCTGCAAAGAAAAAAAAAAGGATTGAAATCAGATATTTAAATAGAAATTTAACTGTTTCCTAACAAAAATATAATAAATTTGATTGATTTAATTTGTATAACTAGAACATTCAAAATTCTGATGATGATTTTATACAGAATAATCAAAACGTCAAGCAAAGCAATGTTTTGATTTTATTTCAAAATTAAAAAAATTGACCGAAAAACCCAAGAGAAGTAAAACTTATTATTGGATAAGACGGTCAGGAAAACAAAAAAAATATATATTATTCCTTGTACTTTAGGAATGTCTCACCAAATACACCTATGTAAAATAAGGGGCAAGTTCCTATCCAAAAATTTCGCCCTCTTAAAGAACTAAGATCTAACATAAGTTCTGTCCACAATTCTGTTTCGTTCTTTTAATTTGGCAACGTTTTTAGGAATAAAGTCTCAAAAAAGTGTTTATTATATGCAATATAGCTGATGCAGAGATGTATCTAATTAAAGTTCTATTACCAAAATACCATTCGTCAACCTTTGTAACATAAGATATTTAATGTGTCGTCTTGGAAAGGGATATATAATTTCAGATTTACCACCTAGCAGTGCATCTATATATCAGATTGCATATATTAAGAGCATTTTTCGTCAAACATGATCATATTCATTGTTTGGATAGCAATTCACGAAATTTGGATCCACTACTTTTTGGTATTACAAATATGACAATTATATCTTTCCAAAAAGAATTGAACAAAATGTTTTATCCTCCTATTGATGAATTGGTACCTAATTGCAGTTGTAAAAAATGCGCAAGAAAAAGTTGAAAATGTGTCGCAGCCGGTTTGCCTTGTATATCATTTTGTTCTTGTAAAAATCGAGTAAAAAAATTTAAAAAAGCTAATTAATCAATGTGGAATATTCTACGTTCTTTGCTACAATCATTTGCCCGCAAACATGATGGTCCCGAATAGACCTCGTGCTTTGGATGATTACTTGAACTGTAAGGGGTTCATGGGTGGAAATGGTCGAAAACTGCCCATTAATTTGTCTACAACATTTTTGTTAAAAGTTCTTTTTGCAAAATAGGCAGAAATCGCGATATGATAGTTGATAAAAACAGCAAAAGAGGTTAGGAAATGGTCGCGCATGAACATCTTCCAATCGATTACTCGACGTACAGAAAATTCACCAAAAAAATGAAAATGTTTGCAATTAAATTTTCTAAAACCTTTGTTTGAACTTATTTTCATTTAAATACCGATTTGTAAGGGAAAATTACAAAAAAACTCCAAAAAATTACCAACAACTGCAAATAACAAAAATTGGACCACTTTTGGCCTCTAAAGCTTTTTTATTTCGTGATAAGCGATCCAAAAGACCTCGGATACCGTTGCAAAAATCCAGGGACCCCTGGTGGTATGCTCAATGGGGCCCAGCCAAAGGACTATAGTTAAGGAAAGTAGTTAGAACTTGCTGACCGTGATGCATACGCTATTTTTTGCACCTTCAAAATACAACTCAATATTTGCGAATATAAAAATGGACAAAAATATATTGTTAGGTATATCAAACAACTTAATCAAATACCTAGCTGGTAAATTGAGTTTTTATGACAAGAAATTTATTATTTGTCATTAGTATCGCATTTGTTACAGATTTGTCAACTTTGGTTTGTTCAATTCGACTTTGTGTGAGATATATTGCGACAAGAAAGTGACAATTCTAATCTGAGGAATGCTTGGCAATAACTGTTCTAATTAGAGTATTATTTTAAATAAAATTTGATTTATAAATAGGTTTATATTTCTATTTTTGATGGTTATAAATCACTGATCGGTAAGTGATTACTTACCGATCAGAAGTCGGTAAGTAATCACTTACATATGACGTTATCTAACCAGTAAAGTTGCAGTATTACCAAAGCGTGCAAAAAATGTTATAAAATTGTTGATATAACAATATTAAAAAACTCTTATTTTGTTATCAATAATTACTTTTCAAAAGAATCATTTAATATAATAATTTTAGTGTTAATAATAAAGATGTAAAAAAACATTTCTAACGTAGTTTTAGATAAATAAAAAAAGTGCGAAAAAAGTCTTATTTCATTTTACTCTTTTTAAATATTCTCTTCTCCTACTAACTTGTTAATTAAATAATAAAAATAATAACAATTATGTTCAATGCAAATACACTTTTCAAGGCACAAATTAAATCAAGATTAAGCACTTTATTTTTGTAATTCTTATAATGAAATGAGTACTAACAGTGCTAGTATAAAAAAGGTTAATGAATCAAAAGGAAAACTAAGAGTTAAAGAAAAAAATAGTTATTAGGGTGTGTCGAAAAAAAGCAATAAAAGCAATAAAGTTAAACGAAACGATTAGAAACACACACGCATGTTACTATTACAGGAACCGCAGTTCAATTACTGATGTAAGCAGATAGATAGGTACACCTCTATTTCATCCGTCAGATTGTGATCACCTAATCAAAACCAAGCACATCTCGTTACTGGCCAAGTCTATGCCCAGGTGATATTTTCATACGTAATCATTCTGTGTATCTCTGACATTAAATCTGCTGCCGCAATTCATTATTTTCTTCGATCTCCTCCCAGTTCATAAGCTACAACTGCGTTTTTTGCTTTTCAACAGAATCGTTATTAAATGTGGCATTTAAAAATTATAATTACAAATCAAGGCGGCTGCTAAAACAGAAAACATTGCTAAAGGTTATGGGCAAATGGTAGCAACTGTGAAAATTACCCTATAATAATCACATGTTTAATTCAGTTATTTAAAGAAAAATTGTACAATGATTATAACAGTAACTTAAAGCAGGTAAAAAATGGGTTACAGAGTTGTTATGATAAGTAGGTAATGAAATTTCTGTTTATTTTATAAAGACAGGTATATTATTTTATTAATTAGCATCCATATAGCCATGACTAAGTTTATAAGAAATATTGTATAGGTATTTGTCTATAATAGAATTGTAGAAAAATAATAAAAAATAATAACAAACTTTCGCCAAAAAACAAATTTTATTTTTTTTTCTTTTTCTAGTGGCCTTAAAAAGTGTGGTTGGTATTGATCACAGTAGATAACAAATTAATGTTTATGACATTAAAAAAATATTATTTTTAACAATTATATACAAGGTGAATAGTGAAATGCTCTGGGTCTGGCCATGTCGGCTACAGCTATTCGCTGTAGACCGCTCAGACACCCTAACAAGGAAACAGCAATTCTAGATTCATCACTCATTAAAAAAAATGATAGTGAAAGCTCCAAATTGGCTAATGCTTCCCTTGTAGTTGGGAAAAGTATTACTTCAAGTAACACACAACTGCGGTGGGGTATAGAAATGTGGAGTTTTCCGGTCAGTTTGAAAATTGTACGTTTTACTTTAAAAAATAATTTTTATTATGATAAGTATATTGTGTAAGTATGTTTGTATTTTCGTAAGAAATGCTTAAATGAAGATAATTTATTGTTTATTTATTGGTAAATTTGTAGGCCCTAGGGCGTTATTTTTTTTAATAACGCCCTAGGTAATATTTCGTATTTAACTGACTTTGACATAACATTATTATTTGTTAAATAATATATCAGTCGGACATTATAGTTATTAAGGTATCAAGGGTATTATAAGGATAATAACGCTTGAGGTCGATGGTGTGTTTACGTGTATACGTTGACCGAAAGCGTTATTATCCTTTTAATACCCTTGGTGCCTTCAACGTTTAATGTCCGACTAAATATTCTTTATATGAGAAAAATTTGAATGAATTTTGAATGTATTAGTTTAAACCAAATTAAGTACTAGCATTTACCTGAAAAAATTGTCGAAACGTGATTGTGGTAACCATGGTTGTAAGTTATTTGTCAATAAGACAGCACATAAAAAATAATTTTGCGATTGAGGTGTAAAAATGTCCGAAGTAGTGGAAAATACCCATCTCCCCCAAGATATTTTAGTGAAAGCTGCTAAAGCTGAGCATGCGCTTGTGCCAGAAAAAACTAGGCGGATTTACGAGAAAGAATATTTCCATTTTGAGGCCTGGCTTATTTTCAAGATTTGTCAGAGTCATATTCTCCAAATTTGGCAGATAAAGTTGCATTAGTGATAGCTGTATTCGGAGCTTGTAGAAGAGACGAGCTTGTGAAAATGAAGTTTTCCGATGTGCGTGATATGGGTCAGCATATATTTATTGACATTCCACAAAGTAAAAATGGGCAAGCAAGGAGCTTTTTGGTTATTGATGACAGTGAAATGTGCGCAACAAAGTTAATTCGGGACTATGTGTCTTTGCGACCTCAAAGTGCACCTATTGATAGATTTTTTTGTGCTATCGTGATGAACGATGTACTGTGCAGCCTTTAGGTAAAAATACATTTGGAAATATACCCTTTAAGATTGCTACATATTTGGGTTTACCTGATGCTAAGGCGTACACAGGTCATTGTTTAAGAGGTATTTTCTGATGCGGGAGGTAGTTCCGAGAGCTTAATGAGGTTAGGAGGCTGGAAGAGTTCTTCGGTAGTACGAGCAACTGCGGTGGGGTATGGAAATGTGGAATTTTGAAAATTGTACGTTTTACTTAAAAAATTATTTTTAATATGATAATTATATTGTGTAAGTATGTTTGTATTTTCGTAATAAATGCTTAAATGAAAATAATTTATTGTTTATTTATTGGTAAATTTGTAGGCCCTAGGGCGTTATTTTTTTAATAACGCCCTAGGGTAATATTTTGTGTTTAACTGACTTTGACATAATATTATTATTTGTCAAATAATATACCAGTCGGATATTAAATGTATTTTTGTTAAATAGCGAGAATCCACAAAGTTTTTTTATTTGTAGCGCCGCGCCGTTGTGTTGTAGTCATTAAACACCTCAGTTTCTCGATTGACAGTAATGTTTTGTGTTTCATTTATAAATTAAAAGAATTAGATTACATAGGATTAATCTGTATACGGAATGGCGAAGTCTAAAAATAATTTCTACGGTTTTCAACCTGACACACCTTAAAGCACCAACTTAGAAGAATTTGTTTAAAGATTAAAATTCGAGTTAACAGATTGCATTGTTTTACCTATAAATGGAGAACATTTTTCGAATGACTTTAGGCGTATTCCGGTAGTAGCAATAGCGGTCTAAATTCTTAAATCTCTCGAAAGGTAGTCCGTATCACGCCCCATTAACTAACAAGCTAAAATCGTGACGTTACCATATGTGCGGCAATTTGCAGACCGTTGCGCGCCATTTTTTACGCAAATCGCGCGTACTAGTCGGCGAAAGTTCGAACATCACTTACTTTGATCGTTTATCAATTAAGTTCCCCAGGTGCCAATTATGCTCGTAAATATGCCGACACAAGGAGCAATGTATAAGTTCACTATTCAGCAAATAGAAGTTGGATCGCCTGCATCAATTCAAAACTTGTCATGAATGACGTTATCGTCAAGATTAATATACATTAGTGTGTGTGCCTTGCAGACAGATCATCAGTACGAAAGTTCGAACATCACTTACTTTGATCGTTTATCAATTAAGTTCCCCAGGTGCCAATTATGCTCGTAAATATGCCGATACAGGGAGCGATGTATAAGTTCACTATTCAGCAAATAGAAGTTGGATCGCCTGCATCAATTCAGAACTTGTCATGAATGACGTTATCGTTAAGATTAATATACATTAGTGTGTGTGCCTTGCAGACAGATCATCAGTACGAAAGTTCGAACATTACTTACTTTGATCGTTTATCAATTAATTTCCCCAGGTGTCAATTATGCTCGTAAATATCCAGACCCAAGGAGCGATGTATAAGTTCACTATTCAGCAAATAGAAGTTGGATCGCCTGCATCAATTCAAAACTTGTCATGAATGACGTTATCGTCAAGATTAATATACATTAGTGTGTGTGCCTTGCAGACAGATCATCAGTACGAAAGTTCGAACATCACTTACTTTGATCGTTTATCAATTAAGTTTCTCAGGTGCCAATTATGCTCGTAAATATGCCAACACAAGGAGCGATGTATAAGTTCACTATTCAGCAAATAGAAGTTGGATCGCCTTCATCAATTCAGAACTTGTCATGAATGACGTTATCGTTAAGATTAATATACATCAGTGTGTGTGCCTTGTAGACTAATCGTCATTACAAAATTTACCAATAGGATTTTTAAGGGTATGATCAGCGCAAGCGCGTCCACCATGTTAAAAAGGCGACAATATGAGTTTCGGGCACTTTTATAAATATGGCTGGGCAACAAGCATTATCACCTCTAATATCAGTGCAATTAGGTTAGGATAATAATAATTTAGATGTCAAGTAGAACTGTATTCTAATTGTCATGGTAATAGGTAAAAGTAATTACAAAAAAGACAAAATAATTCTTATTTCTATGTTTTTAGCGAATTTCTAGTGACTTTTACGTATGACAAAATTTATTAATTAAGGTTCTGGCCCAAGCTATTGCATTTGTAATTAAGTTTCCTTTTGTACACAACTGATGGGACCTAAATATTTGGTTTTTGGACCACATTCTTTTTCAAAGTGAAATGAGCAAATATATGTGTCTTTGTTAACATTATCAATTCCTTGAAATGGACCGTGATGGTCGTCCACATTGCTTCACCCACAAATCGCATTTTTAATTTTAATGAGCTTGTGGCGATATTTGAAACAAGGCTTTGGAAAATTATTAGAATAATATAAATTCTTCTGAAAGGATTTTTTCTTTGCAAATGTATTCATCAAGTCGCTTCTTGAAATAACTTGACAAATGTAAAACCAAAAATTTGATGTCAAATTTATTAATGAAGAATTTCGTAAAGTTTTTCACAAATTAGAACGTGTTCTAATTTTCTGTGTACATTAACGTAAATTCAGTAATACCAATTTAACAAAATGCATAAATGTAAGGTTATGGTAATTGGTTTGTTTTAATTTATGATTATTGTTCTATATACCGTGTTCAAAATTAAGTCGGCACTATTGCTAACTTTTTTATTATAAGAGATACAACTTAAATTAGCAAAGTTGTGTAAAGTTTTACGCTGATTACAATGACGATAATAAAAAAACAAAATAACATCAGATTTACGAGTAATTCACAAGAATATACTTTTTTTAAATGCAACACCCTGTATTTGTTACGTTAATTCGATAGAGAATGTAATTTTCTATACAATTAGTAATTAACATTTTTTTTCTAAGATGATAAATAGCAGAGTTATTTCATTTTAAATGCATTTTCCGTAACTGAACGCAGGCAGCCATGGAATTCTTAAAATCGCATTCTTTGTACAAATTATATCGTAGTACGCTATGACAGAAACTAAATTTAAATAAAGTCCGCCATAAGGGATATAATTTGTCAAACCTTCTAATTACTTGGGTAAATAATAAACATCGTAGTTTCAGTTTTTTTAATAATAACACATAACTAAGTAACATTAATAAAATACAATATGCTAATAATCGCTATATTGGTATCATCCAAAATATTCTTCAACACATTTCTTAGTAATTTCAGATATTGTTTGCCTGTTAAAGATCCTTTATAAAACACAGGTCCAACAATTTTTAATCCAATGAGGCAGCACCATACGTTTAAGCAAAAACATCTTTGTGGATTGAAAGGATGATGGCGCAGTAGATTGCAATGCTCCAATAATGTTGGTTCTTTTGGTTAAACATGCCTCTATTACTAAAATTAGTATCATTGCTTCAAAGAATTAATCGTAAAAAGTGGATTTTCTATAGCAGCATTTACAAACCATTGGCAAAAGTTTATACGCCTTTTGTAATCACCTGGCAACAAAGTTTGTGTGGGTCTGTATTTGTGGGGTACATAATTATGTTTTTTTTCTTTTAATTTATTAATGGTTCCTTAGCATAGATCAAGATCTGACCTACAGTCTCTTGTGAAATTTTCAAGATAAACTTTAAAATATGCCCAAAATATTAATTTCTGTTTGTTGATTAATTATAAAGGTTTTCTAATTTCTACGCTTAAGAAACACTTTTATTTGATTGAAACTTTTGATAAAGGAGTAAAAAATATCTTCTGTTTGGCATATTTCTTCTCGGAAATAGTTTTACTTTAAAGTCTGTTGTCATTTTTTGGCAAATTATGTAGCATTCTATCACATCAAACTTCTCCAAATGACAACATTTTAAACAACGGTAGCATAAATGAACTTATAATTTACTAGTTGTCACTAACACATCATGGCGGATACACATGTTATCTATTGTTTTTTTTTAATTTTTGTCATAGCATACTACGATAATTTGCAGAAAAAATGCGATTTTAAGAATTCCATGGCTGCGTGCGTCCAGTTATGGAAAAATACATTTAAATTGAAATAACTCCGCTATTTCTTATTTTAGGAAAAAATGTAAATAACTAATTATATAGAAAATTACATTCTCTTTCGAATTAAAGTAACAAATACAGGGTGTTGCATTTAAAAAAAGTATATTTTTGTGAATAACTCGTAAATCTGATGTTCATTTGTTTTTTTTTATTATCGTTATTGTAATCAGCGTAAAAATGTGCACAACTTTGCTAATTTAACCTAACTTGGATCACTTATAATAAAAAAGTTAGCAATATTGCCGACTTAATTTTGAACACGGTGTATATTTATTTGGATTTTGGATTGCAACTTTATCAAAAATGTGTTCTGCTGAAAAAAAGTTTCTTTATTTTCATTTATGGATTGCAAAAGTGGTATTAATTTGTTTTAAAATTTCAAAATTATTTTAGGTTGGCAAGAGTGAACTCTAAAAGTTAAATGGTTAAAAAACTTCGCAAAGTTCTGTACAAGTGTAAAATCAAAATGCGGCCTTAAAGAAACAAATTAATTGATAAATTAAAAGAGGGGGTGTTTTATTCAAAGGACATTCTATCGACCACCGACACACAGAAAAAATCATTTTCAATTACGTGCTCGGGCAAGTTATTTTATTAATAGCAATAACAGGTTATTACTAAACATTGTTTGCTGGTGTCTTTATTATGTTTTTTTGTTGCTATAGCACTTAATATTTCTGTTGACAAATTGCTGTCAGAGTTTGAACATTCAGGTCACTATTTTTAACTATTTGAAAATCTTTTACGATTACGTTAAATATGGATCACTATACGAACTCCGAAAAAGTTGACATGCTTTTGGTGTACGGGCTTTGCCAAGGAAATGGACGTCACGGACAGTTTACATGGAGAGATCACCAAACATTTGCAAGTATTGGACGTCGTCTTCGGGAAACGGGTAGCTTTAAACGAAAATTTGAAAATAGGGGTCGTAATCAGACAATTTAACTGTTAAAAACAAAAAGGAATTTTTGTTAAAAGTTAAAGGAGAACCAACTATCAGTACACGCCGGTTGGAAAGTGAGTTGGCGGTTCCTAAAATAACCGTAAATGACATTTTAAAAGAACAATTGTTGCACCTGTATCACGTCCAAACAGTTCAGGAAATTTTGCCCATAAATCCCACGCAGCGGCTCCTATTTTGCCAATTTATTCGAAACAAAAGAATTCCTCATCTGAATTTGCCAGACAAATTGAATGAAAATATTAACCTTATTGTTGCAAAACACTTTGCCAATTCTTTTGGAATATTTGCCCCTTATTATTCGGCAGAGACTGTGGTATATGCACAATGAAGCGCCACCTTATTTTGGCGTGGCTGTTCGACGATACCTTCATGACCAATACCCTCATAGGTGGATTGAAAGAGGCGATGATGTACCAGTACGATAACCACCACGTTCTCCGGACCTAAATATGTGTGATTTCTTGTTGTAGGGTGCTCTTAAAACCGAAAGTTATAAGACTCCTGTAAACACGCGTGAAGAATTGTGGCAACTAATTTTAAATGCAAGCAACCATCCTAATAAACCCGAGACATTAAGGTCAAGTTTATTTTCTAAGATGTGTAAATAAGTGTATCCAACAAAATGGTGGTCATTTTGCCCATTTGCTTAATTAATGTTTTGTTTTTATCGAGTTTTTTAAATTATTAATAAAATATCTTGCCCAAACACGTAATTAAAAATGATTTTCTCTGGCATAACCACTTATCCTAATAAAATTTTGCAGGAGTTAAAAAATCTTCCAAATACATTGTTTTACTAGAAAAGAGTATCTGATTTGTCAGTATGTCAATGACATACGAAAATTAAAAGATATAACTACATACGACATCACGTTTATAATACTTAGGGTTAAGTACAGTCAATAACTATGCCAACAGAAAACGTCATTTTATAACCCAAAACTCATCACCAAAAATCATTAAAATCGATTTGCACTTTTTTGAAAAATTTAGGAAAAACCAATATTTTTTAAAATCTTTACGCCCTCTGCAGGCTAAATAAAGCAATTTTGGATATAGGTAAGTTTGCTTAAATCGACTTATATTGACGTCCGGAGTCTGTCATCAAACGTTGTACACGTATTTTCCGGACACCCTGTACACGTCTTTGTTGTCGGCGACGTTAATATGGCTTTCATTAGTAAGTTATCATTCACTTTATTTTTGGTAAGCACATAAATTTTGGTTAGTTGCAGAGCTAATGAATCTATGAAAAGTTACACACAGTTACTGTACGTTTTTTTTTAATAACGATAAAAGCAAAACAACTACCAATTTGAAATAATGAGCAGTATATAACTAATCTTTAGGTGTAACGAACAAAAAACAAACCTAACAGAATCCTGTAACCTTTAGGATAATGATTTATATATTTACGGAAAATATAGGCAAACCTGTATTTAAAAAACTTAGAATTAATTAAATTAAAGTATATTTGAGGCAACGAAATTACAAGAGGCAGCGCAGCTACTTACTCCTGAAAAATTCTTTGGTGCAGCTCAACCATGTTCCTATCTACTAACACCTCTTGTAACTTTTATTAACCATTAATTTAATAAGGTGATAAGTTTATGTGTATTTTACGGAACGGATAGCCTTAGTTTTTGGATAGTTTTAAGGATTTTGCAAGTCGTTTTTAAGTTTAAACGTGATTAAAGGAATCATAATTTTGAGCGGAACGAGGTGCTTTACGAGACTCAATTAAATTTTTACCCATTATGCCTCTTACTTTGCTTTTAAAATTAATGGAGAAATTGATTTTATGGGTTATAATATTTAAATTTTAAGATATATACCTTCGCAATCAGGTTTTTATTTATTTTGAATTAGAATTGAATCCAATCTACAGTTAGGTAAATGTTTAAGGTTATTACCCAAGTATACCCTTCACAGGTATTACATAGAAAAGTAACTAGTAAACAAAAAACATTTATAGACCAAACAGCAAGCAAATCAAGTATATGGTACCTACTTAATATATTAAAAAAATATATTAGCCCCAAAGATGTCTTAGTATACTGTGTTTTGTTCACGGGTCATTCTGTTGATCTTTGGAGCACCCCTTGGCTACTACGAAATAAGGGCAATAAAAATAGAAATAGAAGTGGGATAAGCCACAGGGTACTTGTGCTACAAATTATGCCTAGCACAGCCATCTGATAGTGGAAGGTCTATATTAAAATGAAAAAACATTTATTTTGATGCCCCAGCAACATACATGTATTATGGGGTATCACAGACGAATCTATGTTGCCAAACGTATTTTCATGATCCTCAGTTAAGTAAAAGTGCACTGTTAGTTAACTAATAAAGATTTTAAAAAATATAAATATTAACATGCAAACTTATGTTTTTTTCTGAAAAGGTGTTTCTAAAGGAACATTATCGTTGTTTAAAAAAACAAGCTAACTCCTAGAACTTTGGAGCTCGTGACAAAAGAACTAAAAAAAGCATTGGGCAGGTTCTTAAATCACAAATTTAAAATATTAATTTTTGTTTAAGTTTTTATTCTAAACCCCCTATTAAAACATTCCTAAAAATTATTAGATAACAATGTTTCAGCAACAAATATCTTTGACTCTAAGTTGAAGTTCGAGACACAAAAAGAAAATATTTTTGGTTTTTGCAATAACATTGAAGAAAAAACATGTTGTTAATATTAACTGCTAAATTCACTGTGCAATGAACGTCTAAAATTTAAAGTAAAAAATTACAGTGCAAACTTACATATATATATATATATATATATATATATATATATATATATATATATATATATATATATATATATATATATATATATATATATATATATATATATATATATATATATATATATATATATATATATATATATATATATATATATATATATATATATATATATATTATATATATATATATATATATATATATATATATATAAACAAGAACATAATCATAGGTAAAATACATTATAAATTTTTAATTTGAAGCAGTTTAAAGTAAGCAAATCTCGTTTGGTGACTATTAAGATATAAAAAACACACATTGGGATTTTTTCTACTGTTTATGCAAACAAGAAAGTAAACGATTTTTCCTAAAAAATATCTTTTTCCTTATCGCTGACATACGGTTATCAATAGTTCATTAAGCGGCCCAAAGTATAAAACTGCATAAAAAAAACGGCTTACCTGGCAATTTTTCGAATAGTTACATTTTTTATTGCAGTATGCAATAGAGTACATATAACCTGTAAATTAGCAGTTATCATATTTAAGTTCCATAGGTTGCTTCCCAGTTTACTTCAGCAATTTCTGGTAGTATGGCTTAATAACATTTAAAAATAGAGAAAAAATATAGCATTTTAAACAAAGCAGATTAAATTTTTAACCATTTATACTATTAATAAACAATAATGAAATACCAGCGTATTAACTCTATTGTCATTTAAAAAACAAATGTAACTTAATTATATTTTTTTTCTTAGCCACTTTTTAACCCAACATACTTTATCTTACAATAACATTATCAATGCATGCCTATGTCGTCATATAAATACCCAAAATTCTAGCGTGATTTAAAAACTTAAGACACGGGAATTTTTATATCTTGTCATGCAGCTAAAAACGCTGACATTTTATCTTTTTGAATGCTCTTTACTCTTTCATCTTAATTAAGGATGCCCGCCAAAAATAATTGTTGCCATCGACGCGGTGTCTTACCAGAAAATGTCCCATTAATATTCCAATCTTCTATCCCTTTGCTCATAAAATCATTCCATAAGCCCATAACACCGTTCAAGAGGCTCGTTTCGGTATTACCTCTCACCGACAAGTTTTTCGGTAGTGGCTAATGTTTCGCTTCCCCGAAGCCGGAGCCTTATTGCTGATGGATTCCCGAATGTCAATTAACTATTTCTCAGAGATCACGGCCAGTATGAACTGAAATCTGTCATAAAATCTACATAGAATCGTCGTTACGACTCCAAGTAACGTTCAAACAAAAGATGGTAAAAAATTACGAACAACAGTTGAATCGGTAATGTTATGTTCGACACATCATGAAGTACTTGTGTTTTAAGTTCCGCGAAAAAAATAAATTTTCAACTGTTGGTAATACAAACGTTTTACTTATATTTTGTAATATTCATTTTTATTGCCTGCGTAGGAAAACAAATATAGGTAGAATTGCAACTCGGAGCCTGAATAACCAAACCAGTCCAAGAATATTTTGGCTGAACCAGCAAAAGCAAACATATTGATGGTTTGTAGCCTCCAAATTTGAAAAACAGCATATTCTACATAATTAAAATTATTCCTAAAATGTTATTAAAATTTATGTACTTGCCAGTAAATACTAAAAGTTAGTTATTTGCCAGAATTATGTCCCAAAGATGCTTTACCCCTATGTTTTAACAAAAAGTTTACTTTTACATAAGTCAAAACTCAAAATGCACAAAATTAATTAGCCTGTACGATCTTGCAGATCATCTAAACAAGAAAACCTTTTAAAAATAGAAAAAAACTTATTAATGTTTTGGTAAAAAGTCGGTTACCGTTCTTGAGATATAAATTGGTCTGTTTTTAATTCAAAAATATTTTACACTTTTTCTACCTACGTAGTCTTAAAATACACCTTTAATAAGAGCGCTTAAGTAAAAAATGTAAAATAGTGTACACTATTTCTAAATAACAAACAGACCTAAAATAAATTTAGAAATGTAGATTAAATTTTTGGTTATTTTAAATCAGAGAATGTTTAGAACATTTTTATAAAGCAATGTTACAAATGAAAGATTTACTTGTTTAGACATGTATTATTTAAATAATATTACAATTAAAATATTATAAAATAAATAAACTCGGTGAGTTAAGTGATTTTACGGCTTCCCGAAATTATCTCAACATTAAGCCAAGGACGACCAAGCATTGTATTAAATTATTTGGATGCTACACAGTAAAATTATTGGATAGTATAAAATATTTTTCTTTAATTTTACATTTTTTTTTAATTTTCTTTGCCAAAATCCCAAAAGGGTTCCAGTTTATTCTGTGATTATTATGAAATAAATGACATATTTTTAATTACGGGATTCTTGTTTGCTATACAGTGTGTCCCAAATTGGTGGGGAATGTATGGAGATCTTGGAAACCACGATAGATAGAAAATCGGTTAAATGGGGAAAGTTTTGGACAATTATGTTAGTAAGCTAATCCCGTTTACTACATGGTTTTATCTATTCAGATTTTTGAGAAAATTTGAAAAAACCTGAAACATGCATTTTCGAAAATCGGCTATATTTTTTTAATAGGTAAAAATTTTTAAAATTTGTGAAAACTTCTTTGGTGCAACTTTTTTTGTAGAATATGACCGAGTAGTCAATTTTTATTTTCTACGTTTCGCGTTTTTAGAATCATCATTAACTTTACTTTTTCGTGTGGGCGCCATAATGGATTTTTTTGCAGCCGAATAGTGTTTTTGATTCTGATTTTAACAATGTATAACATGTTTTAGTTTAGGAGTTTATAACCTCATCCACTTTAAAAAACAAATATTTTCTCAGTTGGCCTTAATTCCGGCGAAAGTCATCTAGCGTCATTGGCAGCAGAAGAAATGTTAATATAGCTGCGCAAACGTATTTCGACAATTTTCCGAAAAGGCAGCATCCTAAACTAACATACTTTCGAAAACTGGTTACAAATTTGCTTGAATTCGGAAGTTTTAAAAAACCACGACCTAAGAAGTACGTTGAAGATAATCGACAATGAGATGCTGCAGTTAACCAACATTTTAAAGAAAATCCAACATCTTCAGCCAGGGATGTTGATAGAGAATTCCACATATCTAAGTCAACCGTTCATAGGAAAGTTAGGACTATTTAAAAAAATATCGTTAATATGTTGAGAGACATGGACAACATTTTGAATTTTAAGTCGTTATTTTACATCTTCATTTTAGTACAAATATTAGTTTAGCCACTTTTCATTGTTTTTGTTCTCACTTGTTTCAATTAACTTGTTACGTGTAGTTATGTTGTAACACGGTATTAACGTTATAGCTATGTTTGCAAAACCCATTTCTGTAAAATGTCCGTTCAGCTTATCTATTTTGCCAATTACTAATATTTTATTGTTTACAAAAAAATGACGTTCGCCGTAATCAAGGCCAACTGAGAAAATATTTGTTTTTTGAAATAAATGAGGTTATAAACTCTTAAATTGTAACATGTTATACATTGTTGAAATCAGAATAAAAAGCACTATTCGGCTGCGTAAAAATACAATATGGCGTCCATATGAAAAAATAAAGTTGATGATAATTCTAAAAACCCGAAACATAGAAAATAAAAATTGACTACTTGGTCATATTCTACAAAAAAAGTTGCCTTAAAAATATGGCCGATTTTCGAAAATGCATGTTTCAGGTTTTTTCAAAATTTCTCAAAAACCTGAATAGATAAAACCATGTAGTAAACGGGATTAGCTTACCAACATGATTGTTCAAAACTTTCCCCATTTAACCGATTTTCTATCTATCGTGGTTTCCAAGATCCCCATACATTCCCCACCAATTTGGGACACACTGTATAAGTTTCATGTTTTTTATGCGTTTGGTTGATGGTTTGAAAGGTTTACTTATATAAATTTATTATATTTACAAGGTATTTTATAAATAAAAAACTTTGTATTATGCTTAGTAATAAATGGTTGTATTTTTGTTATTTTAAGATCTAACAGTGATGTTTTGTGTTTAAAACAGGGGCGGATGGTAAATTTATTACTTATTCGTTAATTTTATCCGAGAAACTGAGAATGTATAACAAAAATAAATATGTAATAGGTCTACTTTGTTTCTGTCTTTAATTTAGCTATTTAAATATAAAAAAGTCACTGTTTATAAAGTCAGTTAAATAACTAGTCTGGTCAACATATACCTTTTTGAATTAAAATTTTGTATATTCTCCGAAAATTACGATCAAGGTGTCATTGGATTCGGAATATTATATGAAAAGTTTTAGGAAAAGTTCCAAAAGAGGCCGATAAAAATTGCAAAAGTTATAAACAATTAAAAAAAAATAGGGGTGTGTTTTTTTAATATCTCGAAAACTATCTATCAAAGATATTCAAAATTTGAAAACAGATCTGAAAAGAGGAGGATATTTAAAACAAAAGTCCAACCTTCCGGAATTGTATCTTTTATATTTATTATTTTTACAGAGCCTTAAAAATAGCGGACACGGTAACAACACGCGCGGAAGCCAGACTACCCGCTTTTAGCGCTATTTTCAGGGCTCTGTAATTTATTACAAATATAAAAGATAGAGTTTTGAAAGGTAAAACTTTTTTTAGGAAATTTTCTTTCTCTTTTCAGATCTTTTTTCAAATTTTAAATATCTTTCATAGTTTTCGAGATATTAAAAAAAACCAAACCAATACTTTTTTTCTATTGTTTATAACTTCTGCAATTTTTATCGGCCCCTTTTGGGACTTTTTCCTAAACTTTCTATCTAATATTTCGAATCGAATGACACCTTCATCATTATTTTTGGAGAATAAACAAAAATTTCATTTCTAAAGGTACAGGGTCTTTGATTATATTTACGTGGCTTCTGGAGCCTTTATTTTTGAAGACAGAAAAAAATGTTTTATATAAAAATTTTAGGTTTTTTATTTTTTGAAATTATCAGTAAAAAATTATCGCAATAAAAAAATGGAAAAATATAGGCAACTTCAACTTTTTAAAATGGAACACCCTGTATATTATACGCTACCATAATAGATCTTTTTTCTAACTTCAAATATATATACATTAATGATATTTGGATAAACCGTTTTTGAGATATTTAAGCTTAAAATAAACATAAATTCAAAAAAATCATATTAGTATCAAGAAAGCTATGAAAACAATAAAATTGTTTTAATAAATTTGACGTATTGGCATTGTAAAAAGTTGAAATTTATCATTTTAACTATTAAAAGTAGTTTGTATTGCTTTTTTGTCGATGGGCTATTCAGAAGAACAAAAAATCGCTATAATGCGTCTTTTTTATGGTAGCAATAATAATGTGACGACAGTGCAAAGAAAATATTACTTACTATATACTTAACAACGGGTACCATCTACAGATACTATTAAATACATAGTAAGAAAGTTTATTGAACGAAAAAGCTTTAAAATGAAGAAAAGGACTGCAGCACGAAATGATAACAAAGTTTTGGATATCCTCGTTTCTTCGGGATAATTATTATACTTTTTCTGTTGGACTAGCACTAACTATTTTTAACAATTTTAGAAAATCCTGAAATATCAATCTCGAATGCGGCATCTGAACTTAATAAAACAGATTATAAAATTAATTTAACCTTAAAATTTTACAAATTTTATCCTTATAAATTTATGTCCGTTCAGAATCCTTCTGAACAAAACATGCAGGACCGACCTAAGTACGCATTGGAAATAGCTAGGTTTATGCAGCAGGATCCAAAGTTTTTAAATAAAATTTTATTCACCGACAAATCTTCCTCTACTTAAGCAGGAATGTTTAATCACAAAAATAAACATTATTGGTCCAGAAACCTCACCAAATTTAGCAACATAACAATTTTATTGTTACCATGGCTTTCTTGATACTAATATGAAACTTTTTTTTGTAATTTATTAATAATTTAACCTAAAATATCTCAAAAATGGTTCATCCAAATATCATCAATGGCCTCAGAAGCCACGTAAATATAATCAAAGACCCTGTACATGTTGACCAGACTAAACTATGTTGAACTAAAAACTTTGGGAAGTTTTTTTTTAATATTATCAAAAAATAAAAGCAAAATTATCTGTGAATAATATTGTATCCTCCTTCGGTTAGAATTTAGTTTTTACGCCTCCAGCCCCTCCCACTCATATTGAACCACCGCTGTTTACAGCAAATCAATTAACCTTAATTTCTCGTACACTATCACGCAAACAAATGGTAGTGAATCCTCGGAGGCAATCAACTTCAAATTCAATTATATGAAGCTCTTGTTTTAGATCTATTACGGCACATACACCATTTAATATCGACTTAATTTTCTATTTTTTGTTCCCTGTAATTACGGCTTGCCGTTCAATGATTACCGTTGCCACGACAGCGGTAGACATCTTCGTGATCATTTGTTTCAGCGTGTAATGGGCTTTTCTTTAAATTGGGTGCTGAGATATTTATGGGTAAGGAGGTGACTTATTTGGTCATGGAGATATTTTGTAAAAATTATGCGGTTGCTATCCAAGACCAAATCTGTGCGGTTTAAGAGAAGCTGTAAGAGACCTTGTTCATTTAGCTAATAAAATATCAATTACACAGCTTCACAAAAAAATTGCCGGCACCCGAGACGAGAATAGGTGTCCTATAGGTTTTTGGGGTCACTAAAAATCGATAAAAAAGCACGCCTGCTCGCCAGCCTGCCAGTTTACCTACTCAGGTTCAGGGTTTATGGGTTTAAGATTTACAGATTTAAGTTCTATAATTTGAGGTTTATGAGTTTATGTTCTATAGGTTTGGGCTTTATCAGTTCAGGATTTATAGGCTTAGGGTTTATAAATTTGAGGTTTATAAGTTTGAAGTGCATCAATTTTGGATTGTGGAGTTATGGTTATGGGTTTGGTATCCATAGGTTTGGGTTTATAAGTATGAGGTTTGTGGGTTTATAGGTTTAACGTTTAAAGGTTTAGGTTCAGGTTTGGGTGCGACTTAGTCAGATTTTAAGTTTTCTCGCACATACCAACATGATTTTTCACGATTTTTCGCGATTTTTTTCGATTTATTCAAAAATTTGATGCGATACGACAATTCCGTGAGATTCGTGATCAGCGACCCCAAAAACATATTGGCCACCTATTCTCGTCTAGGGTGCCGGCGATTTTTTTTTGTGGAGCTGTGTAATTTATTTGTTAAAGGATTTTTCGGGAAGTCATGTATTTTCAATAACCATTACTATTTTTTTTGTGTCAAGGGTTTTATTTTACCCATAATTTGACGGTTTTATATACAGGGTCATCCAAGGAGGACTAAACATGTATCCGTATTAAAAAAATGAAATCGCCATCTGGTGTATTTTCTCCCGCAGAATCTGAAAAAATAATTAAAAAAATGATTTAAACTGGAACAAAAGAGATTAGACTAAAATTAACATTTTCTTAAGAGTTTAGCGTTAATTAAAATGGGTTTAGTCTGGAGTAAAATAAAATATTCCCTAAATAAAAGATTTTAGATTATAAAACTGTTTTACAAAAGTACGAGAGACAAAATCAATTTTTTTAAACACATCAAAAAAATGACAAGCTTTTAAAAACGAAGCAGATAAAAGGTTGCATAAAAAAGGTTAGTTTATTGTCATATCTATTTACTTTTTAATTATAATTAGATTCTTAAAAGTGTAGATGGCAATTTTATTTTTTTTATTTATTTAAATTTAGCAAAGTTGCGTATTGGAAAGCTCAATATTATATTGTTGTAAAATTAAAGTTCCATTTTGTACTTTCAGAAATATGGCCAAAAAACTGAAATTTTCCATTTTTGTTTTGATTTTTTTAAGAGTTTATTTCATAAATTAGACAAAATCTAAAAATGCATTTTTTTTGCAACTTTTTGCGCCTTATCAATTGGCGAAGTCAAAAATTTCTTACGACGTTCCTTTTTCGCTAAACCATCATCAAATTTATTCTTTTAATGCGGCCCTAGATTGTTTATTGTATTTTTTTAAAGCAGTTTTAATCCCCATTACAATGATGTATAACACTTGATATTTTTCTGGTAAATAAACATATTTTCCCTAAGAGACAATGTGTTACACAAGGAACGCACATCATTTCTTGTAGGGGCGTTCCATATTTGTTAAATAAATATTAAGTGTTATACATTTTTGTCATTGGAATAATAAGGGGTTCAAAAAAATTAAATAAAAAACCCGGAGCCGTATTAAAAAAAAAAAAAATTTGATGATGGTTTAACGAAAACGAAACGACGTAAGAATGTTCTGACTTTACCAATACACAAAGCGTAAAAAGTTTTAATGAGAATAAATTTTTAGAATTATTCTGAAATAAACTAGTTAAAAAATATATCCAAATCAAAATTTATTGCCATATTCTTCGAATATATAATATATTATATATATATATATATAAATATTTATATAATATATATATTATTTTATATATATATATATATATATATATATATATATATATATATATATATATATATATATATATATATATATATATATATATATATAAAATATATATATATATATATATATATATATATATACCTACATGATATGACATTATGTACATAGACCACCAAATTTATGATATGTGTTAATAATTTTCGACACGAATATAACTTTTTTTAGAAAAAAAACTTAAGTAAAAACATGTCTGTAAAACATGTTTAGATTTTAAAAAACGATTCGGATATGCGCCTAAAAGCTCGTGCCGAAAAATTTCATGTGCCAAAACTTCTCTTTTACAGAATAATGTAAAGTAGATTCATAGATAATCTATAAATCCATTTATTAAGATTTATAATAGTATATACCCCATGTTCTGGACTGTACCTAATTTGGCACGATGTTATATAATAAATTTCTTTTTGGCCAAAAATGGAGGTCCTTAGAGAAATATAAAGGGTTATAAAAATATAAAACAGCTACGTTTTTTTTGTTTATCTTTATATTGCAATAAGCATTATTTATCTTGTAGGAAATTTATTTCTACAATTTTTCCCTACGTCCAATACTTACAAAGGTATGTTTGATAAATTAACATAAAAAAATATGCATTTTTACCACTTTTTTTATTTAACAAATGTTCTGTTTCTTTTTCAAGCCTATCTTCTTTTCATCATTATCTTACTTTTATTTAGATTCAGCAAAAACAAACGTGGCAATTCGTACATTCAACCAAAAATTAATAAGGCTTGGCCTATTTACCATTTGTGTAACACTTTTAAGTAAACTAATAAAATTATTTTTTTAAATAAAATACATTAAATTCATAATACAGAAACATTATTTTATCTACAGAAAAACGTTAAACCTTCTAGATCATAAAACGAAACAGCAAGATCTCAGAAATTCGATATTCAATGTTATTTCCACATTTATGTAATTCTTGCAAATAAAACCGGCTATCAAGTAAAAACAAGGGTATCATCAACACATACTTAGGAGTAACTTGAAACCACAATACATGTTCTTAACTTTTACACCATTCAGCAATGCCATTATCTGTCAGACCGCCAACCTATAATCTTTAATATCAACAGAAGTAATTAAATTTTTACTAGCACGATTTTAATGTGGATATGGTTATGAAATATCAATCTACAGTTGTAATTCATACCTGGGTGGCGTTTATAACTTCTATAAATTTCGTGCGGTCACCTTAATATTTTATTATTACAAAATAATTTTTAAAAGTGTCACAGGCATAAGCGTATATACGATTCTAGTGTAAAGAAATAAATATTATTTTATGGCGTTAACATAAATTTACACAATAAAATTATTGGTGTAAGATGTCTAAAGAATTTCTGCAGAATTTACGAAGGATACACTGGCCGACACAGAAGTCGATAAATAGAAAATTTTGTCTAGGTGTAACGATTTAAGTTTTTTTAATGATGTATTAAAAATGATAGATAGCATGGCTTTTTACTTTTAGTTTGAGATGGTTATGATTATAGTTATCCGTCTATGAAAAATATACAGGGTGATTCAAAAAAGATATGCCATGCCTAGTGGGAGATTCCTGGGCTAAAAAAAGCACAAACATTGTATATAAAAATAGCCCCGAAGGGACCTTATTTTTAAGACACAGTATGTAAAAAAATATTGTCAGAATTGAAATTTTCCTTCAAATTTTAGATTGGATACTTTAATTTGAATGAAATTTGGTACAGGTAGATCATTACCTTAAATGCACTTTTTGACGATAAACCTTTGTTGCTAATACAAACCAGTAGAGTAGCTTCGAGTTATTTTTAAAATTTCTATATCATTATTTCGCCATAACTTTTTGGTATTAATATTATTGATAATTTGGTACACTATACTTATTTTCTGCTGAGGTCTACATAAAAAAGTACTCCTAAATTAATTTGATAAATTGATTAACGGCTCTCGAGATAGTTTAATTTAAAACTTGCGTAGTATGAAAAGAGTAACATTTAAAGACAATACTAATTAAAAAAAGTGCGGTGTCTTAGCAAAGAAAATTTCTTTAAAAATAATGTTAAATAAATTTTATTTTATTAATGATATAAAAGTTCTTTTATATCATTACATACCAGTAACTGCGTAGCTGTGATCTTTGATAATTTGAATAATACTTGGTTACTTTGCTTGATTGTGACAAATTGAGAAAACCATAAAATTAATTAAATTGCTAGCCTTCTTATTTTTGAAAAATAGTGAATGTATCTGTAAAGGCGCGTTTACACCAAAGTTGACAGCTAAAAGTTGACAAAAAATTGTTTGTAGAAAACTAAAAGTTGTTAACTAAAAGTTGCTTTTCTTAAATTAGAGCAGCAAGTGAAAGATTTTTTGTAGAAAACTAAAAGTTGCCATTCTCACATGTAAAAATCAATTAAAAAACTTGTTGCCAAAAAAAGAATTAGCGCGAAAGGTTTAGGCAGTAGTTGTCCAGTTTTCCACTAGTTTTCTACAAGTTGCTTGTGCAAAGCGTGCAGTAACAAATCTTCCACTTTTAGTTGTCAACTTTCTTTGATCTTTTTACATCAGAGTTAATAACTAAAAGTTGACAAAAGATCGTTTGTAGAAAACTAAAAGTTGTCAACTAAAATTTGCTTTTCTTAAATTAGAGCAACAAGTGAAATATTTTTTGTAGAAAACTAAAAGTTGCTCTTCTTAAATTTAGAGAAACAAGTGGAAAACTTGTTGAATTGGCGCGAAAGCTTTAGGTAGTAGTTCTCTGGTTCTCTACTAGTTTTCTACAAGTTGCTTGCGCAAAGCGCGCAGCAACAGATCTTCCACTTTTAGTTGTCAACTTTCTTTAATCTTTACCGACACTCCGCGGGAAACTAAAATTAAGTGGAAGATTTGTCTCTCGACAAGTGAAAGACAGAAAAAGTTGAGGTATTTTGTAGAAACAAATTGCCGCAACGTGTGGAAAACTTAGTTGGAGACTTTGTTGTAAACGCAGCTACACTCCGAGGGAAACCAAAATTCCAAAATTGAGTGGAAGATTTGTCTCTCCACAAGTGAAAGACAGAAAAAGTTGCTGTATTTTGTAGAAAAAGCAACAAAGTGCCGCAACTTGTGAAAAACTTAGTGGAAGACATTGGTGTAATCGCGGATTTACAACAAACATATCTGTCTTTTGTGATATAATGTCATAAATGTTAAAAATTGCTCTTAGAATTTCTATAGCTTTAAAAATAAAATTTCAATAACCTTAATTTTAAATATTATTTACATTTAAAATAGTTTTAATTTTTTTATATCAAAAAAATGGTGGCCGATTTGTCACCGAAACGTTAATAGCTTTTTATAATAATAAAACATTTTTTAAGTGCTCTTAAGATGCTCGCCCATTAGAGCGACGCGGCGCGGCGCGATGCGATGCGACGCATCACCTACATGTAAAGTATCCCTGATGCATTTTATCGCGTTGCGCCGCGTCGCGTCGCCTAGATGGGCGGGTTTTAATTTGATTACATGTAAAGTATGCCTGATGCATTTAATCGCGACCGCGTCGCGCTAGTGGGCGTGGAACCTTTAGGGTTAATTTTATATTTTGTTTAATAATACCATTTTTTGTACGACTAAAGCAATAAATCTATCTATCTAAATCAAAAAGTCGTAGTTAAAAAAAATGTTTCAAATTATAAATATAATTTCAAAAAACCCGTATATCCACTTTTTTGTTGGTCTTTGTTCAAAATGCTGTTTGTCCAGATTTTAAAGCAAGTATTGAGGGGAAAATAAATAAAACTTTAAAATATGTATGAAAATATATACAAATGTATGCGAAAAGTATAAATAAAAGTTTCTTGCTGCTTTAAAAAATCCAGTTATGGATTTTCCTATAAGTTCTTAATATTCGTATTTTGGGTTTCTTTTAAACTCTAGCGTAAAAGTGCCATTTTACGCCCGAATGTATAAAAATAGTTTTACACACCTAAGCTATGGTTGTTATTCCTATAAGCATTTTTATAGAGTAAAAAAAAGTTTAAAACTTTTTAAATACTGTTAAAGTAAGAATAATAAGAAAATATATGTAAAGCTGCTAAGCTTGTCAAATCGTAATTTTTGATTTTAACTTATGGTCATCTGCGCTTTAGACCGAGTCGACATTAAATAAATATATTATACATGACAACAAGACAGATAATTTATAAGATTACTGCAGAAAATAAAAGTAGACAACAGTTTCTATCTTTATTCCTAAGATTTCCGTTACGCATGGTTTCCTACGCACTTAAGACGACCCTATATACCATTTCAATTGTAACAGATCAACTTTCTCAAGACATGTAAAATAAATTATTTATATTTTTAGCGTTATATGATGAGAGATGCCGTTATTTAAAATTGCGTGCTTTTCTTGGTATTCCTATGCGTAGTTTTTTGTGTTTAATAGGAAAAGCAAAACTCTTAGCCGTCAAAGTACATATAAAACTCACAAGGTGTTCTTTTCGATTTCTAACAATAAATTCGAGGAAACACAAAAGAAAACTGGTTTATATGGGGCGATTTTTAAGACTCAATTTAGTTTTCTTACCAACATGTTAGATTAATATGTTTCGAAGCACTGGCTGTTAAAATCTGCAGTTTAAATTAACTTCATTATTTTATTACATATTTTAATTCCAAACTAAATTTTGAGTAAATTTCATACTAGGCATCACACGTTGTATCAGGCACAGCCACAAAAAAAACGGGATATACTTTTTATGACACCGGGCTCAAAATGCCGCCATTGCGTCACCATTTTTTCTTAACCTTAAAAAAATTGATAAAAATAGTAAAAATTAATAAAAATTAACTACATCTAACTTAATATTTTTATGTAAAAAGATCTACTGGATCCAAATCTACGACCAGACTTAGGATAGCACGTAGTTACGGACTAAAAAACACTATTTTCCAGATCAGGTTCAATTAGCCGATAACACCTTTAAAAATAAACATAATAATACCAAAATTAAAAATTTCATTTTTTTAATAGTGGTTTTTTGATCGTTTATTATGTTTCTAAAATTGATATTTACCTAAACCTGCATATAGGTATCAAATTTGTTTTCTATCTGTTGTTTAAGTACCTTTTCTTTCCATATTGGATCTGCCATTACGAAGTGTTTAAATTTGACTTCAGATTCGAAATATGCATCCTCAAAAACTACCTCATGCGAGATTAAGCTTAAACCAGTTGATTTTCGAAAAATTTGTTCATCGTGAATTTTCAGAATCTCTTAAAATTCGTAATCAGCCACCCAAAAACCCCCTACACTTTTGGCCAATATTCGAGAAGATTTCAAAAAGAGTGATTTATAGTCATTTTTAAGGTTATCAAAAAAACATGCGCTATTTTAATACTGATCGGAGATTTATATTTAGCAGATCCTTTTTAAAAATATAAAGTTGGATGTACAAAAATCCTGCTTTTCTAGGTGTTTTTTTATTAATTTTTAATATTTTTTACCATTTTTTTGAGGTTAGGAAAAATTGGTGACGTGATGGTGAAATTTTTACCCTGGATACTAATGCGATTTAATTACTAGATCAGAAGGCCAAATTACTACGGAAAACATGTCTCATAAAAAGTGTACCCAAATGTTTTTGTGTGGCTATAGTCTTCAATTTCATACATCTTTATTTAATTTTGTTTAAAAGTTATAGCATAAAAGGTTAATCAAGGGGCAACTATGGATTTTTATTTATATATACTAATCGGACTCCCTGTGTGTATCTGATATCTTTATATTTATAAATGGTATATAGCTTAGTATATAGGATCACTTAACTGAAAGTAGAGAAAGAGTTAATAGCTATTAACTATAAATTATAAATAGCTCTTTACGTATGCCTTTTATCAAAGAATAAAGAGGGTTGAATTTGCGGCTTTCCTGGTATTAAAAAAAAATAGAAATAGCTATTCTGTGTATTTTTTTCGTAAGGTTTAGATCATACTTACAATGCAAATTGAAACCAATAAAAAGGGACATAAACTTGTTTATTGGTTCGTTTTTGGAAGTGTTTAATTTTTATTCGATATTGAACAACTTAAATAATTTAATTTACATAAAAAATGAGAAAATAAAAAAAGATAACAATGAATACCTGAGACGCTAAAACACAAAAAGTCATATCTTTGTAAAATTCTAGCTTTTATTGGTAATTAAAAGGAATTATTTCCCAAAAAAAATATTTCAGATCTAAATTTGTTTTACTTAAGTAGTGAAAATGCAAGAGAGACCCACAAAAAATATTTTACCGAATACAAGAAAAGTATTGGATTAAACAGAAGTTTTAATTTAAAGTGTTTATTAGAAGAAACTAAGACTTTACATGATAAAAAGAGTTGTTGCAAGAGCCTGGTGTGAAATCGTTTAGTGTTAAAATATTTCAAAACCGATTCAAAAAATTCACTTGCAGATACTTGCTGAGATATCCGGTCCAAGGAGGCGAACAACTAGTTACGGTAGCATCCAAAGAACTTTGAAAGAGTATAAAATTATTTAGTTTCGAATTCTTTTAGTCCAAAAAGTAATGGCAGCATAGAAATAACTAAGTTTTTAAATGGTCTGGTGTTTAATGAATAAAAAAACAGGATAAAAATCATTTTAAAAAAAAAAAAAGGGACAATTTTTACTATTTGGGAAATAAGAACAATAAAATTTTTTTAAAAAAACCCAATAAAAAAAAAATTAAAAAAAACATCGGTTTATACCTGGTGTGGTATTATTAATAAAAAGATCATCAGGCATTTTTTTACTGAGTATTTAAACGGTCAAATATGGCTACTCCTGCTTCAAAAAGGGATTGAAAACCTGTTGGATAAAATAATACTGGCAGAACACGACAATATTATATGGCAGCAGGAGAAGCTTCATCATGCGGTGTGTAAGTTTCTGGACTTCTTAAACCACCCTGGCGTGGCTGCAATGGAACCATCAGAAGGCCACCTAATAGCCCGATATTACAGTAAGGGTTTTTTTAAGGGGACATTTGAAAACTGGAGTATAGTTATTGCGGCATATTGAATTTTGGTGTAATGATATTTTAGGTATTTAGTGTTACCTTTTTTTTTAATTTAAATCTTAAATTTTTATTATGGATTTTATTATTTATTTATTATATTATTATTATTCTTTCGTTGAAATGAAAAAGAAAAAAAAGCCTTTTTTTTAAAAATAATTATAATATATATATATATATATATATATATATATATATATATATATATATATATATATATATATATATATATATATATATATATATATATATATATAATTTAAAATTTAAAAGGGGATTTTTTTTTATAACTTTCATAAGAATTTTTAAAAAATGGAAACTTATAGTTTGGTAAAAAATTTAGAATAAATTTTTTTTAAATTTATTTTATCAAAATTAAAATTTAGGCTGAAATTTGTTATTAATTTTTATTTTATTTTTTTTCCCTTTGTTCAAGAAGCCTTATTGTTGCTAAAAAAATTAATCCCCCATTTAATAATATTTTTAAAAGAGATTTATATTTTAAAACTTAGGAAAAAAAATTTAAAAAAGTTTTTAAAAAATTTTTATTTTTTTTTTTTAAATAAAAACCTTGGATAGGGAAATGTTTTTAAAAATTTTCATAATTTTTAAATTAAAATCAAAGGGTTATAAACAAAAAAAAACAAAAAAATTTTTTACTTTTTAGCCAAAACCCCAAGTTTAACAATAGAAAAATAATTAGTATAAGTTCAAAAAATAACTTAAAAAAATTTTTTCCTTTTGTAAAATTTTTTTAAACAAAAAAAATAAATTTTAAAGGTGGAAAAAACAAAATAAACAAAACACTCTTTTAGTGCAAAAAATTTTAACCTTAAAAAATTAAATTATTTAAAAAAAAAAAAACTAAAATTTATAAATTTTGGGCTGTTGGAGTTTTCACTTGATTGGAAAGCCTTAAAAAATATCTTTGCCATGATTTCGCCAAGGGCCCCTTTTAAACTTTTGGGGTTTTTTTTCCGAAAGGCCCTGTTTTTTGGGAGTATTATAATTTTACCCAATGGCTCGTTTTAAAAAAATATATTATGCAAAAGTTTTTCTTCCCTTTAAATTTTACTTTCCGCCCTTTTAAAATTTTTTTTCCCCTATTTCGATTAATAAGGGACTCCAAGGTTTAAAAATTTTTATCCAAGACAAAAACCAAGATTATTTATAGGGTTTTTTGTTTGCAATACTGGTTAAGGAAAGGACAATACTACCGTTTTTTTAAGCGATATGAAAGGCATAAAGAAAAATCTTTACTTTTCAAATTAGTTAAGAACAAAAAGGTTTTTTTTGTTTTTAATTTTAAAAAAATAAGTCAAGATCCCATAGGAAAAAATTTTTTTTATTTTAATAGGGGTAAATTTTTAAAACCTATTCAAATTTTTTCCCGATTGATTCCCCAGTTATTAAAAGGACATACAATTTTTTTTAAAAATTTTTCATTTTTTGAGAAGTTTTCGTTTGAAAGGGATATTTTTATGTTGTTTTAAATTAAAACTTTTTTTTTTTCGTTAAAAAAGAATAAAAAAAGTTTTTTTTAAAATTGTTTTGTTGAAAAAATTTTTTAAAATTAAATTTTGTTTTAAAAAAATTTAAAATTGGCTCATTTTCGTACTTAATTAATTTTCCCCCCAAAAAACCAAAATTTTGGCTTTAATAGGCATGAAATTAATTAAATTTTTCTTTAAAATCAAAAACAAACCCTTTTAAAAAATGCGAATTTTTGAATAAGGTTTCCTAATTTTTTAAATTCCCTTAGCAAAAATAATTTGTTTTTTTTCCCGATTTATTAATTCCAAAAATTTTTTCTGCAATAAAATATTTGGATTTTTTTAGTTATCGTGAAACAAATGTGGTTTTTTTATGATTTTGAGATATTTGTAAAGAATTCGAGTCATCGTGAAGTTGAATTATTTACTGATCTTAGAAAAAATACAAGTAATTTTAGCTTATACATTTATACAGGGTGTCCCAGAAGTAATGGGACACAGAGCAACAGCAGATTCCTTAGGTCAAAATAATGCAATTTACGTTAACTTGCCTAATTCCAAAGTTGATAATAACTAGGATACAGGGTGTCAAACTTTTAATTTTGTTTTCGTTTTTTCGTTCTAATTCTTTAACTAAATGACGTAGCGGTACAAAATTAAGGATATGGGAGTTGTTTGAGGTGAGAAATTCAAATTTGTCTATGCTTTGGATGTTGCTATTATAGGGCACCAGCTACGGCCTACCTCACTTGTTTTAGATGGCATAACTTTTTTTTAGCCTTGTATATTGACAGGTTAATTAAATAATAAGTAACTATAAATTCCTCTACATTAAAATGTATACCTCATTTAAGTTTCTAGGAGCAACTGTTTTCGAGATAAACGCACTTAAAAGGATCCTGCAATTCTCTTATGGAAAATGGGTTTCGGCCAATTGTTTTTAAACTTAGCATAGTGATAGTTCTTAACACGCTGATTAAAAGTCTCTACGGGCACAAAACCGGAAAACTCCTCCAAACCACCCAAAAACACCCTCAAAGTCACTGGGGATTTGGGGACATTTAGGGGGGTTAAAGGGGTATTCGAAATTTGTGCTCGTGGAGACTTTTGATCAGCGTGTTAAGAACTATCACTATTCAAAGTTTAAAAACAATTGGCCGAAATCCATTTTCCATACGAAAATTGCGGGGTACTTTAATTTCATTTATCGCGAAAACAGTTGCTCCTAGAGACTTAAATAAAGTATACATTTTTAATGCAGAGGGATTTATAGTAACTTATTCTTTAATTAATAGGTCAATATACTATGCTTAAAAAAAATTATGCTATCTAAAACAAGTGGGGCATGAACAAATTTGAATTTCTCGCCTCAAACAACCCCCAGATCTCCATTTTTGTACCGCTATGTCATTAAGTTAATAAATTATTGGAAAAAACAAAAAAAATTATAAGTTTAACACCTGTATCTTAGTTCTTACCAACTTTGGAATAAGGCAAGTTTACGTAAATTGGATACAATTTTTACTCTATTTTATTACGACTTTAAATAATATAAAAACATCACTGTTTTAATAAAGTAAAATTATTTTCTGTTTAGTTTAGGAAAAAAACATAGAAAATCGATTTTGTAGAGAATTAAATTTCCTATAAGATAATAAGAACCGAAATTTTAGAATTTTTTATTTATAGTTATTTCGAAAATCAGAAAAGAAAAATTTAACAAAGTCCAATATATATATATATATATATATATATATATATATATATATATATATATATATATATATATATATATATATATATATATATATATATATATATAATATATATATATATATATATATATATATATATATATATATATATATATATATATATATATAAATATTATATATTTAGATTTATATAAAGAGTACTAAAATTACTTTTATGTTTTCCAAGATCAGTAAATAATTCAACATCACGATGACTCGAATTTTCTGGCAATATAGCACAGTTATTTTTGTGAAATATTTTTCTTTTATTTCTTTCATATACCATCATTATTATTGATTTGCTGTAGCAAATTTACCATTGCATTATTGCATAATAACCTTTATTTACATATATTTAAACATATTTTTTAAATCCTTGGATTTCTTATATTGTTTATGTGAAAAACAAACGGTTTTTTACTGAAAAAAAATCTTATTAGTTAAAATTTTATATTACCAAAGTGACTAAATCTTATAAAGCGGGCAAATTAAGTTTTTTGGCATTTTTCTCAATAAAAGAAAATCTATAGTTCACATTCAGCCGTTTTATAAAAAAACACAACTTAACATGGTTTTATAAAAATTAGTTTTAGTTTTATAAGGATTTTGATTTCGATGTCATCTTTAAAAGATTTTTTTTAAGAAACACTGTCTTAGAACACCTAACAAAAACTTGCGATTGCGTAAAATTTTGTATTCTTCTACAATTCTATATGTTTTAGAACATTTAAATGGATACTGCCTTAAACCATTTTCTGTTGCTAAGAGGCATATGTACATTGCTACATGTCAGGAAATATTGGAGACCAGGTCTTTATTAAGTTATTCCCGTAATATGATAATAATCCCCTATTAGGTGATGTAAAATAAATCATTGAAGATAATTTAACTGCAACTGCTACCATATTTGTCCCTAACCTTTACCGATACTCTTCTCTTATAGGAGCCGCCGAACAGGCATAATTATAATTTTTAAATGCCACATTTAATAACGATGGATTTGCAGGAAAAATCACGTCCATTCGTTTTTAATTGGAGCAAATAATTAAGTACTCTGAGTTGAACGGGATTGTAGGTTTACCTAATTGTAGACTATGTCTATGATTTGTGATGGGTGAGGTGAAGTAGATATTTCTAGGTTAAAAACCCATTTACATTCTCTGGAATGTTAAAAATCGTGGAACTAATAACAAATTGCCTTGTTTTAAAAACAACGTATTTGAATTAAATTGTTTAAGAAGTCTAAGATAAATAACGATCAAATTAAAACCTAACCCGTAAAAAGTTATGTTTAAAACTCCATGTCTCGATATTATTTATGATATAAAAACTGACTTGGACCTTTAAAAACACGTAGGGATCTAGCTAAATTTTGTCTGAAATAAAAAATGTATAATCGAGTTTGGTTTTGTTTTCTGGTTTTCGATGATTTTTAATACGTATATGCTGTATTGGTTTGCTCAGTACTTTTTAAAACAGTGTCACAAATTACTTATAATTATATTTTTTTATAGTTTTCATATCTACGGCATTTGGTTGCGCCCCATATATTTAAATCAATGCAATAGTGGTTTAATCAAAAATTATTATTTAAATATTTACAAATTTGAAAAAAAAATATGATATTACCTAAGGCAATATTATATCTATTGTTGGTTAGATAAAAAATCTAATATCAAACATTTTAGGGATGTTTTGTCGATTAAATTTTATTTAGCGAACATAACCTTAAGATTCTTGTAAACCTGATATAATTTGCCGTATTTTACCGGGTGACAACAAAATCACTACCAAACCTTTTATTTTCTTTAACAAAAACATATAGCTATTAAAATTTTGAAATGATATATTGCGTCATCAAATGCCGATTTTAAATATAGTAACATTTGTCTATAACTTTTAGTTTAACTGGACTTGCATTTTGTTATTTTATATGACATATCCTATATATTTTTCAAGGTTTGAATTCTAAAAGGAATTTTTGATTCAAAACCTGTATTATATCCTGTTGGTTTATATGGGAAAACAAATATAAAACATAACAATTTATTTAATTTAATTTTTCTTTGAGACTCTGTTTGTTGAGGTCATAATAATTCTACTTGCTACTACGCTCTGTATTAAATATTAAATTTAAATCAGGAATATTTTTGTTTATGGATACTTTTTCCAAATAATTTTGAGATATTGTTCCATTTGGACAGTTTTCCGAAAACCAACAATTATACGTATAGGAACCGTTGAGTTTTCTTCCTTTTAGAAAATTAAAGGCTTGGTAGTAATTTCATTGTCACACGGTATAGGGCAGCGAATTGCTCAATGCCAATTAAAATTAGTTGAAGCAAGTTAATTATTAACAAGTAACTCTGGTAATCTGTTGATGTACCATTGTAAGTTGAAAGTTCTTCAATGCATTTGGTCTTAGAACTAAATGAATGATTGATTTCTTCTTGGGACAACTCCCACACATCTGTAGGTGATATGCCTTTTAATATGTGTGGAGGGTGGGGTAGTTTAGTAATTTTCTTACCTATAATGTCTCACACATATTCTATGGTTCTAAAGTCAAGAGATCTTGGTGTCTAATGCAAAATATTAATTTGGGCTTGTTCAAAGAATTTTGCTAGGTAATCTTGTTGAAAGGCTGGAGTTTTAAGGGTGTTAAGGTAAAACAATGCGGATGGTGTACACTTTCATAGACGTAGCAATCAGCTGCCATATTGCCTCCAATCAAAAAAAGGGATATCGTACTACCATACCAATAAATAATTAAACCAATACTCAAATAATCCTATGTATATGCTCAGATGCATGTCTTTTTATATCAAATTGTAGGTGCCAACGCATTTTTTTGTACCTTTGCACGACCATCAGGCATACTCAGACCAAATCAGGACTTGTCGCTAAACACAACTATATTTAATTCTTGGCACCATTACAGATGATGGCGCCCATGCTCTCTAGTTAGGGGTAATTAATAATGAAAAAGGTACAAGAGAAATCCACAATCGTATTTAACAATAAACTGAACAATTCCCAATAGGTCTTTCATGCTTACCAAACCATTGTGTAGCAAAAGCTTTTGTTGTATCAAAACTACCCTTTAAGGTTAAAAAAGCCCATGATCTTGGCATTCTGTAGTACTTCGGTACCATTTAGTACCGTAAAATACGGTATTACGGCGCTGTTTCAGAACATTCCTAGTAAAAATATGCAGTTTTCATAATTTTTTCTATACTTGTGTCTTAAAACATATTTATATACCAAATTTCTAGTTTTTACTTTCTCGGGAAGTGACCCATAATTTTCATGAGTCAATGAGTCAGTCAGTTAGTCAGTAGAAAAATAAGCGATTTTCAAAATCGAATATCTCAGAGATGGCGTAATGTACCTTTCTTAATTTTCTCACAGGTAAATAGAATACTTATGTTAATTTACATACCTAATTTCATACTTTTATGTGGAACGAGACCAAACTTATGGTAGGGAAAAAATGGTCTGAAACATTTCGTGTAAAACACACACATTTTCGAAGAATTCGATTCCTCTCAAACTTAGCTGATTAAAGTTTGTTGTTGAACTCTATAATACCAATAAAGTAAACTCTAATTTAGCATACTTAAATAAAATACCACATTACCAGTGACTTAAAAAATCAGATAGAGGCATATGATCCAATTTTATTGAAAGAAAAGTACAAAAAAAAATCTGCTAAGCTTATAAGGTTAAATATTTAATGATGTGTTACAGTAAGTTTAAGTCAAGCAAAAAGATAAAATTTTTTATTCCTTTTTATCACGTATGTTACGCACATTAAAACAGTGCATTTAAAAATTCCCACCATTTAATTATTACTGCTTCATCATCGCCATAAGTTTAACTTGCGGACGGGAACTGCAACAGCAGCAGAAACGGAATGTCTAGTTTATAAATTTACCTTTAAACAGGGTAACAAAAAATAATTTAATCTAAATCATTCACATTTTACTTTAAAAGGGTAACATTTTGTTGGTTTACAATTTGTGAGCCTTTTAGTTCTACTTCCGGGGCCTGCCGATTGACCCGACCCAAGTCCCCTGCACCAGATAGCAGCACATAAATCGCATCAAACAGCAGCGCGAGCGGCGTACCTAGAAGACTCAGCGAAATCCGCCCAGCACGATCGAGAATTAGAAGACATAGAAGAGTGGTAACAGTGTTGCCGGTAATTTGTCTTTAAGAAAAACTATTATATTATTCATTGTATAAATTATATTTAATTATGGTTGTTTCTTTTTAACAAATTTCAAAATATATACGTCATTCACCTTGTCTTAGACAACATATAAAGCAATGTAGAATACTCTTAATTCAATTTTTATGAAGTATCGAAGGTTTTTTCTGATAGGTGGTCAAGTTCTACAAGCCATATAATAATGATTTTGAAGGTATTTAAATGAGACTTAACATTGCATTAATAGTCGGAGTAGTGTAAAAGGCTAATCAATTATTTCAACAACAGCGTTTTTTTGATTTAGCTTTACTGTGGCAATTATTTTGATCGGTCAGCTAAAGTAAAATTTTTATTTATCATTTAATATTGAGCAACTGATCCGCCAAAAAAGATTATAAACCAAAAAAAGTAACTAAAACAATATATAATTTTATTTATCAAGGAACTTGACTGAAAAATAGCTGCTTATATCTTTTTAAGTTATTGTTTAAATTATAAAACAACCTATTATAAGTTTATTGTCTCTTTGCAATTAAAACAAAATAACTTAACAAATTATTTGGTAATTCAATCTATGTAAAAAGGTTGCAAAAATAGTGCTTAAAAGAAAATTAAGGGAAAAATTCAAATATATCAGTTGTATGTTCTCAAGAATTTCGAACTTTTGAAATTTAAAATACGTATTATTTTTTGAATAGCTTCAAGATTGATAAGGAAAGTTTATAGAAAAAAGGTATTCTAAATTTTTCGGTTGATTTATTTTGCTAACTAGTTATTACAACTACAAAAGTATTGACATAAGAAAAAGTGCGTATTTTTTACGTGGAAGTGTTTATCAGATGTTTTAAATGTGAAATTTATTATAAGAGTGCCTTTGAGCTTTTTAGTTAATTCGCTTTTTTAAAGTATGGGTTTGCTTCCAACAAAAAAAAAGCTTGGTCCGTCACTTGTCTGGATGGATACTTCTGGGGCATATACAAGTTTAGGTTCAAGGTACTAAAATGCCGTTGTAATCTGTAAGCATCGACAGTCATCCTTTTTTAGTACTAGTATTTGAGTCTTAGGATATTTTTTTCTTTGTTCTTGGCTCTGGTCCTTGCAGGTCCAATTCGCCCACGCTCCCTTTCCAGGCAGAGCCTTTCAGGGCTTCATCGGTGGAAAATCTGGGTGTCAGGCTCGAAACCCCTAAAAATTCCAAAAAAAAACTTTAAAATGTAATTTTAAATCAATGCAAGGCACAAATTAATGGCTGTCCAGCCAAGAACTGCTACTGGATTCGCGCATATCCGGTTTCTGTCAGTTTTGATGCTTCCTGCTGCGAGTGCATCCATTCTCCGCTATTAGAAAATACCTTGTGCACAACACAAACAGAAAAAACACCATTTTAGAACTCTTTGCACAAAGCGCCTAGCCCTGGAAGAAGGACTCTATTCAATGGCGTGAGTACTCTCCTTGATCCCCAAAGGTTAAAAATCAGATGATACGGCACCGCCAGCCGCCCTTCTCGGAAAAAGCTATGTAACTTTTTATCGCTCCACTCCACTGGTCGAAGGTCAAACAGAAACTCCTTAAGATATTTGAAACATAAAATTATTACCATATTTCTTAAGGCTGTGTTTGTCGATATTGCTCGAAAATATTTATACCAGTTTTTATAACCAAACTGGCAATGTCGCCTAAATATAAACGTCGGTATAGGAAGATAGAAAGACGCCGAGAGCAGGATCGCCCGTTCTTGCAATGCAGTGCGAATTCCTCGAGCGCACTCGACCAAATAACGCGGCTGGCTTAAGAGTGCAAACCGCTGCTCTCGAGTTCTTCCTGATATCGTCAATCCGTTTCTTCGTTTACGTCCTGCTGGGTTGTGGTCTAGGTCAGTCAACACGTGGATGATGTCCCGTTATGATTTATTTAAAAAACGACAAAGATAATAATTTATTGTCGACAACTTTATTATTGTTATAAATAAGGAAAAAAATGTTTATAGCAAAAAATTTATAGATAATTAAATTTCTTAAGGGCATAAATTTTCCTTTTCCTCTTTTTCCTGGGATCTCGGACGCTTACAAGAGATAAAAAGTCAATAAATAGAGGCAAAGTTCTAAATTTTGGACCCTAATATAATATTTAATATTTTAAATACTTATTCAGATATTGGTTAACAAATAATTTTGAATTTTAGCTTTAACTTCCTTTAAAGGTGATTTTTTTGTTATAGTTGGAAATGAAAAACATTTTCTCGTGTACCCCAAGAGAGTGATAATGTTTATAAATCTAAAGTTTTGTTTTTTAAATAACAATGGGTGAAATTTTAAAAACAAAACATCGGATATGAAAAAATACTTATCTCTGTTGCATAAAAATATGGTGTCAGTTTGTAACTTTGTCTAGAAATAACCTTGGAAAAATTAAAAAACAAACTTTAGAATTTTGTTTTTAATATTTTTAGAAGTATTCAAAATATTATTAAATTTTTTTTTTTAAATTTTAAAATGTAAGCTTTATTTATCCGACTGTATATCTATTTCAGTCTTCTCGAACCATTATTTATACTGGAATTTGAAGCATCCCTTATAATTCAACAAAGCGGTTTTAAGGGTTTGCTTCTGGGTAGGCACCGACACCAGCAAAACGTCAAAAATTAATCACATCTCGGGACCTGCTATTTCTCTCTGAAATATATTTATGTAAAGGCTATTTGACAACTGAAATTTATCAAAAAAATTAGAAATCTTGATTAGAGATTTTACCTTTAATTTAACTTAGTTAAAAAAATATTTATTAAACGTTTATAATAATGATTATTTATGAGACTATTTACATCTGTTTTTGCATGTTTAAAAGTATTTAACCATAAATAAAACTAGAGAAATTCAAGGCTGAAAGAAGATTTATAAGATGATGTGAAGAATAATTTCTGTCAATTTGTGTGAACTTAATATAGAAGCCAGTGATGAACATATTTAGGGAAAGTTCAATATAAAAATTTTAATTTAAAAGATAAATATAAAACATCTACTATTATGAACAGACATGCGGAAGGGAAGATTAAGATTTTTACCCTTGTTATTCTGGAAAAGTTAAAATAAAACAACATATTAACTTCCACTTTTAGGCGATAATATTCTTCGGAGAACCCGGAACTTAACATGCAAACTGATTCATCATTGATTTCCTTTAGTGGGTAATAAAAATATTTGATATTTATATTTTATACCAAACGAAATATTTAAACAATATTTACAGAACTCATAGATTTAGAAAGTTATGGCTATGTGGGTATATATATATATATATATATATATATATATATATATATATATATATATATATATATATATATATATATATATATATATATATATATATATATATATATATATATATATATATATATATATATATATATATATATATATATATATATATATATATAATATATAATATAAATATATATATATATATATATATATATATATATATATATATATATATATATATATATATATATATATAACATGTGAGTCGGGAGAAACGCACCAAACTCAGGTGTGTATTGTACACGTAAAAATATTTAAAAAAAAACATATGTTCTTATACGATTCTCATTTGTTTTCAAAATATAGCGTAATTACAAACAAACTTAACTTCGTACAAACTCGAAAATAAACACTTTAAACACACTAACACTGGCACTAACACATGTCAAAACAACAAAACGAATCAAACAATCGATTCCTACAGCATTTGTGATACGAAGCGATAAACTATTTAAAACATTTAATTTAAAAACAAATAAGAATCGGATAAGAACATAAAAGTTTTTCAAAATTATTTTCACGTGTACAATACTCACCTGGAGTTTGGTGCATTCCTACAGAGACCCTGTATATAAACACACATTTTAAAATAATCGGGTACTTTATATATTTGATCAATATTAATTTTGTTTTTGTTGTGTTATTAGTTTCTTTGGTCATACACCTATAAATAAACTTTGTGATGTCAATAAATTAAAGGCAAAACTATTTGTCATAAGCAGCAAAGCATCATTAGGTAAATAAGAAATAAACGTCCCATAATCGTTTGAAAAAAAGATCTCATATAGACCATTTTCTTAGGCGCACTTCCTTATGCGGAGTTTAATTGGCCATTTTAAAATCTCTGGAGGATTTCCAAATACGGATTTGTATCGATCCACTTTCGTACGCAGAAGAATCTCAAGTTATTTGAAAGAGAAAACTTAAAACTAGCCATGGTTGCTATGTCCGATAATAAGTCGATAGCCCCCGATAATCTCTGCAGAGTGATCTAGATTCGGACCCACTATGATATCTTCTTCGCGATTAAGCGTAGTTATTTTAAATAATTTTAAAAATGGTATTGGTTTTACCGATATCGTTTTTTTGCTTTTGGAGATTTGTTATCGGTAAACTTCTTTGTCAAATTTATGGTAAAGTCAGCAAATACTTTTGTTGGTGCTATGGGTAGTTAATGGAGCAATAAGGATTACCTTTAAAGATAGGGCCACCATAAATGTTCTATCACCACCACATCTAAATTGCCCTAAATTATCGTTTGGCTAATATACACCCCACCTAGCTACTGCGCCCTTCGTTGGTTAAACAATTTCAGCGTTTAGTTTTTGAATACACTTTGTTGTATTTTGACATTTTTGTCCCTTTCTGGTATTTTTTGTATCCACCGTAATCTGTAAATTCAAGGATGAGCTCGGTTTATGCTTCTTATCATCCCTTAGAAAAAAGAAAATAAATGCGACCAAAAACACTTATGTAAAATAAAGGCCAAGATCTTATTCAAAAATCTAGGCTTCTTAAAGTACTGAGATCTAAAATTAGACCAAGTTCTGTCCACAGTTATGTCTCATTCTGTTTTGACTTGGCAATTTTTTTAGTGACTATCTGTATTAATAAAAAACTGTGTGTACTAATAAATAAAGACGTTAATACAGACAAATCAGGTAAAAACTTGCCAAGTCAAAAAAATGTAACTAATGGTCTAATTTTAGATCTCAGTACTTTAAGAGACCGAAATTTTTGGATAGGAACTTAGCCCTTATTAGTGTTTTTGGTGGAAGTTTTTTTTTGCCGTAAGTTTAGTTACAAAATTTTTATATTTAAAAAGGTCTGATATTTGCGGCCCAACCAAAATTATTTCTTTAAGCTTGCCCCTGCTTAATAGGTGCAAATTTAGTTTTTGGAAAAACATTTTCTTTTTTAATCAAGGCTTTAACAAAAAAAATAATAAAGACTTGTCTTAAGTAGAGAAAAAGTAAATAAATTTTCTACTGCTCTAATAAAGGTTGATTAAGGACGTTTTTCAGACCGAGCATAATGTTTTGGTCATTCTTTAACGAAATAATATTGGGTTTTCGATCTGCTGTCTAAATCGCATCAAAAACAACATTTGGTGTGGCTACTCTGCAGTCCTGTAAGCAGTGCAAAACTTTTAGATCGACATGGATTTTTCCTTTATAAGCTTCCTGTTTAATGCTTTAAAGTAATCAGCACATGACTGTCGTCGTTTTTTGTGCCTAATCTCCCATTATCTTTTATACCAATTTCCCCATTAGTCTTGTTCCTTCTACATGTATAGCCCCGAGACTGGTTGGTTGATATATTTTCTGTGGGCTTATTTCGGGTTGCCCAAATAATGACTGTCTTTTGTGATTCAATGCTTCATATTCCCACAGGATATGGTAGGCTGTTTCTTTCCCCTCGGCGCACATCTGCAACTTGGGCCCCCATTGTATGAGCCTATCTTGTGTAGGTGTCCTCTTAGGTTATCATGCCCTGTTAGCAACCCTACTGTTATGCAAAGTCTTTTCCTACTTTGTCTGAGTAGTTCTTCCTTCGTTCTTTTGGATGGGCTTCTTTTGAAGCTTTTTCCATGTCTAATTCTACTGAGGTTTCCCCAGTATTCCTCGTGTTTGTTTCGGATCCATTTCCTGGTTTGCCCTCGTGCTGTGGTTTTGGTGACTCCAAGGGCAGATTCTACTTCAAAGTATGGTATGGATAATCCCTGTCTCGCTAGCTTATCCGCTTTTTCATTGCCTTTTATTCCCGAATGCTCTGGTACCCCCAGGAGAGTTACTCTGTAGCGTTCTCCCAGGACTGCCGTTCTTTTTGGCATTCCCATCTCAGCTTAGACATTACCTTACTTGGGGTTTACTAGGGCCCCCAGTGACACTTAGCTGTCTGTTATTATGCAGATCCGCTTGTTTTTATAAGCCCTCCTGTTATTTTCTTTTGCACAGTGCAGTAAAGCATATATTTTCGAAATAATTATATTAAAAGATTTAAATTATAATTAATAGTAATCGAGATTCTTAAGAGGCCAAGATTGGCATAGAGCATTAAATTTATGTAGTTTTATTCTGGCCTATTATATTGTAGGTCCAATATATACTGCTACACATTTTCTATCTTCCGATCGCCTAGTACGCACAAAACAGCATTGAAAAAAGCAAGAGAGCAGTTCAGCGTGCTGCTTCCTAACGGTGCATTGGTATCAGTAGTTTTACCATTGCTTGTAGATAAGAAATTAATTGTAGATCTTTAATGATAAGATTTTATACTGGTAGTTTTTGGTAATGCAATTACGTATGTAAACTAGCGATGATAGATAATTTAATTGTGATACTAAACTGCGCTTAAAGCGGTAACTCATATCGGTTATCTTGAAAGCTGATTGGGAATTGATTATAATAAAGTTTTTAGTTAAGAAAAAAATACTAATAAAAAAATTAAATATAATCGGATAATAATAAACTTTCTGCCTCTGGAGTAAAACGTTGTAAGAAAATTATTAAAGACTATTAATAATTATTTTAAATAATTCGTTTTAAATAAAATAATTATTGAGTGTCAGTTGTGACGAAATTTTGGTAAAAGAAACTGACTCTTCATATTTATAATAGAAAATCTCCTATACGTTTTTGTTTATCCTTTTATATTTATAAAAATTTTAACCTGAGGGTGATTAAAGTTTTAATATTGTATTGTTTTGAATGATAATTTACACCTAATTTTACAAATTTTTAGTAAGACTGAAAATGGGTTTGCTTTTAAATAATAAGTTGTTTGTAGGTATTTATGGTATGATTTTTAGTTTTTATTAGTCTGCTAAATACGAGGTTGAACTAAAGATGTTGTTTTCTTTGACAACGCACGAGTGCATTTAAGTCGTAACGCTTTTGCTTTCTGTCAATTCACGAATGCAGTAGCACCTTCAGATTTTTTTATCTTGGGACAGTCCACGAAGGCTAAGGCCTAAATACTTAAATACTGTGGGTGTTTGAAGTGTGGTAATAGGGAGTTTATTTACACGAGACTTAAATATTTGGAGATTTGGGGGAAAAGGAAAAACTTCCGTGGGTAGCAGGTTCCATGGTCTGGACACTCTAGGAATAAAGAAACGAACAAAGTGGGAGCTCGGGGCCTCTCAAGTTTGACAGTAAAAGGATGCATAAAAGTGGCACTACGTGTTGGTCTGTTGGGATCTTCCAAAGGAGGAATTATATTGGCAAACTCTTTGAAGCAGAAGCCGTAAAAATACCTATTAAAGAGGGACAAATCCCCTACAGCTCGTTGGTGGGCCAAAGAAGGAAGCTTTTCTGTAAGTGTGGGATTATTAATAAGACGATGTACTCAAGAATGCTAAATGTTGTAGAAGACGCCATTCCCCAGACGTAAGAACAATATTCTGGAGAGGGTCTGATCCGGGATACATGGAGAGTAAACTGATTAAAAGGAGAGAAATACTTCCTAGGCTCAAAAAAGAAATTCAAGCTTTTTGGAAGATGCTAAGGCTATGGCTGTAATGTGTTTGTACCAGTTAAGGTTATTTTCAAAAGTAACACCTACAAGATAAAACGATTCTTTGTTCTGCAGACCTTGGCCGCTCATATGTAACAAAGCATTGGCCGACTTTTTTTGCGATAGCGAACATAACTGTGTTTTGGAGGCATTAAACTAGACAATATTTTTGGCGCCTCAATCCAAGATTACTTAAGGTCTTGTGAAAGAGATATCTGCATTGACCTGCACTTGTTTTTCAAATTAGGATTACAGGGTGGCTTAAGCAATTGAATATTAAAGTGGAGGGTCCTATCGTCAGAAAAACTATGGATAGAATTGGTTGTGGAAGAGAGAAGATCGTTGATGTGAAGAAGAAACAGAGTTAGTGGCAGTACTGAACCTTGGAGCACCCCAGCATTAATTGGATAGAAGCTGGAAGAATGACAATCTACAATAACTGATATACGTCAATTAAAAAGGAAACTGAAGAGCCAAGAACAAAGCTTAGGTGGAAGGCCGTAGGAAGGAAGTTTATTAAGAAGCCCATCATACCATACCTAATCAAGAGCTTTAGATATATCAAGAGCAACGATCTGGGATTTACCTAGAAACTCAAGGGACTTGTTCCAGTTGTGTGAGACAAAGAAAACAAGATCAGCTGTGGATCTTCTGTGATGGAATCCATACTATCTGTCATGTAAAATTTTGTGTTTTTCCAAATACTTTAAGATTTGGGAATAAATGAATTTTTCCATTACCTTAAAAACAACAAAAAGAAGATATATAGGTTTATAGTTAGAAAAGAGAGTTTTGCATCCTTTTTTGGGGACAAGTTGCACACGTGCTGCTTTTCAGCTCTCCTGAAAAATGCCCGAGTCGTAAGAGAGTCGAAAGAGGCGAATTAAGATGGGTGCAAGCTCAGGGGCACATTAAAGAGACACAGATAAAAAGTGCATTAAAAATTAGGAAACTATGTAAAAAAATTGTAGTCTAAAAGCTTTGTCTAACCTGCGAGTTACTAAGTTACAATTTCGTGGGTTATTAATTTAATAATTTTTAAATGAGAAAATTAATGTCCGGCAAAATAGGACATTTATTATTACTATTTCGAAAAAACTATTAATGCTTAAATTCTAAGACAATTCTAGACTAATGCTGAGTATTTATGGTATCTTTTGGTAAAAATCAAGTCACTAGCGTAAATACGTCCGAAGATTTAAATTTTTGACTTTTCATTACAAGTGTTAAATTAAATTGAAATTGTCAATTTTTGCACTACTTATAAAAAAAACTTTAAAAAGTTTGCACAATTTATTAGACTATATAATTGCCTTTTAAAAGTCTAAGACAGCTAGAAAAGCTTTTAAAACGCAATTAAATGTTCTAGTTAATTGGTCAAAGATTTTCTAAAATTTTAACAATTAAAGCAAAAATTAACGACTTGATATGAGACTTGAAATGCAAAATTTAAAAAATTATATTTCCGAAAATGGTTACTCTAGCAACTTGATTTTTAACCGTAATATAGTACAAATACTCCGCATTTTGCGTATTATAGTAATATAGTAATAATAAATAATAAAAAGTAATAATAAAACACTTTGACTATCATCTTAACCCTGACAAACATTGATTTTCTAATTTAAACATTATTAAATTATTTATACATAAAATTGTAGCTTTGTGCCTCACAGGTTAGGCAAGGTGGATGCTAGCTCTTTTACTAATAGAAAAGTTGCGAAACTATCACTTTAATTTAAAATTTTCATTATTCTAAATTTGTCAAAATACATTGACTACAAAAGTAAACCAAGACATTCTATAAGGCTACTTTCATGCCTTGTTTTTTATTGTTAGACTTTCCATATCTACGAAACATTAATAAACATGTTAAAAAGCAATTGGGCATTCTTTAGATAAATTCACCATCTTTACGCTCTATTACCGAAAGAAAAATTAAATTCCTCTTCGTCCATGGTCGTTGTTTGGATCACATCTAAATCTAGTAACCTTTGACCTGCATGCACCTGTACCAAGTTATTTGTTGCAAAAGGCACGTTCTCTTGATAGCGACCAGGCGCGAGAAGAATCGGCAAATAATGGAACACGAATGAAGTAACTTGTAAACCGATTTCTTTATTTTATTTTAGAGATTTACTGAGCAATTTGTATATTTAAATTTTCCAACGTAATTAAACAACCACCTTTTAATTTATTTGTTGTTTATAATTTGCGATATTTAAATTGTCAAAACGTTAGTATGTGTTGAGGAGCAGATAGCAACTGTCTAGAAATGTTGCCTGGAGTAAAGGGGGCTTTACTGTCAATAAGTGTGGTGGTTAATAGTTATTTATGATATAAGTGTTAAAAGTACAATTTAAAAGCACAAATGTAAAATGAGTATTTTATAAATATTAATGAACATGATATTTAATAGTTAATTCAACAACCGTTGTTGATGCTGGTTGGTTACAGCATGTTTACTTCAAATTTGATACATCGCGTCAGTTTTAGCTCGTTTTAGTTTTTACTTAAAATCAACTTGAAATGGAAGAAAATGTAGAAAAAAGTATTGGCTGCATCGATCCATTTAAAGACATAGATGAAGCGGCCAGTAGAGCATCGCTGGAGTTACTGCCCAGGAAATCTCGTATACAATATTATATTGCCTACAATAGGTTTATGAATTGGTGTAAAGAGAAAGGTGTTGCTGAAAAATGTACAGAAAATATATTCCTTGCGTATTTTGAGGAAAGAGCGAAGATTTGAAAAGCATCATCGTTATGGTCTACTAATTTAATCATCAAAGCTAGGCTACGCATAAACAATGACGTGGATATCAGTAAATTTTTTAGGCTTATCGCTTATTTAAAGCGTTAAGGAGAGGGGTACAAGCCCAAAAAATTAAAGATTCTGAGCACAGCGAAAATTAACCAGTTTCTGAACTGTGCACCTGATGATAAATACCTTTGATGAAAGCAGTTACCATTTTGGGAATTTTTGGTTCCTGTCGCAGGAAGGAGCTTTGTTAGTTGACTATTGACGACTTGTAAGAACTGGGCACTTCATTAATAATTCACATACGAAATTCTTAAATTAAGGTACCACGAAATTTTACTATCGTTGAAAAACTTTATTTGGATTATTATCGAAAGTATATGGCTCTTTGTTCAGCAAATGTAGGACATGAAAGACTTTTCCTAAAATACCCGAAGGGTAAAGGTACCAGAAATCCCGTCGAATTTAACCCTTTTGGAAAATCCCTGCTGCTATAGCAAAATTTCTGCAGCTTCCAAATCCGATCCTCCATACGGGGCATTGTTTTCGCCGTTCTTCAGCGAGTTTACTTGCTGATGCTGGAGCAAATTTAACGACAATTAAGAGGCATGGGGGGTGGAAATCCTCTACCGTTGCTGAGGGATACATCGAAAATTCCTTGAAAAATAAGAACAACTTACAGTAAAAACAAGAGTAGCAGATCGTGCCTTAAGGTCGACTGAGAATGCGTTTTTTTCTGTTTAATCCACCTAACTACGGAGAATGCTAGAACTGTGAAAGAATTTGTTTTTCAAGTTGTTTGAATTGTTTAATTAAAATAAATGTTAGTAAATAAATAAACGTTAACGTTACCTTTTCAAAATTTGACATTTTACTTTTAACACTAATGCTTTAAAATGTTACTATAAGGCACTAGTGCTTTAGAGCAACATTTATAGGGCATCTAGATAGTGTTCAAAATAAAATTTTTACCACGTTTGTAGAAAAAAACTTTTAATTAAACAATTGCATCAAAATAACAAAAAAAATTGAATTATACCATGTTTGTCAAAGACTTAAAGCCTGTTTTTTTTTTTTTTCAAAACTTTATATTTACCAAAAATTTAATTTAAATTAACATTTTTGGGTAATCTCCCGGCATTAGTTAGCGCTGCTTTAGGCTACGATTTGGCATTCAGCTCCCTGTTTCTGGTGTTTTCGCTGACATTACTATGTAATTTTCTTCACCTTCCTTAAAATTTTAGATAACCCATTTATCAGGTATATAGGTCATATTTTTTATAACAATTGGGGTTTAAGGTTATAGGGTAATAAAAATTATACAGTTACACATTTTTGGAAAATAGGTTTAAAACTTTAACACCCTTTCCTATTTTAAACAAATAGTTAAGGACTTTTTTTCATAAAATTACCCATATAATTAAGCACTCAACAGAACAAGAGAAAACAGGCATTTAAGATACATATTCCCAATCAAACAGTATTTTAAAAAAATCTCAACCCACATAATAATAATTAGTTTATCTTATTCTTATCTACATCAGTGTACTTTTACCTAAACCTAGTTAAGTACTTTTTTTGTCAAAACAGTTTTACATGTTGTATATATACCAAAATTATAAAGATGGCAGATTTAGTTACTCGCGTCTAGAAATACCCCCCATATTTTGGCTTACGAGCTCCTTGACAGTGATGACACATGAAACATGCTTTATTATGCAGGGACTCGGCGCGTAATTTGAAGAGTAGGCTTTTTCTAAATAATGCATTTAATGTAAAAAAGGCAAATCATGGGTCCTTTCTAATAGGTGTCCGCATTTTTACGTCTGAAATATAATTGGGGAAAATAAAAAGCCGTTTTGCTAACCAGAACTAACCATGACCGACTAGAACTTTACCCTACATAGAAGTTATTAACAAAATTTTTATAATTTTTGATATGGTAGAAGTTATATATTTTTTTTAAAGTGTAATTATATATTCCCCGTGTTTTTTCTAATACGTTGTTAAAATTTTGTTTATAATTTCTGCAACTAATTTAGACAAATTCAAAAGCTATAAGTTCTAGTCAGTCATGGTTAGTTAAAGCGGCTTTTTATTTTCCCCAATTTTATATCAGATGTAAACATGCAGGGACGTATTAGAAAAGACCCCAAATAATTACTTTACACATTAAAATTCAATTTTTTAAATTATAACAAAATCGTTAAATTATTAGACATGCGTCAACACTGTCAAGAAGCTCGTAACCCAAAATATTCGGGGTATCCTTTTTGTATAAAGAATAAAAACAAATTTTTTATATTTTATTCTTTTTTTATACATTTTTAGGGGTAAAAATACACAAATTTGAGATTTTTCTTTTAAAAATTCATATTTCCAAAATTGTGTAGTCCACAAGGGCGAAATGGTATTCTATATACGGTTTGGCAAATATTTACAAATTTAAGGAGAAAAATTGTAAAATTAACCTTTATTCGAGGGCCATTTGGGATACTAATACATAACTTTTTAAAAATAATAATAATTAATTTATACTAAAATATTTTAATAGCTTTCTGTTTTAAATAGATTATACAGTGCCTTTATTAATGTTTGTAAACCACGTGATCACGCGATTTTGGTTTGTAAAAGAGGCTCCATTGCTTGGTTTTTTTCCTATTAACAATGTTGCCATGATGGAAAAAAGTTTATAAAGTTTTTGCCTACATTTTTTTGTGAAAATTTTCTAGCTTCTAAACTCCGAACATTCGAACAAAGCAAAAAATGTGTAAATCAAAATTATTGATTATAATAACCTCCAAAAATGTTAAAATTTCAAAAAAATCAGAATCAGTGCAGGTTAGTGGTCAAAAGAACACACCTTTTATGAGGCAAAATATTAGTGTTGGCAACACAGCAAGCTCTGTTTGACAGTAGACTTGACTGACAGACCATTGTTGGCGTTAGGGGTATTTGGTTTTTGGATAGTTTTTTTTTGGAAAAGTTTTAGATTTTTTTGATCAAATTATGTTCGAAAACGAAGATTACCCGCTTAAAACAGTTCTTTTTAGAACTGCTTTGCATATTTAGAGTTTTAAAGGTAAGTTACATGTGTTTTGGTTATTAATTTTGTTTACTTTTAGAAAATGTTCAAAATGTGGACTGCGGAACAAGATGCCTTTATAATAATGGCCCATTTTAGAAGTGCAACTGGTAATGAGGATGGAACTTGGTCATATTCTCTCCAAAGTTGCATTGACCAGTTTAAAGAAAGGTTTCCTGACAATCTTGTTGAGTACGAAACATATGTCCACCACAGACATGTGCTAATCAATCGCTTTAAAAACAAGAATTGCATTTGTAATGACAAGTCCACTGGAAAGCCTACCGTGCTTACAAAAACTGTTCTTGATATACGTGAACGAATGGAGCACTTTCCTAACAAATCAGTGGAGAAGTTGTCTACTCAGACCGGTAAGGATACTATTTTAAATAAAAATTAAAATTTATGTTTACAGTGTCATACATTTTTTTTTAGAAATGTTTGTTGGTATTTGCCATAAAGCACTAACCAAAAAATTGGAATTGCATCCATATAAGGTCACAGTATTGCAAAAATTCCTTTTACCAGATTTTCGAAAGAAAAGCTGTTTTGTCAATGGTTTAATGAGATTCTTAACAATGAATGATGTTTTGGACTTAAATCTAGCAAATTAAATTATTGACAAGAGACTCAAAACTAAATGCATACAAAAATTATCCAAAAAGGCTGTAATAACTTGGTTCAAATTACAATTACTCAAAAAAATGATAAATTATAAATTTTCTAACCTTAAAAAAAATGTTTTTGACATTTAAATATCGATTATAAAATGCACGGCGCCAATGAATATTTCTAGGGATATTTTATTAAATTTTGTGCAACCTCTGAATAGGCAACCCGCAACATTTTTGGTCAAGTGGTTTACAAACATTAATGAAGACCCTGTATTGGTAAATATAGCCTAGACATAAAAATTGCTTATGTTATTCATTTTCCTTTCTAATCTGCACTTATTTGTATTTATTAAGTATAACTAGTCAATGCGAAGATTAACCAACTGTCGTCTTTTTGCAGATTCCTGCGTAAGATGGGCAGAGATATCTAAGTGAAAGCTATTGCTGATTGATTTAATAAAAAAAACTCGAGCATAGGAAATCATTTGCATAGAAATGGACCGGGGAAAATTGATTCGGTTAGACGCGGTTTCAAGCAAAAAGAACTAAGTAAGAGAAAGACGAGATACGAATACGTGCGGTTCGATTCGAAAGAGTTTCACATTTGCGATGGGAATTTTTAAATTGGAGATTTTGTATGCTTTCCTTAAAAGGAATTTACGGTTTAAAAGAATAATCATGGCTTATACAATAGTGTCACAATGTTAGATGAGAAATTGTTGTTTTGTCATATACTTCTTTGGAAAAAACAAATTTTTAGGACGTTTAAACCAACCATGTAATGAGTCTGAACAGCGTGTAACATATTTAATTGAGCTTAAAAACGTAGTTTTTTAATATAAATGTTTCTGTTATGCTATATGGTACCGTCAGTTAATTAAAAACTTGCCATTTAACAAACAAGGGTAATAACGTTGATTGAATCAACGGTAATAATAAGGGCGAGGCCGGCCATTTAACGCTCGAGCCTAGTGAGCGTGTTAATGGTTGCTAGAGCTATATCTCACCTCCCGTCTTATGTAGCTAATTTATTATTTACTGTAAAATTTTCATATTTTGTAGACGTTACCTTTAACCCACGGTGCATTTCAGGAAAATAATTTTGGTTATACAGGGTGTCACAAAAAAGTGTGACGTCACGATGCTGCATTTTTTTAAAAGGAACACTCTGTATTTTTTTTATATATTTAGGTACCTAGTAGTCATCTATCTTCCTCTAAAGTTATGTCAACATCGGTTCAGTAATTTTAAAGAAAAAAAAAATAAAAAACACTGTTTTGCACCATTCAATTTAAAAATGAATAAAAATACCAATAGTGCTTAGGTCATGTTTGATTAATTCGTACTGTACATGGTGTCCAGAATTTAGTGTCAAACTTTTCAAATTTAAAAGCACTTTATTTTTCTTATTTTAAATATGAGCCCCTGTATATTTTTAGGTCGTTAGATGCAGAATTAAAAAACAAACATTTTTTTAATTATAACCCTATCGAAATTCCTAACACATTAAAAGTCATTCGTTGAAAACTCATTTTGGCATCTATTTTAATAGTAATAACATTGAATAAAAATGATAGGTTGCTATGAAAAACAATTTATTGACACTGGAGTTTCTTTAACTTACAAAATCTTATTTTGACGTATTATATTAAATCGAGTAAATTATTGTTATTTATTAATTGAATTAAATTAATTTAAGAAAAACCTTTAAATGTTAAATAAACCTAATTTTTATTCTTTAATACTTTTGGCTAACATTTATGTAACTTTAACCAATTTATAGGTAATAATTAACATTATTAGGAAACTCTAATGTCAATAAATTGTTTTTCATAGCCACCTATCATTTTTATTCAATGGTATTACTATTAAAATACATGGAAAAGTGAGTTTTTAACGAATAACTTTTAACGTGTTAGGAATTTTAATAGGGTTATAAATAAAAAAGTTTGTTTTTTAATTCTGCATCTAAAGACTTAAAAATATACAGGGGCTTATATTTAAAATAAGAAAAATAAAGTGCTTTTAAATTTGAAAAGTTTGACACTAAATTTTGGACCCTCTGTACAGTTCAAATTAATCAAACATGACCTAAGCGACTGATATTACGTTACTTAATAAGTTTCTTGTTTAATTCTATTAATCATTCACTATTGGTATTTTGATGCATTTTTAAATTAAATGTTGCAAAACAGTTTTTTTTATATATTTTTTTTTCTCTGAAATAACTGAACCGATGTTGACAAAATTTTAGAGGGAGATAGATAACTACAAGAGGTACCTAAATATATAAAAAAATACACAGTGTTCCATTTAACAAAATGCACCATCGTGATGCCACACTTTTTTGTGACACCCTGTATAACCAAAATTATTTTCCTGAAATGCACCGTGGGTTAAAATAAATAAATTAAATTATTACCCAATTTTTATGCATGTTGTAGAAAAACACAACTTTGGGGAAACAAAAAAATCTTGTCTTAAGCCCCACCAGAGTTTAAATTAATTTTAACTGACAATTTGTGTACATATTTTTAAATATATTTGGACACTGCACTTTAAAATTATTTATATTTTTTTGTCTTTTTTATTATTCCCCAAATTTTCTTCCATTTCTTTAAAATATTTCAGGATTTTTTAAAGAAATTTCAATTTTAGAAAATAATCTGAACACCTTTTTTGATTTTTCTTAAAAATGTACTAATCATTTTCCTGTATATTTCCCTATCAAATTTTACATTTCTTAATAAAATTTCCAGAAACTATTTGAAGCCCTATAACTACATTGCGCCAAAATAGTATCGCATAACTTCTATTTTTTACAAAGGACTAAGCGTAAACATGTCCAAGTGTAAATCTTAATATCTCCTCTTAAAAAGGAGCTATCAAAATTTACAAAAAAGTTAAAACGTTAAAAAAGAGCAAGGCTTTAAGGTTTTAATAATAGAAAAAATCCGCTACTATCGGTAAATATTTTTATAGATTGTGCATTTTTCCACAAAGCAACCTATGTTTTCATGTTGAATAATATACTATATTTCCATTACTGAAATTTAACGAGCCACGTAGAGAAAATGATACAGAATACCAATTAGTAATAAAAAGAAATAATTTTTCTAACTTATTTCATGTCTATTAATATGTCTCTGGAAACTTCTTATGTTTGTCGTCAATGTGTCAGTGTGATAACCCCACTTCTTTACCAACCTCTTTGGCTTTTATATTGTAATAGCCACACTGTATTGTTAGTAGTCAAAAGGATAACCTAAGAAGCGAATACCTCATTTGTGAGTATAATTATTATAGCTCTGTTTGTTATTAAGTTCAGAGTAGGACAGAGTAGGAAAGTGTGGGACTAAGTGTAAATAAGTTCCCTATTTAATTTTTATACCAAACGCGTTTTAGACTTATTTTAGAAATTAAAAATGGCTTTATGGGTATGTTTATAAACAAAAAATTTTAAGTTTTGTTGTAAAAATGCATCGAACTTCACTACTTCGAGAGTTAGAGTAATTAAGTGAAAACTGGTTTACACCAGAATTCATACCAAACATTTAGTCCTAAATTACATTGACGATAACAAACGGTTTATTGACAAAAAAGGGTAAAATAGGGCACTCTATTTCTGCAAACGGTCCTACTATCGATGAGCATGGTTAGGCTAAACAGCTTTTTATAGTGACATAAAAAAATCAATATGCACTTTTTAAAAGAAAAATTATCCAAGCCAAGTCAAGAAATAAATAAGGTTTTTATTTCTAGACTTGATTTTAAAACACGATTAAACTAAACGGTTAAAGAGGGATTATTAACGAATGAATTTTTATCTATGTTAACTGCCAACTCCATTACATGCTTTAAAATTATAAAAATAATAAAAACAGAATATGTGATAAGTGGGATTATTCCTTTGACTACGAAGGTGAATACAAAACTCTCTCACCGGCCTGAAATGGATTCAACCTCAATTTTTAACCCAACATCAAGTCACCAAAATAGACACATTGGGTTGGGATTTATTTATTAAAATCATTAGCCACTTTGTTCTAAGGCCAGCATAAACTATTCTACATAAACGTAGTCTACAAATTGCTTCTTAATATTATATTTAAGTTCCTAAAAACCATTGTTTATTTTTCTTATTACCCATTAAGTTATGTAATCCTTGTCTTTAAGAAATAGGGTAAATGTAAACATTTAATTAAAGAACAATGGTTATAAAGAAACCTAAAAGTATATCCTAAATAAAAAAATACAATATCAGCACTTAAAAATATGTTTCTTATAGTTCTTAAAGACATGAATAAAAATGGTTACAACTAGTTTATAAAATCTAACATAAAAAGGCTTACTGCTTCATAAATAATGGAATAAAAGGAAATTACTTTACGTTAAATGAAACAATACCGCTTTACTTAAAAATCTAGCCTCATCCTATCTCTTGGCACGATTTCGGCAAAAATCAAAGACAAATCCAAACGACATCTTTTTCCTTAAGCATTTGGGTCTCGTCGCAGTAGGCGTTTATCTAATTGCCGATTGCAGTTCGCTGTTGTTTTCACAGCCGGCTGCTTTTTCGGCACGTCATTTTCAGATAAAAGCTTCAGATATACAGATCGTTGGAATATTCCCCGTGAAATTTATGTAATTGAGACTTTTATATGCTGTTCATGACGGAGATGGTGAAGATCTTTATTAGTGTCAAGAAACAAGGAATAAAATCATTTTACAACATAAACGATCTCTTTTTATATTATTGCTTTGTTAAAGAGAGTTGATCATTAGATTTACGGAACATACAAAAAAAGAATAGTACTTTGTTAAGATAAAAGGAAGCATGAAGACAGTTTTGTTTCTGGATTTTTTATTTTGCCTTTAAAGCTTTAATAGCGACCAAAAGCAGTAAAAACTTAAGATTTTATTATTAAGTTGTATTGTTTTAAAAGGCTGAATGACATGAACGAATTTTAAAGTTTATAGTAAAAACGATATAAAAGTTTTAAAGCTTTGTTATAGGAGACGCAATTATTTAAAAGTAGAAGCAAGAAAAACCATTATACAAAAATTATTTAATTTTTTAGACCTTGTTTATAAAAAAGGTAAATCAATGTGTTTTTTAGAAAAAACTTTGTATATGATACAATGCATACATTACCATAGTCGTCTTTGCTTTTTGAATGCGGAATACTTCGTACCTGTAACAAAAAAGTAGTTACTTTTTACATACATTAAATAACATTGACAAAAAAAATTTATATATATATATATATATATATATATATATATTATATATAATATATATATATATATATATATATATATATATATATATATATATATATATATATATATATATATATATATATATATATATATATATATATATATATATATATATATATATATATATATATATATATTTATATATTTATTCACACAACCAAACTTATATGGATCATCTATTATTTTCATTATTTTTGAGATGTATGAACATTTTTTTATTTATAAATAAAACTTTCTTACATGATTATCAAAAATTTAAAACAACATTAATTAGTTTACAAAATAAACACAACGTTATTTTTGTTGGTTTCAGAAACGAAATGAGATTTAAATTTTTAATAGTAAAAAAGCAAAAACAATAAGAAAATTGGTTATACATATTAATAATTCGTGTAGCCACCTCTATTCTCTATGCAAGTTTTAATTTGCGTTGGCATGCTTCTTATTTAATTGTCAAGTCTTGGGGTAGGTTTTCCCTACTACTAACGCTGCATCAATAAGCTGTGCCAAATTTTCTGGATTATTTCGACGTGTTTGAACCCTTCTTTTAAGCTGGTCCCACAAGTGTTTGATAGGATTTAGGTCTAGTGAATATACAGGCCAGTCTAAAACTGTGAAAATTTCCGTATCAAGACATTCTCTGCCACTCTGCTGGTATGGGGAGGTACATTGTCGTGCACGAAGATAAAATTATTCCCAACAGCTCTTTAAAGCCTAACGATAGGTTCTAGCACTAAATCAACATACCTTCTACCCGTTAAAGTTTGTTGAAGTGGTAACAATGGAGTTTTTGTTTCCAGCATAAAACCTCACCAACATTACAGTTCCTCTTTTATATATTGGGACAGATCTGTCAGCCTGAAGTCCCGTTCGTCTTCCTGGAGCTCTGAGAACCCGAATTCGATGGGCATCTGATATTAGGCCAATTCTGGTCTCATCCGAAAAAAAGAACATTTTGGCAATTCTGAATTCTCCAGTTTGTGTGTTAAAGGCACCAATCTGGCCGGTCAATTTTATTTTGCCTAGATAACTGTGGGACTCGTAACTCTCTCCTACTGTACAACCCTCGAGCGCGAAGTCTGTTTCTTATGGTTTCAACTGAAACTGAACTGGGGCATTCCTTGTTCAATAAAAGCAATAATTTTTCCCCTCTGGAGGTCTGTTAGTCCAACATAAGGCATTTTTTGTTTTTTTTTGTGACCAAAATAAAATTACCGGAGAATCGTAATTTTACTGCTGAACACAAAATTCACAAAATAATAAATCGTAGCAGTCGTTTCTTCTTTTTTATCAGGTTTGTTTACAACAAAAAGCCTTATCTTAAAGTTGGAAACCAATTTTTTTCCTTACAAAAATTTAAGTCAGAAATAAAGAGAGATTCCATATAAGTTTGGTTATGTGTATTGGCAAACTCCCTATCAAAAAAGTAAATTACCAAAAAAGGGTATTGACAAAACATACCAAGTACAAGTGGGGTTAAAATATAAGCCGGGGTAGGACTTTACCTTTAACCGTATTAAATATCTGACTTATACATTATTTCTCCATGTATTCATTCTCTACGTCTAGTCAAGCCATTTATGCGCAAACTTAGCACATCAACATCATCATCGTCTTAAAATTTTAAGCCGTCCAATGCCCCACGTTTTCTTACAGATAAGAAATAAAATGGCGGTGCTTCCAAAGACGTGTATAAGATTATAAAAGGTGACGAATTATAGATCTATGCGTATGAGACGGAAACTAACCACCAATTTGTATGAGTGCTTCAAGATGAACTAAATCCAACAAAGGTTGTTTGCACTCGAAGTACTTCGAAACATTTCTAAGGGTCAATTGTTTTTGGAAAAACAAATCATGTGGCAATAGTGCCTTTAGAAAAACTTAAAACGGTCAATTTTGGATGGTAAACAACTATTACTTACCCAAAGCCTTTGGTAAAATAGAAAAACAAACAAGTCGGCAGAAGAAGCTGTTGATGCATTCAAAAACAATGTTATGGGGTTTCTCAAGCTGATTAATAAAACTTTAATAAAAGGTGTATAGATAATTAAAAAAAAATATTTTAAAAACAATAAATCTTAAATGGCAAATGACAGTGATTTTTTCTTATAAGGCCCCTAATAACAGCAGTTTACTCATTTTAATTTCCTTGTATTTAAATTTAAGGTAAAATGTAGACACTTGGAGAGTATTTTTAAGATAGAAAAGTACATTTTGTCATTTTAGAATAATTTATTTTTTTCTGCGTTTTAAACATTTCTTTTACTTTTTACAAAACGATGCACGTCTTTAATTCAAGTAAACTATTTTTCTACCATCACTGCTTCAAATCACTTGCAAAAAGTTTAAATTTCTTAAGAAAATACCTAGAAGGTAGCTCGGAGTTATAAACATAATGATAGACTTGATGATAGATATTCATTATAGGTTAATGGCAAGCGACTGTCGATCTTAGCCTAGTAGAACTGTGTTATTTGAAGTGTTTTAATGCATTTTATGCATTGCAGATAAATTACATTTCATTAAAATAAACCAAGAAACTTTTTTTGCTGGTTAGGCGGAACGTCGACTTTTGTTCTACTCTAAAAATGTTTGTTGTTTTCTTAAATATACCAGAAGGACATTTGCGCAAGACGAGACGGAACAAGAGAAGTCATCCCTTCACCTCACCAGAAAACGATTCTTTCAAAAGATCACTTTCTCCCTCTCTCGTATTGTCTCGTTTTTCTTGTAATAAAAAAATGATTTAGGTAAATATATACATCCAAGTTCTCAAAGTTAAAATTTAATAGGTATTATACTTTCATAAATTTTATAAAATGTACAGGAAGGCCCTATGTTATTTGACTGTTTTCCAATAAAATTACCTATTTATTAATACCACACCCTTTATATTTATTTGTAAAAATTTAAAAGAAACCTCATAAGATTTAAATTTTGCACACTTTGTATAAAATTAGGTATTCATATTGCAAGTAAACCATTAATTCTTAAATTAATTACTTTCATTAAAGTTATAACTATTAGCTTAGTGCCCCTTTTTTATTTATTTTTTATTTTAATTTGTTTAGTAAAATGAAAGTCGGCTTAAAAAAATGATCTTGCCATTTTTTTTAAATATTATTTAAGCAAAAAATTGGAATAACATACTGCCGGTTTTTTAATATTGAATGTTTTACTAAGAGCGAAAATAAAGGTGCAAATGCCTGACAGATTTATTTTTCCAGATATTCAGAAAAAAGGCAACCAAACATTAATAGTTTTAAAAGACTAAATTAAAACCTAGTTGCCTATAATAGATCGTTTAAAAAAATATTTAAAAAAGCATTATATGGTAAAATGATGATATAAAATGCACATCTTGTGTAAAATTTTATTATTAATTATTATTTTTTAATACGTATTATTACTTATTAGTATTTTATTATTTATTTATCGTTTACCCATTCAGTTTTTTAGTATTTTTTGACTACCCATAGGCCTTTTCTCTCGATATCTGTAAAGCATTGGGACTTTCTTCCCGCTCTCAATATAAAATTTATTAATATTTAAAGTTTTTACATTTTACTTTATTTAAATTTAAAAAAAAACACCAAAATCTGGCTAAATGCTATTCTTATTCCTTACTAAATATTGTAGAGACCATTTGTTCCTACCATTCTACTAATGCGTACTTAGTAAATTAAAATTAAGAATAAATAAAAATGGGGCAATTAGCTAATAATTTGACAACCATATGTACTATTTTTATAAAAGTAATCAATTTAAGAATAGATGAGATTATGACAGTATAAATTTTATACAGGTCGTACAAAATTTAAATCTCATGAGATTTTCCTAAGATTTTTAACGAATAACCAATTTATTTAAAAACAAATATGAAGTGTGTGGTATTAATAGATTGGTAATTTTATTGGTAACCAAACTGTCAAATAATATACAGGGGGTTCTGTTTAAAAAAAGGCCACTTTGCGTTATGTTTTTAAAACTATAACTGATAAAAATAATTAAGTACGCCACTGGAGTCTACGTAAAATTCTACATAAATACGCAAGCTACCATTTTTTTCTATCTTAACCACACCTTAAGCTGCAATTGTAAAACCAGGTCCTAGATACAAAACTGACCTTTCTGAAGTATCATTTAACTCATTGTTTAACCCAAAATTTGTAGATTTTTTAAATAACTTGGTTTTTGAAAAATTTAAATTTCTATTGTTTCAGAGTCATTTTTCGTTTAATTTAGTTTGTAATGTACAGCTATAAACAGAGTTATGATCTAATTTATTTTTATTTCCGCAGAACGATTTTAATTATAATACAAAAAAAATAATTTTAAAGATCCGGATATAATGAGGTTTTATTTGTACGCATTTTTTTTATCATTTCCTAATTTTGCTTTTATCTGCCGGTAAAATTAATAGAAAATGTTGTCTTCTCTTAACAAATATTCCCAAGAAATTGTTTAATCACGACTTGTAATAGGCAAGATAAATTACATTGTTAATCAAGTATCATGCGTAAAATTAATTTTCAAATATATAACAAACAGTGAGCAAGTACTTAAAGCTAGGTACCGCTGTTTGATAATGGCATTAAAGATCAAAAAGTATTTACCATAAAGGTTTGAACCTGGTCTAGTTGTCACGAAAGTTAACACTTTTTCAGTTGTGGTCTTTTGTGTTCTTATGATAATTCCAGAGATATCATAGCCATGATTTCAATTAATAACTTTATTTGACTGAAATTTGTTTTTTGCTAAAAGTCGGTTTACACATACGGGAATTATTCCGAAAATTATGGTTATAATTCTGCAGAAAAATTTATCAATCAATTTTATATTTTATGTTTGTGGTAAAAAATTTTAAAAATAGAAACATATATTTTAAGCAAAAATTAAAAAACGGAAAATGACAAACCCCTTTTGCCTTTTCCTTAAAATTTTTTAAGGGGTTTGTTAATATTTTAATTTTAATTTAAATTTACACAAACACTAAGCAAAAACAAAACTAAATTAATTTGAAGAAAATTTGTCTTAAAAAATTACGATTTACAGTAAATTAATCCATACATCATATTTCCTATAACTTATATGTGTCGATCACCTATGTTTTTTCCTTTAAATAGAGGAGCTAATGTAATTTTTTGTTTTTTTTTCCTACAAATAGAAAACAACTGTTAAAACACCTAAAAGTAACAACTTCCTTTTATCTACCTACACCGTTCATAATTTAAAGAACATAAAAAGCTTCTTTTTTTATAAGAAATGCTTACAGCCCCAAATGCTGAACCAAGTTGGGATCCCGATCAATTTCCTCGATATTCTTTGGAAGCGTCAAGATATTTTTTCGAGTCCCGATGCCGCGTTTTTGAATGCGCCTAATTCAAACTCTTGTTTAATAAAAATTTCATTTTTAACCAATTAGAACTAACCAGAACCAAACCTTGTTTTAATAATCGGTGGGATATTTAGGTAATATAAAGAAAAAATAAAAAGATGACAACAATTCTGCCATTACATTTGTAACATTTTGTGGTTAGAGATGAACAATCTCGACAAGTTATCGACAAAACTGAATTCGATGTCGATAACGAAAATCTATTTTTCCCCGCATTCGGGAGTGTATGCACTTTGTTTTTTATTTATAAATTTTTCACATATCCGGGTTATGTTTTGCTGATCCATTGACAACTTTTTATAAAATTAGCGTTTTTGCCCGTGAATAAATAGAATTAATTTTACTAAAATTTCACTAGAATTTTCGAATGCATGTGTTACATGACTTTAATAAAACAGAATTTTCATCTCAACCGCGTTACCATAATTGCTAGTTGTAAGTTTAAAGCAGGCTTTTTAAAAAATGATATTTTCAGTCACAGCTGCTCTAAGAGATCAATGATGTTTCAGGTTATTTAAGCATTGTAATACATCATTTAATTGTAGATTTATACACATTTCTCTTATGAACTTTATAAGTGGTGTAGGAGGAGAGAGGGCCAAAAATAAAAGCAATAGTAGAATAATACTAAAACAAATTGTTCGATAATGTTACATGGAAGACACAATTTAACACCATAAAGATGTCACATAAATAATTAATGTAGTATTTATTTAAATATTCAGAGCGTCTGTATTTAAATGAGCTGTAAAATTATGCGGCAGTGTTAAAACAATATAAAATTATATAACGACAACATAATAGAATTATTTTTTTAAAAGCAAACAATAATGCATTTATAGATAAATTGTTTGTGATGTTGATGTATATTATTATGAAGCGAACTCTTTGCATAAGACCCCGTCTTTAGAGACGACGTTATTTTATTTACAAGCTATGTACCCTGGGTTAAAATATCTAGAACGATTTAAGCACAATTTTAGTCTACTTTTAGTCTATATATATATATATATATATATATATATATATATATATATATATATATATATATATATATATATATATATATATATATATATATATATTAAAGATGAGCGGATATTTCCATTCTAAATTTGTATTTAAATGCGAATATCTAGTAAACAGTTGAATATAGGAATATGATATGCTGAAAAATGTCTAGAATTTTATGCAGAAAACAAAAATGTAACAAAAAATATAGGGAGTCATTTAAAAAAATGAACTTTGTTTTTGTACGGACTTTTTGATACACTCTGTATACATAACGTTGTTTTCAAAATATAGAGCAGCAAAAACCAAAACATTTTTGTATAAAACATTTTTTCCCAATTTGAATATTTAAAGCAATAAATGGGGTCCACTTCACAAGAACACCCTGTAATATTATATATATATATATATATATATATATATATATATATATATATATATATATATATATATATATATATATATATATATATATATATATTATATATATATATATATATATATATATATATATATTGACTTTATCGATAAAATTGAAAACCTTTCCAAAAATTAGGCCATGTTACTTTATCAAAAGCGGTATTAGAAATTGCAAATGGAATTATCGTGGGTTATGATCACAATTATAGAATTTTTTAGAAATTCTGAATATATTTGATAGTTTTCGCGATATTAAAAAAAACCAAACACCTACTATTTTAAAAATTGTTTATAACTTTTGCAATTTTTATTGACCCCTTTTGGGAGTTTTCCTTAAACTTTCTACATAATATTCCGAATCAAATAACACCTTGATCGTAATTTTCGAAGAATATACAAAAAATTCATCCAAAAAGGTACATGTTCACCAGACTAAAACGTTTTATTTTCAACTCTCTTTTTTTAAATTTAGAATCCGATACCCTAAAATAACAAAAATATAGAAACATGAAGTCCAAATTAAATCAAATTTGATTATTATTAAATGTATGGGGCTCTCCGAAACGGTAAGAGATACGTGGGTAGTTTAAATTGCATATTGGGGAGCTCAATAATATACCGTTGAAAAATTAAAGTTATATTTCGTTCTTCGAGAAATATGGCGGGAAAACTAAAATTTCCGATTTTCGTTTTTATTTTTTTACGAGTTTATTTCAAAAGTTAGAAAACATCTAAAAATACATTTTCAGTAGAACTTTTTGCGCTTCATCTATTAGCAAAGTCAAGTATTTCTTACGACGTTTCGTTTTCGTTAAACCATCATCAACTTATTTTTTAAAATATATATATATATATATATATATATATATATATATATATATATATATATATATATATATATATATATATATCCGCAGATACTGATACGGATGCGAACCTCTTAAAAGTAATACAACATGTCATATTATAACATACATATCATAAAGATAAGAAGTTTATCTTACTATAAAACTAATACTTTATCACTCACTATAAAAAATGCATAAATATTTAACTTTTGCAATATAAATATGCCAAATATGTGATTTCATCAAATTAAAAATTATTTTTATTAAAGTTAATAATATTTCATTGCTATCTTACTTTTAAATGTTATATATTTATAAAATTTTAATAATGTTAAAGATTCGCTTAAAAGTAACTGATACGGATACAGATTTTTTTCCTCCTTAAATATCTGCGGATACAGATACAAATATCCGGTACATCATGAGTTATGATTAACGAATATCGCTTAATTATATAAATCTTTAAAAGAAATTTTATCAAATTAAAAGGTAAAAAAAATAGGCGAAACGTAAAATCACACAAATACTAAATTTTCAATGGTTAGTTAGCAGATAGTTAGTGCCACCTCATATAACTCATATATATTAACGATGTGATGAGTATACATCATAAAACAAGTGTTAATAGCTTTTTTTATTAGCTGCAAACAAAGGCTATATTTTGTGTGTAATTTCATATGTGCAGAAAACAACAAATTACTTATGGATTTATTTTCTTCAAATATCCATAAATAATTCCTTAACGAAAGATTATGGACCATAAACTTATCATCCTTTTCCTTAATTGAGGTTTTTAACAAGATATAAAAAAGAAAAAATATGTATAAATTATATTTTTCCAAAAAATTGGTTACTCAAAAAGACCTACTGCTTTTTAACTTTCATTTTTACATATTTAAAAGAATAAAAAGTACCTTTAAGCAGAAAATATTATTTTGGTGATATCCTTTTATTATACAATTTTTATTAAGATTAAATTTAATATTATAAAATACTAAAATTTTTTATTATTTTAAATTTTCTCTAAAGACAAGATTAGCCTAGGTCTTAAAAAATTGGAGCTACTTAAGACATATTTAAATTTCTGTTAGGCGGATACTTAAATAGGAATACTTAGTTTAGGTTTATTCTTTTTTCTTTCCTTTATTAAAAGATAATTTGACTTCTCTTTCAATTTATTCGTAATCTCCCGTTTTGGGGTTCCTTATATTTTTAATGATTTGATATCCGGACTTACGGTAATTATAAAAAGGTGATTTAGGAAGGGTTAAGAAAAAAAACACTCATGAACAGTCACACTCATATGCAAAGAGTCGTTTTTAAAACTTGCAATATACAGGGTGATTCATAAGGAAATGTCAATACTTCAAGTACGTAGTCAGGGTCCAAAAATAAACATAAAAGCCTATTCAAATATGGGTCCGCAAGGCCTTCGTTTTCGAAATACAGGGTGTTAAAATTTTTATTAAATTTTTCTATTTTTTAAATAAAATCTATGATAATGTTAATATTGGAGTAAACATTGGTATCTGGGGATTTTTTGGTATAACACATTCGAATCTAACCTTATTATGGCTCTTACTTGTAGGGGAGCCACCTACACGTCTTTTTACTATTTTGAACAATCACAACTTTTTGGTACGGCCCTGTATTACATTTTTAAGTAAATTAAATAATTGTTTTGTCATATTTACGTCAAAAAGATATACTTGTTAAAAGTTAATATGAGCAACCGTTTTCGAGATATTTGGATTTAACAAAATTACAATGCATCTGATTTTATTATAGCAAAATTTAAAAAAAATAATAAAAAAAATGTGTAATTAAACAATATGTATTTTAATTTTCAATTAAATTATTGTTCTTAAATTATGTTTGGCAAAACATAAGCTAGATTTTATAATTTTTAAAAATGCCACCATTTACTTCTAAGCACATGTCAGCTCTGCGGTGAACACCCTGTATCTCGGAAACGAAGGCCTTGCGCACCCATATTTGTAAAGACTTTTATGTTTATTTTTGAACCCTGACTACGTACCTGAAGTATTAAAATTTCCTCATGAATCACCCTGTGTTCTATGATACGTAGGTTTAAAATATTTTCTCTCTGTTTTTATTTTGCTTGGGCTAAATAATGATCTTGGTTTTGTTTTAGATCTTCATATTTTTATGAAATTATAAAGTAAAAAGAAAAAATATTGTTTTTTTGGCATTGATGTTTTAAGTAAAAGTTCATTTACAGAATATTTATTAAGAACGTATTTTGAATTAACAAAAAAAACAAATTTCCCTTGTTTTAAAAATATATTAAATAAAAGAAATTAATAAAAGTAAATTATATTTAAGCCCTAATATATTTTTTTTAATTCATAATATGAATTTTGTAAACAACACTTCAAACCACTGGGAAAAAATCTGACATTTGAGTTAAAGTTATTCTATAAACTTTTTGTGTAAGATTTTAATAATGCTATTACAAGCGGTTACAACATTTGCGACGACTAATATGTTGTACTGAGGTATTTTAATAAATTTAAAATATGAACAATTTAAACGGCTGTTAAAGTCCGACTTTCATACCACATAAATTATATTACCTAGAAACCACATATTTGCAACTATTATTACCTAAATAGGTAGATCTAAGAAACTAACTGACAGATACAGTGTGATTACGTTAAATAAAAGATATTTTTAAATAAAAAACGGGTTATTAGAAATTTACAGTTGTGAGACCCGTGTGGTGTACGTAAGTTTAAAGCACCACAGGTATACAAAAATTTATTCTTTAATCATCCTTCAAACGATCCAACAAGATTTTTCTAATCTTTACGACAGATCCCGAAGGCTTATATTTTATGTAGCCTAAGTGATTTTTAAATGTTTAACCTATTTTATCCTCTAGTTCCGTCAACGCTGTCCAGACACCGAAACATTCAGATATTGCATTTTACGGCATTTCTAGACAATGTAATGGAGCCTCCACAGATGTTATACAAATAACTACTACCGTTGAACTACCCCTATTAAAGTCTGGATAATATCATCCAAACGAAACCTACAGTTAAATTTCCGAATCACTCCCAACGGCACACGGTGGTCACTGGCGGGCACCCATTAAATTACTAGACGTGCCCGGCGACGCCCAACTTACGGGGAGCTCAGCTTAACTCAACTCAAACAACTGCTTTATTAATTAGTAATTAAATGCAATATCGCAATTATGCTTAGGCTACTATTTTCAATACAATATATATATATATATATATATATATATATATATATATATATATATATATATATATATATATATATATATATATATATATATATATATATATATATATATATATATATATATATATATATATAATAGGTCCGGGAATCGAACTCGGCTCGCCAGCATGCTGGGCGGGATCACTGACTACTATGCTATCGAGATACTAATTTAGGTTTTTGTATAACTAAAAAAGAAGGCGAGTAATTCACGATTAACCAACCAGGAATATAAGAATAACACAACTGGAACGGAGCTCATGGATCTGACCCAAAAACAGATCTAAGATAACAAAGAAGTTGGAGCTAGACTGGGATGTAGACTTGCTTTACCGTTATAATAAATATTTTTGCAATTAATATCTGTGTTATATAATCCGATAAAAGGGTTCTACTTAAAACAAATATCTATGCTCAATCAAATAGCCAGGTCGCCCTAAAGGCTTAGCTTTATATTTTTTGACTCAATGCTCGTCAGAGTTACTTTGATGAAGGACATGAGGGAATGACAGGCAATAGAATTGTCGTTATATTAATCCATATGGGTGTACTAGCCCCCCTTTTATGGACCAGCATCCTTTTCCTACTCGATAAGAGTTTTCTTGATACAAAAACTTAAGATATGAGAATAGAGTTAAGAGACTCACTAGACTGATGCTTTAGTTTGAAAACAGAGGAAAAGATTTATATCATATTTTTCTTACTATTCCCATAGAAGCTATTAACACCTAAAAAAATTATCTTAAGAAAATTACTCATTTTCTGTCGTTACATTGCCCTTTGATCGTAAAAAGATAGAAAAGACTATAAATAAACATAGTAGGTTTTCCGATACACATGCACCATTTTTACTGGTTAAAGACCAAAATATCCTAAAGAAGTAGTCCTAGCGCTTAAAGAACTAAAAAAAATATTTCTCGATATATTTTTAGCTTTGCGCCCGACTCCTTCTGCTTATCTCTGACGTAATCTTATTTTTTAAGCTTTTAAATATTTGACGAAATTCAGTATCTCAATCAACATACAAGAAGGATGATTTATTCCTTTGACCTTAACCAATTATCAAAAAATCCAAACATCTGTTCTTTGTAGTCTATCATACTCCCCAATAAGGTAACGAAACGTTTTTTTCTCTTCTTTTTGTTATGCAAAATAAAATATTTTCTGCATCATACGTTCTGTAATGCTTTGATAGTTCGCAGTCTAGGATATGTTCAACTAAATTGCTGTATTTTTGGCATTGAGCTTAGTTAGCTTTATTTGAACCTATCTACATAAACTGTCTATTAATTATCCACGTTTTATTTAAAAATGGAAATTAGCTTCTTTTTTTTATCTTTTAGTACCTAAATTTGTCTCGTAACCCCAAAGGGTCGCTTATTGATTGCCCTTAGATATTTCTTACTCTTTAGAAAAACATCCAATGGAGAAATGGATATTATGTTTAGTAATGCACTGCCTAAGAATTTTATGTTTAAGTTTTAAAAGAACGGGTTAACTTAACTCATTAGTAATGTTTCTGTTAGCAATAAGTTTATTAGTCCTTTTACTTCTGTTTTTATAATGTTTATGTAGTACATAAATTAAATTATTTGCGAAACAGTGAGTCACAAGATAAGGAGCAACCAATTATCTAGATGTTAATTGCTCGTACTAACTAATTTTTTATTATATATTTTTATTGACTAATGTTTTGCTATATTATAGCTTAATAAACATGGATGTAGAACTTTTTGTTAGTAAAACTTTTTCCAATGGAACTTTTTTTTGCTATATTGTAAACAGAAAAAACAGAACTGGATTAGGCTTTAAATGATATGAAAAGAAATTTTCTAATATTTTTTATACAGGTTCGTCTTTTCTTTTAATTTATTTATAGCAGAAATAGATATTGCTATTTTATTTATGAAATGGCCAGTAATAAGGTAGACAGTAATGCCTTACCATTGGGAGGTTTAAAAGTGATCTATTATGCACGCAGGGCCGTATCTAGGTATGGCCGCGCCCTTGGCGGGGCTTAACATTTGCGCCCCCCTACACACCGAGTGATTTGGGGAGTATGGAATACCTCCCAATGAAAATGGGGATTTCGTGGATTATTCCCTGGAAATTTTACAAAGCTGTAGGTTTAAAGTTTTTTGAACCAAAAATTTCGTTTCTTTAATATACCAATTTTGTGGTGGAATTTGTGTCAAATTCCATATTTTCTTTACATAAAAATATAAGCATGCCATTAAAAGCAAAATGATTTACATAAAACAACTGTTTGTATCTGACTAAAAAAAGTATAATGTAAATATATCCTTATTTGCGGATGATTAAACTTATAATAAATTGTCTTAAGAATAAAATCGTGATAACAAAAATACAGTGCATAGCAGGCCTACTAAAACGAAACATTTATATTTTAATAAATTAAATAATATGCAACAAAAAAAAACTAGTGCTGCCCCCAATTTAGAAAATACCATTTTATCCGCAGTTTAAATATTAAAAAAATCAAAGAGATACATTCTCGCTGTAGGTATCAGGATAAATTAATATTTTATTAATAATTCATACATTTTTTTAATATATTATAAATAAATAAAGTAAGTATCTAAGTTAAAAATTTATTATAAAATTGTTCTGTTGTAATTTATTTATTTGAATAATTTTGTTAATAAAAAAAAAATATTACTACGGTACTGAAAAAAAATCATAGCCGATTTTGCGCCCCCTAGGTGGCTGCGCCCTTGGCGGGCGCCCATCTCGTCACCGCCTAAATACGGCCATGTATGCACGAGCAAAAATATTGTTCCAAGAGGTGATATACGAGTAGTAAGTACTGCGAAAGTAGAAAATCAATTCCTACATGCGTATTATACACTATTTTTCCTACAACCATCAAATATTAATATTATTCATTTCCTTTACGATAAAACATTGGTATGATTTGTAAATTGCCTCTTTTGTTGTGACTTGCAGCTTTGGGCTGTATGGTTCGTGTTTAATAACTAGTGACCACTAAGCTATAAAATAAGCTCAAACGCAAACCCGGACTATGCAATGGCATTACCTATTAATAATGCTCTATCTTTCTATAGCAATTTGTACTATTGTTAAAAAATCAATACAAAAAGGTAAGAGTAATTTAGTTAATAAAACCTATTTTTAAAAATAATTAAAATATTAGATGGTTTCAAGTGCATATTGAAAGTATTTTAGTTGTTGAAAGCCTTCTACGCCCACGTAAGTTGGACTTAACAAGGGCGAAATTAAAGGCATTAGTAAATACATCACCCAGTTCACGTGTTATTACTTTTAGAGCAAAACAAAAGAATACGTATTTGTGTTCTTTTAAGATAAAATAATGTAAAAAAATAATATAAGAACGGTCCTGTGTATGTGTAACATTGAATGGTGCTTTTAACATATTAGTTCAAGAAACATTGTTGGGCGTAGCTTTTATATATAGTGAATAACATTCCTATATATATTATTGATCAAGGTTAGCGGCTTCATGCAGATTTTTTTAAAATTTATTGTTGCAGAGAAGAATCCATGCTATTTCTAACATTTAACCAGATCTAATATAATATTATTAATTCTCTGACACATAAATAAATATTTTATAGAATATACAAGGTGTGGTAATTGTAAAAAAAATATTAAAGATTTGCCAAAACTTTTAGCAAAAAACTTTTTTTATGGACTTTTTATAAATTTTGCGCTTAAAAAATATTTCAGCTATATAACCCTGTGGGTGCCTATAGTTCGTAGGTTGTCAGTAATATTGTAATATATTTAAAATATTCTTTGTTTGTCATAGTTTAAACTTACTTTTAAACTATAATGTTTACATTCATAAACCTGATGCAATATTTAAACACCCCAAACCCAAAATTAGAATGACTATCAAAAAAATCTTGCAATCTTACATAACCTAAAAAAACAAATTACCATATGAACAATGATTTTGGATCGTCCCATCCAACGGAGTGTCCCGCCTCAGCCAAAATGTTAATTTAAACTAAGTCTTAGATGTCACATTTGAATGGACGGGGGTTTCGCCGCATCGCCTATATTAACATATAATATGTTATTATTCTTATTTAATAATAACAATTTGAGGTGTGAGCCCATATAAAACATCCTATAGCGAAACACTAGCGTATCTTATTCATTTTAGGTGCAAGTTTTGTAGCTTTAAATTTCATGGTTAAAAAATCTTTAACGGCTAAAAAATTCAAATTATAAGGATAATAATGCTTGGGGTCGATGGTTGACCGAAAGCGTTATTATCTTTAATACCCGTGGTGCCTTCAACGTTTAATGTCCGACTAAATATTCTTTATATGAGAAAAATTTGAATGAATTTTGAATGTATTAGTTTAAACCAAATCAAATACTAGCATTTACCTGCAAAAATTGTCGAAACGTAATTGTGGTAACCATGGTTGTAAGTTATTTGTCAATAAGACAGCACATAAAAATAATTTTGCGATTGAGGCATAAAAATGTCCGAAGTAGTGAAAAATACCCATCTCCCTCAAGATATTTTAGTAAAAGCTGCTAAAGCTGAGCATGCGCTTGTGCCAGAAAAAACTAGGCGGATTTACGAGAAAGAATATTTCCATTTTAAGGCCTGGCTGACGGTACATTGCGTGGACCGTGTGGACGAAACCGTTTTGATGGCTTATTTTCAAGATTTGTCAGAGTCGTATTCTCCAAATTCCCTTTGGACAAAGTTTTCAATGTTACGTAAAGAATTAATAGTTCATAAGAAGATAAGGAGTAATGAAAAGTTGATTTTTCTGCAACAGTTCCTAAAGCAACTTGGGAGAAATTATCAGCCTAAAAAGTCGAAGGTTCTGACTCGCGAACAAGTTATAACTTATTTGAAAGAAGCGCCGACTAAAAAATATTTGGCAGATAAAGTTGTATTAGTGATAGGTGTATTCGGAGCTTGTAGAAGAGACGAGCTTGTGAAAATGAAGTTTTCCGATGTGCGTGATATGGGTCAGCATATATTTATTGACATTCCACAAAGTAAAAATGGGCAAGCAAGGAGCTTTTTGGTTATTGATAACAGTGAAATGTGCGCAACAAAGTTAATTCGAGACTATGTGTCTTTATATTTTTATTATGATAAGTATATTGTGTAAGTATGTTTGTATTTTCGTAATAAATGCTTACATGAAGATGATTTATTGTTTATTTATTGGTAAATTTGTAGGCCCTAGGGCGTTATTTTTTTTATTAACGCCCTAGGGTAATATTTCGTATTTAACTGACTTTGACATAATATTATTATTTGTCAAATAATATACCAGTCGGACATTAAATAATAATCAGGCCGCATTTATTTGATGGCAGCGTAAAGGGTCATCCATCGAGGACTGGAAAGAACCGTAATTAGAACTTAAAGAAAATGTAGAATAGCCAACTTGTGTATTTTTTTCCGCAAAATCCCAATGAACACTTAAAAAATTAAAACAAAAATTAACAATTTCTTAATGACATTTCCTATTTATTGGTTCGTTTTTATAATTTTCCCATTTTTTTGATAAGTTTAAATAAAAAATATTTCGTATTTATTTTAAGTAATAACAAATATTTCATTTTACACGAAAAATTTGCGATTAAAATTAGAAAATGGAAAAAGGTAACAGTAAATATATGAAATGTTAAAACACAAATGTGCGTTTAGTGTTAACCAAAATTAAATACTTCCTGGAAAAATATTTCGGATTACGAAGGTGTCATTACTTGAAATAAATTTCAAGTCATTTTTTATTGAGTAGCAAAATTTTTTTTATATCCCTATGTTAGCTGAGCAAACGTCTGCCAAATCGCTAACGCACGCACTACTCGCTCTTCTTAAAATGACTGTAGCTCAGTAAAAATTAACTTAAAGACACTTATCAAGTCTTAAAATGGTCGTTTTAAATACAAGAATAATTTCACAAACTTCGATCAGTAATATTTCAAAGGTTTCTCAAATGAACATGCTTATAAATAAAATACGCTACTTTTTTATCAAAAATATTTCGTTTAATATACTGTAACTTTTTTTAAGAATATTTACAGGATCATGATTCAGTTTAAAGTTAGACGAGCAGCTTTGGGACTTTCTACGTTAAATAATATGAGCGAAAAGGTTCGAAAAATCGTCATTTAGCAATATTTTTGTACTAAATTTGCAATACCTTCAATTTTTATTTGACGGATTTTAATTTAGCAATTCCATTTGTTTCTTTTTTCATATAGAACAAAAAAGTATTTAAAAACATTTTTTTTATCTTTCATAGTTAATAAGCTTCACTGTTTAAAACAATTAAATTGTTTATTACAATTTTCTGACCACTTTTTCAGAAAAGCAAATTTTGGATTTAGATTCAGCGGGAAAACATTAAAAACAACTTCTCGTTCTTGTGGACCTCAATTTTTGGTCACACCTCGGCGGCCAAACTATATATTTTGTTAAATTGTTTCCTTGCACATATGGACAAATACTGGCATTTTTTTTTATCTTAAATTTTCACAAGAAGCATGTGAAAAAATATGTTAATTCTAACCAATTGTGTAACTTGGAAGCGTTAATTATAATTTTACCTTATTAATTTTTTTTATGTAGAAATTTTGCCAAGCAGGTTCTAATATCGTTTTTTTGGCACCACATAACAGTAAACCTCCACATCTCTACGGACTGCCGAAGATACACAAGGACAATATACCCTTAAGACCCATTACCAATTCTAGAAATGCACCCAAGACTGCAGTGGTAAAACATCTTTTTGATCTAATTAAACCACTGGTTGGTAAGTCTCCATCTTTTGTTAAAAACTTTAGTCATTTTGTTGATATTCTCAAAAATATAAAAATAGGACCAGACGACACTTTAGTGAGTTTTGATGTTTAAAGTCTGTATACAAACGTACCAGTATAAGAATCGTTAAACATTATCCAAGCCAAGCTTAAAGAAGATAAGATATTACCAGAACGCACCACCCTGCCGCTGGATGGAGTGATGGAGTTGTTGGAGCTTGGCCTCCGACGTTCCTACTTTCAGGTGAAAGATGTGTACTACGCGCAGGATGATGGACTTCCCATGGGTTCATGGCTCTCCCCAGTGTAGCAAATATTTATATGGAATAGTTTGAGGAACATGCAATTAAAACTGCATTAATCAAACCAAAGGTTTGACTAAGATATGTTAACGATACGTTTAGTATATGGACAGGTAATAGCGAAGAACTTAAAGGTTTCTTAAAACATCTAAATGACCTTTGACCTTGTAAACAAAATTCGGCCCTACCTTTTCTCGGCGTTCTAGTCAAACGAAATAATGAACATATACAAACCTCGGTATACAGAAAACCCACCCACACTGGACAATATTTACACCAGAATTCTAATCACTTAAACGAAACGAAACAGGGGGTCATAAGTACTTTATTTAATCGTGCAGTGGCCTTACGTAACAGTAGGAATCCCTGCAAGAGAAAATAAGTAATATAACTACGGGTCTTAAGCAGAATGAATACAGTAAGAGACTGGTAAAGGAAACAATCGAAAAATATCAAAATAAGACAAAAAAACCCTAACTTGAACGTGACTCCACATGACCGAATATTTATGACAGGAACTTCGGAAAAGAACCGCAGAATCGCGAATAAGTATAATATTAAAACGGCATTTAAATCCCATACTACTCTAAGAAGTATTCTTACTAAGACGAAGACCAGAAAAAAACAACAATTTTGTGAATGTGATAAGGTATACATCGAAGAAGCGAAAAGACCACTCGAAGTTAGAGTTAAAGAACACAAAAAACATACGAAACGAGGTGAAACGTCGAGGTCAGGCATTGCCGAACACGCTTGGTCAAAACAACACCGCATACAATGGTCAGAAGCAAAAACTATTCATAAAGAAACCCACTGGAAAAAACAAAATTTAAAGAAGCTGTAATAATTGTAAACAACCAAAATGTATTAAGCAAGCCTAGTATCGATATTCCGAATATCTGGCAGCCGTTGCTAAACCGTGAAAAGTCGATCAAGCTTCGGTGAACAAGGAATAGTATATAAGTCGTAGTCGTTTTAAAAATAGTTTTAAGGTATTACTTGAAAATTACTAACCAAAACGTTGTGTAACATTTAACAAATAAAGACAATGGAAGTCCAAGATTTAAGGTTCTTATATATTTTAATACTAATAAAAAGCATTTTTAATAAATAATTTTTGCTATCTATTTTACAATATTTAATCATGTTCAGTTAACAATAAACATTTATACGCCACTGACTAAATGTTTTTCTGCAGTAACAAACTGATCCAGATTAGCATTTTTAGATGACATTACATCTTGGTAACATGGCCGCTATTCAATGTCATCCGCCTTAGACTTCTTTGTATAAGGTGTTTTAAATTTCATAAAGAGGCGTTCTAAGCTATGAATGAACATTTTTTCTGTCTCGGGTATCAAGGTGTAAACAATAGTATTGATTACGACAAAAAGTGGACTTGATGATTTATTTGAAAATACGACATTTATATTGATTGAATAAAGCCGGAAGTAATTGATTTAATATTTACTGGGAAAGGTTAGTATTCAACTTTTAGTTTTGAAAGATAAAGTGGTGGCTAAATCAAATTGAGTGTGCAATGTGAGGACCGCATTTTGTCAATTGCTATAAGCTCAAAAAGCTTAGAGATTATGGTTCTGGATGTTTCCAGAAACTTTATTGGTCCAGTTTTATATAACCTTCCCTTAAATATGAAATAAAAATAATAAACAGCTTCATTAAAGTCATTTTTTGGGCACAATATTCAGTTTTTCTGTTGGTTGAAGATAATAATCGATAATAATATGAAATAAAAGTAAAAAAACTACCTAAGTAAAATAATTACAAATAAACTTATTTAAGAAACTCTTTAATTTCAAAAAGCAGTCTACATAAAATCTAAAGCAAATGATCAAAGTGTGAATAATTTTGACTATCTTTAAGAAACAGCTACTGTCCTAATAGTATTAAAGGAAGACTATTTTCCTTAAATGAAGAATTTCGTGACAGTTTCAAACTTTTATATTATAATCATTTTGATCCAGTATAAGCTTTAATTTAATCAAATTTATTTAATTTTTAGTGTTTTTTTTTCATTGGATTGCCTAATGTTTTTTTTTATTGAAATCATTTTTATCTACAGCTCCATAAAAAAATAAGGATGAATCTCAAACTATGTGCAAACAAGGCAGTTTTAGTTGTCATATATACACACAAGTACTGTTGTTATTTTTGTATCAATGTTGTTTAATGCTTGCCGGTATTCAAATTTATTGAACATATTTACTACATTTTTGAATCAATTTAAACCCTCAATATATTAACCTAAAGCTATATGTGTTAAATATTTATTTTTAACAATGAACAATATTTTCTACAAGTTTTTGGTAATTGACTTTCTTTTAAAAACTGTTTAATTAAAGCTTTATCCCACAACCACTTCATTAATACATATGCAGTTGCTTATATTTTTCTCCAACTCTACGTGAACGGTACAGTTCGTTACGAATATGTTCAGTGACTTCATCCAGTAGTATGTCTTCCAAAAACAATAATAATCATTTTGATGGATCTGCCAGATATGAAGGTAAAATATTTTTACCATATTTACCAATGGGTAGCGATTTTATAATGCGACTTTCTACAGCTACTTCAGTGAGTTCAAACAGTCGGTTAGGCAAAAATGACATTTTAAAACAGTAAAATTGGTATTTTATTTTAACAATTAGCAACTCAAATAACCCCATAATGATGTTTTGTGGTATTTTATTTAAAGATGAACCTGCATGAATTTTAAAATTTATTGGTAGTCGTAGGTAATCATGACCAAAAAACTTTATGATATCTCACTTCCATTGCAAATAAATCTTTAGTTGTGTTTATTTTTATAAAAATAACATCTTGTTTATTCCGTGCACTATTTCAAATTTGTTAAGTCGATGAAATTTTTAAGCAAAATTTTTTAAAATTCTTTAATAATTTACTATAGATTAAACAACAAACAACGACTTATTTTTTCCTTGTTGGAGTAATTTGCCACAAATTCTGCCTAAATAACATTGTGTAGTAAAGTCTGGATTATTTTTGAACTTAGCACTAATGTTATCTATTCTTTAATCTGCTGCTCTTTAAATACCTAATTATATTTTTGGTTTTTGTCTTTTAACTAAATTACCCGTTTTATTGCAAAACAAATTGATAATATCATTTAAGCTTCTTCACGATACATTTGTTACTTTTAACAACATTGCTCACGTTTTTTCTTAATATAACACTATAATTAAACACTTAAAATAGGAATGATATACCGTTACTTACAATATATTATCTACTTCTGACGTATAAAAACGCTACTTGGCTAGGTATGTTATATTCGATCTACTCGCAAGGGCAAGGATAAGAGGAAAAGGAACAGAACCAATACAACTTCCAGCAACATCGTTTTTTTTTGTTATTTGGGGTCATAGGTATAAAAATTTAGACATACTTGCCGGTCCTCATAACTTGCATACTCAACTTCCTATAGCGCCTGCACTAAAAATCACATATAAAGTCACAAATTCGCAAAATACATTGGAATTATGTATTTATATTTAAACTTTTGCATTAAAAAAAAATGTGCCATTAATTTTTAATATCACTTCTATCATTTATATTTTAATGTTTTTTTCCATTTTTTCCGTCTTCTTGCCTTATTTTATTAAAAATAAATAAGCATCAAAAATATATTTTGAAAATAAGCCACTTTCAAATTGCTAGTGTTATTTGGTAAGAGCATTTTTAGTTAGACGCCACAAAGAAAATTATTACCATGAAATTCCCATATTTTCCCACAAAAGTCGTTTTGTTTCTGTATGTGGTATATAAAGACATATTTTAGAGGTTATGGGGAATAAGACAATGCACTTTCAACATCATCGTGTCTTTTTCGATCAAGATAGCTGTGGAAAACAACTGGTAATTGATGGGTTTTCAGATGTTTTTAAACGGTGGTGCCACTGACGATTGATCATAATAATTTGTGGTTAATGTAGCGAGAAAGCAAATTAAATGCTTTTTTTAATTAAAATTAACTCATAATTCCACAAAAGTGTTAAAAAAATATTTTACAATACGAAATAGTGTAATAGTGCGAAGCTGCTAAACAATTTTGAGTAGGTTCTTGGGCACTTTCAAAATTTGTATAATTGTCCTTAAAGGACTCCTAAACATAAAAGTCAAGTTCTGGCTGAAGGGTAGCGGCCCTTTACCAACCCTTAATTTCTTTTAATTTAAAGGTTGGTAGGGGGCCACTACCCTTTAGGCAGAGCTTGACTTTTATGTTTAGGAGTACTGCAAGGACAATTACATGAATTTTCAAGATAACTTAAGTATCTTCTCAAAATTGCTCACCAGCTCTCCTACTTCTCCGAGAGCTGGAGCTTTAAAGCGTCTGGCAGAAGTTATGGCCGGCGAGAAGTGTCTGTGCCAGTGTTGGATATTGCTTTGTAATAATATATTTTTAAATATGTATGTATAAAAATCAGCATTTAGAATTTTAGTTAAGTTAGTCCAATATTTACTTTTATACCCAACTGAGCAGGTGCGCAGGCGTTAAAAGTACATATGAATGCTACTCAATGACATATGTTTTGTCTTTCACAAAACAAAGTAAGTCTGGTTGTCCTGGGATCTTACTCTATATACCAAATCGAAAAAGAAAAACTTTTATACTTTTGAGCATATGTCACCAGAGCTATCACTATTAGTTTTAAAAAGTAATTCAATAACAATTACCAATTACTCTTTTAAGTAGTAGTAAATTACGATTACCTATTACTAGCATGTTTGTTAAAAGTAATTTAATTAATTATCAATTAAAACTAAAAGTAATTGAATATTTTAGTAATTACTTTATTTAAATTACCACATATATTAAACACGATACACCAAAGAAATAAAATATTAATACTAATAGTCATCATACTCGCACGTCACACTATTCAAACTGCTTTTTCGGCAAGTTCAACATTAAATGACTTTTAAACAAAAATTTCTTTTTATCCTACCCCAAACATCAAACAGATTTGTATACAAAAAAAAGTATAAAAACGGTGGCAGTAAGCATCAATTGAAAATACTAAATCGGCGCAGAGGCGGCGTTCGCCGGATTCAAAGCGGCCCGCCGCCCCTTTTTTTAAGATGCTCTTTTTGGCTGGCCAAAATTCCGGCTGATTTTTTTATAAAGAGGGGCAATTGAATTTTTCGTAGTAATTCAATTATTTACTCGGTAATTAAATTAATTTCTAAGTAATTCAATTACTTTATGAGTAATTAAATTACTTTCTAAGAAATTAAATTACTTGGGATTCGTGAAAAAGAATTACCAATTACGATTACATTATCCTATTATTTGATAATCCAAATACAATTGCCCTTTTCGAAACTAATTGAATTAAAGTATCCAATTACTGAGAAGTAATTAAATATGATTTTTCAGTTATTTTAATTCAGTTGCAAACATCTTTGTATGTCACAAACGTCGTAATTTGATCCTTGTCATTTTGTTACGATATCAAAAAATTTCAATTTTTACCCGTTGTGTTTGTAATAGCATTTTACTTTATCTAGTGTAACTTTAAAATAAGGATAGTGTGTCATAAACAAAGTTTAATTTTTTAATTCCGAAATTTGGACCAGCGGGATTGATTGGCGAAGGTAAGAACCTCTTATCTCAAATTTTCAGCTTGTATTGGGAAAACCTTTAAACGTTATTGTCAGTGTGAATAAAGTATGGGTTATTTTGTAAGTATTTGTTTTTACTTAATCTCTCGCAAACGAAATGAAAGAAAAATTTAAAATTGGGCAGTTAATATACGCTCTTAAAAACACTCTTAAAAAAGTTTGGTTGCGATTAAAAAAAAATTGCTTACGTCATATTTGAAATTTCGGACACACTGTATAAATATTATTTTGTAGAAAAAACACGACTTAGAATACCAAAGGACGGGCCCGAGCGTTTTTGCAAAAAATAACTTGTTTTTATTTATTAAATTTATTCCAAGTTAAAATTTGCAATCCTTATTTCACAATTTTTTTTAATAATTTTTGACAGGGAGTTAAAAAAATTATTAGTTACATTTATAATAGAGATAATGTTGACAATACCGTTACGTTAAATCATTATAGATAATGCAAGAACTAACTAACAAATGCGTTTTGATTATTTATTAATTCCGATCCAGATTCCGTTACAGTGTTCACTTTCTAATATCGGTTGGCAATTAAAATTGTAACATAATTTCTTAACTGGATCTCAACTCTTACATGCGGCAAATTTCAATAAAAAAGCTTCTTCTGGCCGCAATATTGTCGTTATACGGTTATACAAGTGGCGATCAAAAGTATATTTTATTATTATTTATGGGTAAGTTGCGTAACTGCTCGAACATAGTGGAAAAACAACATAAAATAAAAAGATACATTATTGAATTTGGTTTTTATTTTTGGTAACCCTATTTTTAATATAGAATTAATATCAGGAAACAAAACGAACTTTGTTCAAATATTATTTTTATTTGTGTTTGTTTCTTATATTAACTATTTTGTTTAAAAGGTTTTATTATGTAATGCCCTTGTTAAAACAAATTTTAAAGGCCTTTATAGAAATACAATAATTTTGCAATAAAAAGTACTAAGATATTAATAAGGACATACATTTTTAAAAGCAACGGCAAACCTTTTAGAGCGAGCGTAAAAAATTGTTGTTTTCAAGAAATAAAAAATGGAATGCATATCTTGGTGTTTCTTTGAAAATAGTCTAGGAGGAATCAGCGCATGAGTACCAAAAACTAATTTTTTTATATGATCCTCTTTAAAATGCCCTACTGATGATCTGATGATATAAATGCTTGTTGCCATGGGGCAACCTGGTGCAATATTGTTTAAAGCGAAATGGTCTAACAATAATTTTTATTTTTCAACCGGACAAACTTTTTTATATTCTTTATTGAAATACAAATAAAAAAGGTGGTATTACTTTTTACGATAAAGTTAATATTTTTGGAGATATAAATTTTTAAAGGTTCGAAAAATCTCAAATTTGTGTATTTTTGACCCATAAAAAATATATATAAAAAAGAATGAAATTTAAAAAAATATATTTATTTGTTATTTCTTATACAATAGTTAATAATATCCCTAATTGAGATTTAAAAATGTCATTGTTTATACCTGTTTTTTGATTGTTTATTACGCGCGCTCACAAGTAAAATAAAGCTTTAATTTTAATAACTTTTATAAAATTGATTTCAGGAAAAACTTATAAAGAAAATTGTAAACAATTTATTTTAATAATAATAGTAGGGCAATTTAAAAATATGAGGTGGAATCGTTTTTGGTACTCATGCGCCGATCCCTCCTAGACTAAAAATAATGATAGGGTCTTTAGCTAAACGCTAAATAGAGAATAAAAAAATGCTATTCTATGCGCAGTAAAAAAAATGTAACAAAGTTCTGTTATATGTATCTGATAATACGTTTTTATATATTTTTTTCACCAACATCAAGTAGGGGCACAAATTAAGCCGCCTTTTATGCACTAGTCTTGGCAAGTGCTCAAATTTGTAAAAGCCTGATAAGTAGTTTGTACAATACAGAATTAAATTCAAAATTATAGTTATTGATCTCTACTATCTAAAGTATAGCAGGAAACTCTAATACTTTTTTGGTAATTTAATTAAAAAATACATATAAGATGTTGTAGGCACTGGGGTCTTATAACGGATCTATGTCAAAGATCAATGATTCGTCAAATCAAATTATTTTAAGTAGCCAAGTTTTGTCTCAGTTTGTAAGAGTTGTTGTGGATCCATACTAACAGGATAAAGTAGAAACTGCTAAGCAGTATAATTCTGTTAGGGATCATCCCTAAAACTTATTTTTTAAAAGAAGAATAAACTTTATATACCTTTTGTGCTAATAAGAGGCTGCAATTAAAAAAAACTGTCAGCTACAGAGGGAAAAATGCATATTATGACAAGTGGTTTTAAATTTTTTTTGGGGATTACTTTGTTTTATATCCTTATTTAACACAAACAGTAAACTTATTAAAATAGTAATAACAAAAAATCGGTTCTTTTGAATATACCATTTATTTATTTTCCTAAACTCCCTGGTATAATAGATCCAATTACAAAAAAAAAGATTTAAGCCGCAATACTGTCGCAAATATAGATAGATCGATCTTAAGAAGATGAAAGTGCGTTGATTTTGTGGTTTCGTGTTGGTTTCGCTAGGAGAATGGCATCTATTTTATTGAATTCAATTAAACTATCGATTGCTTGCATTGATTTGTTTTACTTTGATTATTGCAAAGCCGCAAGCAAAAGATATAAACAATATATTATTGGAAAATAATTAGCTGGTCTAATAATGTAATTAATATTTTTTAAAAAAGCTCTAAAATATTTGGACCAATAAATGCTGCCTATAAATATGTTTCCCTTGACGAATATCTTCCTTAAACTTATTAATAGATTTGGTTCCGTTATTTCGTGATATAACATATATAGAGTTGTTTATTAAATGTAAACAAAATTGCACAAGATATACAGTCTTTAAAAAACAAGAAAACAATATAAACTTTTTAGGAAATGTTAATTATAATATTAAGCTAAAATATTCCCGTTAATTGCAAAGTATTCAGAAATACTATCTATAAAATGGTAGAGTATAACATACTAATAATTCTTTTATAACAAAGACATATTTGCTAAAATTATTTTGTATGAAATGTCTTTCTTTATCTGCCCTACTCTTAAATATATTAAAAGCATTGACTTAAGAAGCGCCATAGATCCAAAGGAACTTGTTTCAGTATAGATATTGTCGTGGGGGTTCCATGTACTAAAAAAAGTCAAGCTTTAACATACATACATTTTTGTTATGTAAAATATATGTCTTAGTGCCTGGGTAAATTGTTTATGTGATTTGTAAACATATTTTAAATTTATTGTAAAAATAAATGTACTTAGTATTCCAAGAGTAGGTAGCAGATAAATCTTACAGATCATCCCCTTATACCAAGGCTGGTCAACCTTTTTAACAGTCGGGCCAAACGGAGGATTCAAGCATTTAGGGCGGGCCACCGACAATTCCTATTTTAGTTAGGTACCCTAGGACATGCGCAATAAAACTCCAATATTAAAAGTGAAATTAATAATTATTGTTTATTTTTGTTAGGTAATATTTACTATAAAAAAGAGCATCTTATGCTAAATAAAGAAACATAATTGAACTTAAGTACTATGAATCTTCTTAATGTAAGGTAATTTGTTGTTACAATTAATGGGATTTCTGCCATTGTTTCTCTTTTAATAATTTTTCTATGTTAGGCGACAAATCCGAAGTTGACAGTAACAACAAATTACAAATATGTTGCTCAGTTAATGATGTGCGGCATTTATTTTTTACATAATTAAGGTCTGAAAAAACCTTTTCACAAACATATATTGAACCAAAACTACTTAAAAACTGTAACGCCTGGTCAGTTATTGCTAACTATTTTCTTTTGGTACCAATTTCCAGAAATCTGCAAAATCTTCTGAAGAATTTTCGGTGGTTTGTCGGCAAAAAGGTTTTTTAACGAAAAATTATTTTGCAGTTCAACAATTCCAACTGAATATTGGCAGGATAACTAACTATTTCAGTCAAACTGATTTGAGCACGGTACATTTGTAACTCTCCATATTCAACGATTTTTTCAAATAAGAGTCTTAATTCACATCTATTAGGAGCCAAATTTGCAACCGCGGCAGGAACGAGGTGTCTGCGAGGCCTAAGCTAAGCTTTGCATTTGTGTAAGTGCACATAGACACATGTTTTGTGCACATAGCTAGTGTGGGTGTAATGTCTGCCTAGCTAGAGCGTCGCACCTTCCACACTTCATCCCCCTCCTTCGCTCGCTCGCGCACAAATTTGGCGGAATTTATAAATTTGGTGGGAATTTCAGGACTTGATTGCGCGGGCCATTTAAAAATCGTTGGCGGGCCATAGTGTGGCCCGCGGGCCTGTGATTGAGCAGCCTTGCTTATACCATCGCCTAGAACTGCTCGGTTTGACTAAAAGTGAAAGGGACGAACGTTTAATAAATTTTATTTGTTTACGTTTTTGTTGTTTAGTGTTAAAAACAATAAGAAACAAAGGAAAAAACAACATAAGTTAGAACTGGTGTGGCTAGTTGTTTTACATTATTAAAACATCACGAAGTGACAGACCAGCGTAGACCGTACTATTAATAAAAAAAAATCAGAGGCGTGAATGTCAAATGTGTTTATAATTATTAGGGCTGTTTTGATGCCCTTGAAAAAATTTAAAATAAAATAAGAACGATATTTCTTTAAATTAAACTAAATGGTTGAACTGATTTTGTAAAAGTTAGAGACTTCAAAAAAATCGTGATGTTCGTGGGACGCTTAATTTACTTTTCAACCGTTTTTACGACTTAAAGATCTCGGATTACACAGTCGACTTGATCTGTAATCAGATTAAAGTGAGACAAGTATGGCAATGTTCTTAAATTTATTTTGATGCTTGTCGATGTCTGACTGCATTCTAAAAGCCTATTTTGTTCTAAACAGATTGCTTCATTTTGCTGAAAAGTATGACCAAGGTATTACAGCATTTTTGTTCCTTACACACGAGGTGCTAGGGTGTGTAATAGTGTAAAGTAATGTCTGACCGAAAGATGATTTTTAGCCGAAATCGGAACAAAAACCGAATTATAGGTCTTGATCTCAGTTCGGCCGAAACCGAACCGAAACTTATTTAGACATATTAAAAATTCTTATGTGTACTGAAACCTATTGTATCTTTTACACATATACAGACAGTTAATTTGTGTTGGCCGATTTTGGGAAGAAACCGTGGCCGAAACTGGCCGAAATCGAACATTTGATGGGTCTCTAGTTTAAAGTAAAAATAATATCGTATACTGCAAATATGGTTCAGAATTATTTATTATTAATCTAATGATAAATAAAGCTTTATAAATAACACTGTTTCTCATAAAAATCTTAACCGCCAAACTAATGTATTATTTCGAATATTTCACTCATGTATAAATTTACCCATAAGACACGTTAAAAATGAAAAAAAATTCAGCGGAAATTACACGTTGCCTAGACAACGTGGTATTTCCACTAACTTACAAACACAGAACAATCGAACCTGTTTGTTTGTATTGTCAATTAGAAACGTCAAAATAAGTCGATTTGATCATGTACACGATGAAGAAACGGATAAAGTAATTAAAAAACATTTATTGTTTATATAATATGTCATTTGAAAATTGTATGACAAAAAAACCATTTTAATAATATAATACTTATATTTCTCCTCTAGAAATATTCCTAATACCGTGCATAAAATTAATTATTCAAGCGTTATACAAATTCCACTCGTTCTTCGACAGGATTAAAATATCAACTTTTATGAAATTAACGGTAATTTAAGACTCGTGGTATTACCCCGTAAAGTCTCCTTTTAGCCTTGAATTAGCGTATATTGGGGTATCACGTAGGGACTACTTATTAACGCTTTAAAGACAAGTCTAAAGCCAGTTCTATTGTTTCAATAAAACAACAAGTGGGGGTCATGTTGTAAACATGAATAAACCTACGAGGCCATGCGTATATTACTTCTAAGCAAAAAATACGAAAATCATCAAAAACTATCAATATGCGACAAAATCAGTGTAATCGGCCAAAAATCAGTTTAAATCTTAACACCAATGGAATAACGGTGAGATTGGTTATCCGCCATTTCTTTAAAGAATTTCGTTCGTCTGTCCAAATTCATTTATTTTTTAAATATTTCTAGAACGATTTTTTTATAACAAAATCTAAAACAACTTCTAAATGACAAAATCTACAGTAAAAATGTTTTAGTGTCACCATAAGCAATCTTAAACTTAAACTAAATAAATATTGCCTAAATACTAAAAAAGCCACAAATTTCCTAACAATTTGCGGATTTTAAATAATCCTGCCGCAATTCTAAAGAAACCCATTTGTCACATGTCGTCTAAACAATGCCACTTGCGCACCGGTCCGTGCCACTTCAAACACTTTCGTCAATTTTTTAGTCAATCGACCGACGCGACGTTCTAGATACTCACGTAACCAATCAGCCGTGTTAGAAAACAGTCAGGATTTGTCAATTGTTTACTGCGTCATCGAACCTTATTTTTTTGGTAATTGATGGTGTAAAACCGATTTGATTATTTCTTTTGTTATTGATCGCTGTCGTTTTTTGTTTGCACAATTTAAAATTGCATCGAGTGAATCAATTTGTTTTGATTTTTAACATGAAAAAAATATGTAGCTTTAGAGAAAGTTGTTTTCTTTATTTAAAATAGGATTTTTGGTAAGAAAGCTTCCGATATTTTTAGTATATCCTTCATTTACTCTCCTATTGTGACTATGGATATTAAAGTACTACTTAAAGTCAGTTTAAAATTAAGTTAGCTTATTGTTACGCTCCGTCTAAGAATATTTTTATAATGAAATTTAAAGTAAATGTTAAAAAATTATTTTTAACATTTACAAGAGTGGCATAGAGTTGAAGTTGAGCAAACTTTGCTTACTGATTAACTGATACAAAAAAAGATTTTTTTTTACATGATCTATGGAAATATTCATACCTACAATAATATCATAAGTAAATCTTTTGTTGATGTCTCGATAATCTGTGCAGTTAACGTTCCATGGACATTTGAATGTTCTATTAAAATCAATGAATTGCTTCATTTGCTCACTAAAAAATCTAGTTCTGCCGTTTTACATAACTCAATAACGTGCTCTGCACAAAACGTGCTCTCGTAGTGCAAGTTGCATTGTGTTCTAGTCATGGATTCTAGAGATGTAAAGGATCACTCACTCTGTGTTACAAAAATGGCCCTCCAGTTGCAGATGGCGTTGTGTTCCAGAGGGCCGTTTTTAAACTTTACTTTATATATTGCGGTCAAGGTCATTGATTTTCATTGGTTCACTGAGCTACACCAGCGCCTCTTAGTGAGGGCCACTTTTTGAGCAAAACAGCCATAAGAGAGGGTGATCCTTTACTTCATTAGAATCCATGGTTCTAGTGTAAACGGTTTCCGAGTAGACGTTTACACTTCCGAGATGCAGTTCCAGAGCGTTACTCGGATCCGAGTATTCGGATACTCCGTTTCAAAATAACATAAACTGACTTCTACGTAATAAATCATCATAAAACTTACTGTGCATCTCCAGGCATTGGACTATCAACATGGTAGAATCTTTCTTTTTTAATATTTTTACATACATAATTATAAAAGTGTATTTCGTCATTAACTTTTTTGTTTTTGTTTTTTAATGTACTGTTACTGCAGGTAGTATACTAGATTAGTGTGTTTTATCGTTAGGCATGTATGACAAATGTAAACAAAAATACATGAAAATCTTATGCTAAACATGTCATGTAAGTTCATCAGAATTGCTATCAGAATGAACAGCTAATATAAGATCTTATGCAATTTCAAAATATTGTAAATATTTAAAACATTTTATCTTTGATGCTAAATTATCTACCACACATTCTTTTTTAAAGTTTTTTTTATTTCTAATACCTTAAGTAGTTCTTTTTAACTGTATCATTCTTTAAATTATAAATCATTTTAAAACAAAAACGTTTTTATTTTCTCTTTTGTCAACCTAGTTGTGGTAATTTTGGTATGATGCGTTATCCATAACAACAACTCTGTTGTCTGATAACTCTGGTAATAACGTTTCAGAAAACCACTTTTCGAATAGGGAATGGTCCAGGTCTTGACCGTATTCCAATGAAAAGTCCTTAATATTTTTTGCTGACAGAAGCAGCGCTCCTTCTACCTAACCATCAGATTCTCCACAGTGTAGAATACTTATTCATTTTCCTCTGCTGGATGGTAGCTCAACATATTCTTTTGTTTTCGTCTACCCTAACTTTTTTAGTAATATCATGGGTGTTATACCAAGTTTCATTCAGATAATTAATATGTGTGTTTTGATTTTAGTACTTTGAAGTTTTTGTAGATATTTATTTCTCCAACGAATAAGTCTGCTTTCTTTTATAATGCTCTGACATTTTAATTTTTTTATATTTAAATTCATTATTTCTTAAAAATCTCCACAAAGTTGTTTTAAAGCAGCAAATTATCTCAGTTTTTTCAAATTTTTTATACAGTACAGGGTTGGGTAATTTTTTTCAAACCACATATTGTAAATAGCATGCCTTATAGGTTCCAAATAATTTGCTGTTATAATACGGGATGAACCACTATCCTTATGTTCTTTTCTTATGTTAGGTTCATGCGTTACAATTTCATAGACTGTACCTTACGTACCGAGGTACCTTAGTCAAATTAATGATTTCTTTGATGGCATTTGCCTCGCATTTCTACGATTAAATTGTCTCAAACACATTGAAAACTATTGGTTGCGCATCAGAACCTAGAAATTGTTGTCCCGATTGTCCTGAAATACATGATGGGACCTCTTTAAATTTTCTTTCATTTAAGTTTTAACTGTTAGAATTCCACGGCCTCCAAATGCATTCTGATACAAACAAGACACGATAGTTGTTAAAACTAAAAGTTAAAAGTAGTTATAGTGCAATTTAACTAAAGTGTAGCTGTACTAATTTGATTTTATATACCTGTCCTAGACATGTTTATTAAAAAATACTGTCTCCATGTTTGAGAATATTTAAATGCGATTTTGTTTTTGGAACACTAAATTTCCACCTGTCGGTATGAACCAATAAGCTGTTTATGCTGTCAGCTAATTGGTACAAATACAATAGTCTAAGGGATAATACCCTATTTTAAAACGAATTATTAATGTAAATTTTGCTGTCTTCGTTCCGAGCCCGGATCAAAATCGCAAGCTTTTCCGAGTAGTCGTTTATACCTCCTGAATGGGTAACTCGGATTCGACAACTCGTAAATGTAATTGCAGCTTTAGGCACAGTGCCGGACCAAAATTTCGAGGGGGAGGTTAGGCCGATGGCATTTAATAAATTAGGAATTGAAAAAAAACTTTAAATTTTTAAGGGGTTTCCTAAAAGAAAATATTAGGTTAAACTAAAAAAACTCGAGCTTGATCTTGAGCATAAACGCACCTAAAACGTTACCTGCAGATCTTGACGGTTTTTTTACGATTTTAGGCTATTTATCGTAGGTTCATTGATCGTTGATTTTTAATGTAAAAAAAGTGGTTTTGCAGTTTAAAAATTTCTTTTTTTGACTAATAGAGTGATTTAGATACTTTTTTTTGTATTGTTGACCGTGATTAAGTAAAATATATATTGTTCAGAAAATTTTTAAAAAAGAGATATAGTTACCAGTTGTTTTCATGTTTTTTTAATATATAAAATTTTCGGGATTTTCGGGGAGGTTTGAACCCCCAAAACCCCCCTCAGCCCTGTTTAGGCAGCAGCTTACACACTGATGCAACGGAACTGACACGACCGATCCAAGCAACTAGTTGCATAAGTCTGACACATAAGGATTTTGTAGAAACATTCACACTTGCACAATCCGACTGATGCAACGATACGACTGGACATGCCGGCCGCACCGCGATCAGTTGCTTTGGTTTTTGTTTCTATCCTCATTATTTTCTTTATTTTAACACGTTAAATGCATCATTAAAGTTTAAAAACTGATATCCCTTTTTGTATGGCAGGATTAATTAGGTCAAGTAGTTCTAAGAAGGTTATTGGACTCATCCTATACATAGATTTAAATTTAACCAGGTAATGGAATTTCCTTGCAGCTACAAATTCTTCGTTCAGAATTTTCTATAAATACGGGTGCACCCAGACAAGTCTTTTCTTTCTTTACAGAAAAACCAAGAAATAATAACATCCTTATCTTCTGAACGACTCCATTTTGACTAGATTACAGTCGAATAGATTGTACATCAATGTGAAAACATCGATCTTATGCAACTATTTGCTTGAGTCGGTTGTATATTTGTTGTATTTTTTGTAAAAATGAATATCGTTATTAATTTTAGGATTCACCCTTTTTGTACCCAGCAGGTTTAAGTGTGAAACATTTTGGGAGCCGTTAAGTTTAATACTAAAAAAGTTATGAAGGAATAATGGTACAAAAATGAATAAAATTATCCGAAGCTACACCACTGGCCCATAATACTAACAGAAGTTTATTATCGGAAGGGGTATTTCGGTCAATGTTTTAACTGTACCAAGTTCCATTTGAATCGAAAAACCCGATTTAAAAATAAAGGACAAATTCCAATTCTAAAATAATTTTTCTTACGGCCCCTGGTGTCGTTTTTTTTTAAAAAGGGGAAAACAAAACATTTTTGTCTTATTTGTGGCCAAGGAATCTCCCACGATATTATGACATATGTTTTTTTAATTACCCTGTATTTTGTAAGGCAAAAGTAATGTTTAAGATTTACCCTTTTTAAAATTTTGGCACGAGCCCTACTACGTTATTATGGCAATTATTTATCGCTGAGTTATAAATGCGATAAATTAATTCATCAATAATAATATTGCGTGTAACATGTTATCTTCTTATCAGTTAATTAGTAAAAATGTTTTTAAAAGGTATTTAGCATAAATCATTTAATGTATTCATTATGTTTTAACCATGGGAATTGTTGTGAATAGCTTGAATTAAGTAACGGCTACCTCTGGGAACCGAACTGACATCTTTTCATTGAAAACATACTAAATAAATATACTTGAAAACGCATGGTCTATTGTCCTATTTGGGTCAATATTTACGGATGTCAAGAAAGAGTTATTTTTTCGTTTAAAAAAATTGCACAATTTATGGTAAGTAATGGCACAAATTTGATTCTACTAATTGATACATAATTTAAATTTATTATGTTTTTTTCTCTTCTGATGGCTTTGCTGCAATTTAATTTTTCTCTTATGCCAGAGAAATACGGTAGGCTCTATTTATCTTGCAGTTGCCCTGCTATTAAGCTAATTATTTTAGTGATTTTGGTTGATTGGTTGGTACCCTATCAATCTTAATATATTATATATATATATTATATATATATATATATATATATATATATATATATATATATATATATATATATATATATATATATATATATATATAATTATGTAATTGATTTATTTATATTAGGTAGGTATATATATTTATTTGTCTGTTCACGTGATTCTGAAGTTATGGCTTGAGCTAAAATCATGAAATTTGGCACAGTGGTAGTCTTTAGCAGTGGCTAGAACCTAACGAAGCCCGTTTTTTGAATTTCGCTCCCGGGACAAAAATAGGAGCAAAAAAGTGTTTTTTTACCGTTAGCCGTACGGAAGGCGTCTTACGGAGACAGAGGCTACTTAATATTGTCTCTCGCCTAGCTGAGACAGGCTTTTCATCTAGTATATTTATAATTTACAACTACAATACTCATTTGTGCATTTATTTTATACTTAAAAATAGTATAAATAATTGAATAGCTTGTTCACAAATTTTAGTAAGTTGGTAAAACCTTACAGTCAAAATATATTTAAGTAATAAATTTCAAGAAAATTGCAGACTGCTGCAGAAAAAATTTAATGTTAAAATCTTTTCAATTGTAAAAACAGCTTAAAAGCCATTATACAATACTAATATACCGTAAGTGTTTTAAGAAAAATAGGAGGCAGTCTCTAAGCACGATTTTTAAAGGTTTAAGGAGAAAAAAAGGCTTCTGCAGACAGCAGGTTCTACTGCCTAGACACTTTTAAAAATGAAGAAGCGAAGAAACGAATAAAATGGAAAGTTTAGAGCCGCTCTGGATAAACTCTATGTGCATACCTTCCTTTAATATTTTACGTTTGTGTCCAACATCTACAATATTGTTTAGTGAATGGGCTTTAAAGTCTTTTTTAAATAAAAAAAAATAAGATTGGCATTTTTTACTTAAGTAGTTTTGCACATTTTAAAATATTTGGTAGAATATAGATATAGAATTAAATAATTTACGGTCTCAAAAAGTTGGTTTTTAATCCAGACTGCCAATACCTGACGTATTCCTATAAACTATGATATATTTAGAAATCTAATTTTACTGCAAAAATGGACTATAGAGGGTGGTTAAAAAAGCCGTGGCAATATCTAAGGGGATGATTTCTCAGGTCATTTTATGGAAAAAAATCTTTTCCTACGAGCGTGCGGAAAAGTCCACGTTTCCGCACGCATTTGAGTGCGCAAAGTTGGTTTCATACTTTTATCATACTTTTCTGCACGCCGTGCGGAAAAGTAAAACTACTCTAAAATCTTACAGGTAAGCAAGATTTATATGTATTTTAGTAATTGTAGGCTATTTCATGCAATATACGAAGCCATTGCAAGTTTTAGTTTATTCTCTTTTTTGTTTGTTACTTCGTAATTTTCAATATTTCAACTAAAACACAAAAAAAACATTTTTAATTACCCTGTATAATAATAATAAATGATTATGACAAGTCAAGCAACAATATGTAATCTTGGTGATTTTAACACATGTCAGATTTTTCTTCGTTTCCATATGAACAAGCAATTGCACAAATGAATTTCAATACAAACAAGCATTTTTAATGAAAAGGCGTCATAGTATCCTTTTTTAATTAAATAAAAATTCGACAAAAATAATTATTTAAAATGAGTAGTTCCGATGAAGGCTACCAGATTCTATCCTGGATGCAGCAAATACCGTAAGTTTGAATTTATTACCAGCAAAATCTCGTGAAAAATATGAGAATCAATATAGTCATTCCGAAAACTGGTGCTCCAGCAAGGGGACAAAAGTATTAAAGAAGAAGTGTTCTTGGCCTATTTTGCGGATTTGCAAAAAACATATAAACCTAATACTTTATGGAGTAAGTACTCTATGTTAAAATGTGTCCTCAAAGTGAAAAGGAATCTTGATTTAAGTTCATATTTCAAGCTAACATCACTACTTAAACACCAAAACGTGGGATACCGGCCAAAAAAATCAAAAACTTTCAGCAAAGAAGAAGTTTCAAGATTCATGAAAGAAGCACCTGATAATAAAAGTTGCTACAATTTTTGGATTAGCCGGTGCTTGTAGGAGAGATGAACTTACAAAAATAATGATTGATGACATACAGGATAATGAAAATTTGATAGTGGTGAAAATTCCTGACAGTAAAAATAACACTTCCAGAATCTTTGTAGTGTCCGATTGTACCGTAAATATGCAAATTTGCGAAAACAACATACTCCACACAGACGTTTTTTTGTCCAGTATAAACAAGAAACATGCAGTACGCAATGTGTGGGAATAAATTCAATAGGTAAAATGCCTTCAGAAATTGCTGAAGACCTAAAATTAAAAAATCCAGAAGAGTACACTGGACATAGTTTTCGTCGATCCTCTGCGACTATGTTAGCGGATTCTGGAGAAGAAATTACCAATGTCAAGCGACTTGGGGCTGGAAATCAACGGCTGTAGCTGAGAGCTACATTGATGAATCCACAAATCAGAAAAAGGATATGTCAGAATAAAATATTGACCATGAACAACTCCCCTCCTGAGCTAAGTCAACCTTCATCAAGCCGTACAATAAGCGCTTCCATAAGCCACCCGCTAAATGAAATTACAGATTCTGCAATTAATTTACAATATGCTAATAACTGTTCTTTTGTTGTAAATGTTATCAACAAATAATTCCCATTTATAAATATGTTGTAGTAGTTCTTTCAGATTAAACATAATTTAAAAAATAATCATTGCTTTAATATTGGTATTATCTGAGGAAAAATTTTGTTCCTAAGGCTTGCGCAAAGTGACTTTTCCGCACTTGACTGCTTGCAGTAGCGTGCGGAAAAGTATCACTTTGCGCACTTGTTAGGAAAATAACTGTATAAACATATAATCTGTTTATTTTTAATTAAGAAGAATAGCTTGTAAGTATCCATGGTTACTGACTTTTTTAACCAAATAAATAAATTTTTTGTTGTAACTATGGTTACTGAGTTTTTTACGGGTGTTTTCCTCAATCGAAAATAAACAGGCTATAATTCCGGAAACGTTATTTTTTTAAGATAGAGGATGTTATATTTTTTTCTAAATTGCGGATTTAGAAAAATAAATTAAATTTTGACCGATTTTTATTTAAATAGGTTGCATAGTTTGCAGTATAAAAGAGCCCCAACTTTAATATTTTTTCAGGACAAAGCAATTAAAAATACAACTTTTTTAATTAAAGTTAGTGTCGTATACTTTGTTCTCAATAAATTTAGTTAGGATGCCCCACTCCCTGACGCCAATGGACTATAATAATTTTATCTTAGTTAATCGATTAAAAAATATTTAAATTAATTTTAGAAATTGTTATGAAAAAGAATAATATCCTGTATATAGGAAACAATACATTCCCGGACCTATGTCTATAACAAGTTTTTTTTTCATAAAATGATCTGAAAAATCACCTTCTTTAATATTGCCGCTCTTTTTTAAATACATGATTGCGTCTGTAATTTTTTTAAATACCCTTTAAAATAATAAATTACGCCAATAAGGAAGCAAACATTTACAGGTCTACAAAATAAAAAAATAATACCAGTATATTTCAATCACAAAAAGTATAATATATAGCATTCTGGTATTAAAAGTGTGTTGACACACTAAAAATCAACTAACGATTCTAACACTTACTATTTTGGGTTATCAATTTTATCGATCTACTGATCGATTTTTCATCTTTAACATAGATTTATTGCTTTTATCCTTTTATGATTTAAATGCATACCTAAGTCTTCTAAATTAGTATAATTATGTCCAGCTACCTACCTGGTGTTAGCACCATTAAATTTGAATAAAAATTAGATTTAGTTTTCTCTATTGCGTAATTTGCGGCTTGTAAGAATTATTAAAGAATTTTGTTTTCCCGGTACGGATTTTTAAATTTCTTTCATTTTTAAAAAGAAAAACCAGCATTCCAAAAAGTATGCTATATATATGATTTTTTCTAATTTTTAAATTTGGACAAACTTTAATTTCAATTTAAGTTATTATAACAATAGCTTGTTTTAAAGGAACAGGACTAATGGAAGGATTGGTATAAAAGATAATGGGAGATTAGGCACACAAAGCCAAAGAGGCTGCGCTGCCTCCGGTAGTGAATCAAGACGGCTCCCAGGGAAGAAGAAGAAGAAGTAGGAGGCCATCCATAAATTACGTCATACATTAGGAAAAGGAAGAGGGTCAATAAAGTGTGCCATTGGAGGGGAAGAACGACCTTCGTGACGTAACTCCAGCATGTGTTTATTTTTACTTGTAATGGTACTCCTGACGTAAAACCACGATACAAGTTATATTTTTAGCTTGCAATATTTTAACATTCTGACTTAAATGCTATTTACACTAATTTTCCAGAAAAAAAGTTATGCAAGAGAGTGAAGCCTCTTAGTAGCGAACTTACCAGTAATGTATTAAAAGGGATGTTGGTAGACTGGGTCCTGGCAGGTAGCAGATTAAATATTGGTTTTTATACCGATTTATCGGTATATAAACTGTCTTACAGATATCTTTTTTATTGGGCCTAATTTTTAAAAAGGGGTAATTATTTATTACCCATTTGTAAATAATTTTAAAAAATATATATTAAAATAAAATTATTAACCCCTTGAAATATCCGTTATTTATTCTTTCCATTTTTTTTCAGTTTATTATATATATTATATATTTAATAAAATTTAAATTTTATTTTATAAATAATAAAAAAAATAAATTTTTATATTCCTTAATGACTAAAAAGTATTTAAAATTTCTTGTATGGTATGACGTAATAAGTTAGTTTATTAGCTGATATTTTAATTTGATTAACGCCCTATTTACAGCAATCCGAAAAAATTATCAAGAGATGTAACCTCTTGTGGAAACCGTATGTAAAGAATTTTGCTAGGCCTGGCATGAGCTAGGACCTAGGTTATATACCGATTTATCGGTATATAAACTGTCTTACAGATATCTTTATTATGTGCCTTCTCGAATTTTACAAATGGGGTAATTATTAATTACCCCATTTGTAAATATTATATAAAAATATATATTAAAATAAAATTATTAACCCATTGAAATATCCGTTATTATTCTTTCATTTTTTTTCAGTTTTTATATATATATATATATATATATATATATATATATATATATATATATATATATATATATATATATATATATATATATATATATATATATATATATATATATATATATATATATATATATAATATATATATATATATATATATATATATATATAATATATATAATAATAGTTTTTTAAAAAATACAAAGGTACCCTTTTTGGAAAAAAGAAAAAAAAAAGTCTGTGGTATGACTACTGCTTGGGTTTAGGTTACCCCAGTAAATGGATAACCCCCCCTTCAGCCCAAACCGATTACATGTTTCCCCCTGTTTTGGGGATGGTCACACCGAATGTAGGCCCCGACGGGTGGCTGGGGGTTAGAATAAAATTTTTGCTTAAATTTTCATGTGTTATTTCTAGGAATTATTCGTCAATATTTTAATATATTTTAAATACATATCTGCAGATAAAATTATTTAAAATATTGTAAAGATATATAAACTTTATATTAACACAAATAATTTTTAGGGTTTTTCCCAAAAATTTTAAATTTTTTACAAAATTTTTTTCAAATTTGACTTTTTTTAAATTGAGTTAATAAAAACTTTTAAACAAAAAAAGGGTTTTAAGGGTTTTGACAAAAATGCACAATTAAATTTTTAACGGGGCACGCAATAAAAAAAATTTTGGGAAAAAATGAATTTTGGGAAAATGCCCTTTTTTTTTTTTTAAAATTTTTTTTTTTTTAAAATTATATTTTAACATAAATTTTTCATTTTTTATCTTATTAAAAAAAAATTTTTTTAAAATTTATTGTAGTTTTTGCATTTTTTCACAAAATTTAATAAATATAAATTAAAATATTTTTTTAATGGGGTAATTGAAATTAACAAAAAACTGAAAAAACCCCAAAAAAAAAAACCCGGGGAAAATCATTTTTTCTTTTGGCCCCTTTTAAATATTTTTTTTTTGGGTTTTTTTTTTAAGGGGGGATAAAACCTTTAAAGAATAAAAAACCCTTTTTTTTTAAAAAAACAACCCACCTTTTTTAAAAATTTAAAAACAGAATTAAAATTAAAAAAATGAATAATTTTGGATTCACTTTACAATTTTTATGCAATATATGAACTTTTTAATTCAAAAAATATATATAACATGTTACTTTTTATAATAATATCATAATAGTATGGAAGCAATATTCTCTTTCATCATAGTTTAATTTCCTACCTTAATTAAGAAATATTCTTAGGCGACAATATCCTAAAATTGATTTTAATCGGATAAAAACCATTTAATTGCCCTGAAGAAAGCGAATATCCTGTAAATATACAGAAAGTGGGTCAATAGTTGTGATTATTTAGCAAAGATTAAGTATTAGGGTTATCGACGATAGTTTAACACTGTTTATATCTTGTTAATATATTTTTTTATTCTTATAACAACCCATAAAGGCTTAAATACTATATTACATTAGCAAAACTAATTATAATTAACGATTTTCTGGTTTTCTTCATCAAATTAGCGATTAATAATGGACTTACTTATTGTGATACTATTTTTACTGATAAGTTCTTAATAGGTTTATTCAAACCCTGCAAAAAACGGTTATTGTACGGTCGCGGAAAAACCCAGGCAAAAAAAATGACAAAAAACGGTTTTTTTGTGGAGCAATAGGGAACAAACCCTATATTTTACATGAATAATATTTTTTTACGGCTTAACATTTAACTTGTAAAATATAAGATTTAACTGTATTGGGTTATTTTACAATGTAATGATTTTATTTGTTTTTGTTGTTGATTAAAAAAAAACTCTTTCATGTTTAAGTGCCCCAAAATTGGAGCTAAAAATTTGTAATGGTAACATGTATTTTATTTGATAATGAAACAAAGGTACGTTTTTTTAGGTACCCGTAGAGAGATACCTGATTTACTTAGTACCTATACTTTGCTTTCATAAAAAGGTATTACCAACAACATATAAATTTTCGAATGTTAAAATACATATTTTTAAACAAGTTAATCATTTTTAGTCATAGAAAAATGGTAATTGAATTATAAGAAATAAATTAAACTAATATTTTTTGAATTTTTGTTCTCCCTGTAAGTGTTACCGTTCCTGCCTGGTTTTTTTTTGATGAAATCGGCATCGGTTAAATTTTAATTTAAATATTTTAAAAATCCAAAAATTGATATTTTATAAAACTTTTTTTTAAAGTTATTTGTATTTACACCTAGAATATGAAACATTCACTAAAAATTGCCAAATTTTTTTTTTAAAATATTACCACTGAAAAATAAAATTAAAAAATTTTTTAAAAAAGAAAACATGTAAATATTTCTATTGTTCGATTTTTTATGGCCAAAAATAGCTGAAGCTCCTTTAATGTACAATTACATACCACATATATATATATATATATATATATATATATATATATTAAAATTATATATATATATATATATATATATATATATATATATATATATATATATATATATATATATATATATATATATATATATATATATATATATATATATATATATATATATATATATATATATATATATATATATAAAAAAATTTTGCTTGTTCAGAGTTTAAACTAACAAGAAAAAAATCTTGTTTTCTTTCTTAACACATTTAAATCTTTAGAAATAAATGTGTTGTGGTGTTTTAAATGGTGTTAAAAAAACAATAATTTAAGCGATTTAAAGACTTAACCAATAAATTGCATGATAGTTAATACCTATAAAAACAAGTTGATTACAAACATTTTTGCAGAACTAACAGAAACAAACTACTGTGTGAAAGTACTTTTAAGCTTTAAAAGTTTTTTTGCTATCAGCCAATAAAACAATAGATGACCTAAAACTTTAAAATCATGGAAAAGTATTTAAAAGCAAACCATTACCCGAAATAAACTTCAGCTCTGCCTTTTGTTTTACAGCGTAAATTTTTTGTACATACCTACAATAATTTTTTTAAATTTTAATAAAAGATATGTTGTGCAACACTTTAAGCTGTGCTTAAAAATATAAACCCATATAGGAAATAAGCCAGTGGGAATACTTCATTCTTTACAATGATCTAGAATTAAGTGGTTCTCTAATGTGTTAACACTTTTCTTCCAAACTTGGGTATAAATTAATTTTTTTTCCTAATAAATAATTATAATATATACTAAATTTGTCTTATATTAAGTTTAAAAAAAGGAAAAATAGAAATAAACATAAAAATTGTAAACGTAAAAAAATTATATTATTTTGAGCCAACCAAAATTTACACTTATCATGAATTAACAATAATATACATTATTTGAACATTGTTAAAATTACTTTCTTGTTTTTAAAAATACTTATATATTTTTACTAAAATTATCTAGAACAAAAAGTATGTGCCTGTACATGACTAACACTTTAGGATTTAAATCGTGCGTATGTTTATCCTTATTTGGCTCCTAATATGGTTAACTAACAATAAATAACACCACTTAAATTATTATCCTTTAGCATTTCAATTTAAAGTTATTTGCTTTAATTGTTTTTAAAAGCACATAAATCTTTTTTGTTGTGGTTTGAAATTATAGGAATTATTATAAAAAGGAAAAAAACCTTGTTAGCTACTTTTTTTAGGAAAAAACTTTTAATGTATAGAAATTTTGTTTAAACTGAGATTCAAGTTTCACCTATGTTAAGTGGAGATTATGCGATTTAAAACTCGGTAATTTTTTAAAATTTCTTTCCCTTTTTTTAAAAAGGGGGTTAAAAAGGGTATTAAATTGTATAAATATTATTTTTAGTTTAAAAACAAATATTTGTTTCCAAAACCTTCTTGGCACAATATACATACAAGCCATATAACAAAATTTAGAGCATGTATCATAATAGCTTAAAGGTTTGTGGGTGCTTTATTTTTTATTAAATAAAGAAAGGCTTTTATTCTGATTTTCGGTACTTAAAATAAATTTATATACTGATACTACCACTACTTAATAAGAAACAAATTTTTAGCAAAAAAGATTTTTAAAGATATTAATAAAAATGGAAAGATTTCAAGAACATTTAGTATTTGGCAAATTTACCCATTTTTCAAAAATGCAAGACTATAGCCCTTTGTGAGATTTTTATATTTGAGCACCCAAATATCTTCTATTTTTAGAAATTACTTTAGTAATACCCTGTATTTGCATTGTTAAGACAAACATTGTATTTTATATACATTGCTTCACGTAACCCTATTTATGCATTGTGAACATTTTCTTCTTTTTGGCAACTTTAATATGATTGCAAGCAAAACAAGTTTTGGTAAGATTTGCGTGACTTGTCCACTTGATATGAATAGTAATACATTTAGGCAATTATACAACTTTTTTAAAAATCATAAAATGACAAAGAATGTTGTGGTTTTATTTCACCAAGTAATTTTCTCATTTTCTATCTAAAAAGTCACCTTTAATCATACTTTGTCTAAAAAATAAGTGAAACAATTACCAATGACTCCTTAAGGTACAAATAGAATTTTTATTAGATATTTGTTTGGATGACTTCTTTCCAATACGTCCTTCAACAGAGCGAATCACTAATACGAATCACAGTTCCTTTTTTAAGGAAAAAAGGAATTGAATCCAGGGAATAGATTCCTATTTATCGGATCAAGAATCCGGATCATCTTTAGTTTTTATACTTACAAATGGTTAGTACGATACGAACGATACTACATAATCCAGATGATGAATCAAGCGTCAAAGATTTTAGGACGGAGCCCGAGCCGCGAAATATAGTTTTAGCCTTATTTAAAGGGCTGTAACTCTTAGCCAAATTAGTTTTTGGTATATATATATATATATATATATATATATATATATATATATATATATATATATATATATATATATATATATATATATATATATATATATATTGTGATTTAAATTTTCTTGAACTGTCCAGTTTTTTGGGCTTGGCTTAGATGTAAATTATGTCATGTTTTAATTGTGCAATATATATATAGGCATCATCCAGTCTTTTCTGTCCATTATTTAAAAGTGTAATGCTTGTGCTCAACTATATAATATAGCTTAAGACTTCTTAGTATATAAGCGTGTGTTTTGTTTGTGAATGTATGTTTTAAATTATAATAGCAAAAGTTTTTAATATGTGCTGTCTATATAACATAATATGTGTGACAATCTCCCTCTGGGACCTGTCATTGATGTAACATTAAAACTTAGTTCCCGAACACCTTTAAATTATACTCAGATGCAATGGGGCTGCGATAGAAACGAGAATAATAGATGTAAAAAAATGTACTAAATAGTTTAATAACATAAAAACAAGATATAAATAACTAAAATATATATTTTAATTTTGTCAAAATAAAAATAAGCGGCGTATTTATATAAAAATTTATATATAAATTTTAGTATAATACTATCTTTATTAAAATGTATTTCTTGTAAATAAGTATAGGGTTTTTAACCTAGGGGGGGTTTAAAAAACCCTTGACCCCTTTTTTCCCCCCCGCGAACAGAATCTGAAAAAGAGGAGGGGGGATATCACGGCATCTGGGCCCCTAGGGCCCGTGTGGTTTTTCCTAAAGGTCAGTTAACGCCCATCCTACTGATTTAAAAAGGCAAGGACGCGCCCAGGGGAAAACTCCTTAGTGTCGGCCAAGGAAACGCAAACTCGCCCCATGGATCTTCTTGAGGAGAGTGCAGGGCAGTCAACAATGGATGTGCTCCACCGTCTCGTCTTCCTGTTCTGGAACTCTACACAGACAAATCCCTTTCCCAAAAATGCCGATGGAAAGTCTGTAAGAAAGCCCATTTGGGGAAGGCACCCCGGGCATTTCCAAATTTTATTGTATTCTGTCGGGGTAGTTCAGTAACTCCCTGAAAAGCAGTTTCGTTTCATCCCATCGTCTTGTAAACTGCTGATAAGTGTGTCTTTTTATATACGTATTTACGTTTTTTTTAAAACCTTTTTTATTATCATTTTAAATATTTCAAAAATTAAATGTAATTTTTAAATTATTTTTAATGTCAGATTTCCACACGATATAGGTAGATGTTTTTTTTTTACTTAATGGTATTTAGAATATGTGTATGCCCATATGCTAGTAATGTTTTTCTTTACTTCAAAATTTGGTTTAAAAAAAAACAATAATATATTACTAATATAAATGTTGCAAAAAGGGTAGTTGTTTACAATTTATATATTTTTTTTAATTTAAAAATGTATAAAAAAAAAAGGTTTAAAAAAAATTTTAAAATTTTAAAAAAATTTCCCGGTTTTGGAGGGAAAACTAAAATGGTTTGAAACCTTTTAATTTCCAGGGTTTTTTTGAAAAAAAATCCCAAAAAAAAGGGGGAAAAAAAAGAACCTGTTTTGGGGGGTTTTAAAATTTCCCAGTTTTTGGAAAGGAAAAAATTTTTTTTTTTTTTTTTGGTAAAAAGTAAAAAGGTTTACTTGGACACATTACCAATGAATTTGAGAACAACTAAATTTAAATAATTTAAATTATCGTAAAATTTACATTTTTAAGTCTATTTTATATCTTTAAAGCGGTAAGCGACGATTTACCGACTTGTTAAAGAGTTTTTTTAATTTAAAATTTTAATTTTTTTATTTTGCAATTTTAAATTAACAAAGTAATTTCTTGAATTTAAACCCCCCGGTTGGGGTTCGGAAATTTTTTAAAAATAACCCCCAAAAATTAAAAACATTTTTTTAAAAAAAAAAAAACCCTTGAAATTTTTAATTGGATTTTAAACAAAAAAAAATTCGGATGTTAGGCAAAATAAAAAATTAAATAAATCCAAAATTTTAAAACCCATTTTGTTTTTCAAAATTTGTACCCTTTAATAACTTGAACTCGTTTAAAGGTAACTTCTAAAAAGTTATTTTTTCCCTTTTAATGGGAACCCATTTTTTTTATGTTTTAAATTTCAATTTAATTTAAAGGGGAATAATAAAAAAAAAAAAAGAAACAAATTTTTTTTTCAAACCCTTGGTAAATAAATGGTTTTAAATTTTAAAAATTTACAAATATTTAATAAATAATTTTAATTTTAAATTAATTATAAATTATTTAAAAATTAGATTATAATTTAATTTATTATATTAAATTTTTTTTAAATTTATTAAATTTAAATTTATGTTTTACATTTTTTTTGTTAGTTTTAAAGGGTGGACCTGATTATTTTCTTTTTTAAAAACCCAATTTTAAACCAAAACCCCTTTTGGCATAAAAAAAATTCAAGAAAAAACCAATCCGAACTTTTTGAAATTTAAAATTTTTTTCCCTTGGCCGCTTATTTAACGTGGTAAAAAATTTTTTAAAAAAATTGCCTTTTTAATAAATTATTTTTTTAAATTTTTATATATAAAAAAAATATTAATATATAATTTAAAAATTATAATTTTAAATTGTACTTTTAAAAATTTAAATAATTTAAAAAATTTTTAAAAAAATTTTAAAAATTAAAAATTAAAAAAAAAAATTATATATATATATATATATATATAATATATATAATATATATATATATATATATATATATATATATATATATATATATATATATATATAAATATATTAATATATATATATATATATATATATATATATATATATATATATATATATATATATATATATATATATATATATATATATAAAAGCTTTTGTTGATCTTTCGATTTATTTAAACACTTAAATCATCATCAGAACTATTTTTACTTTTTTTAATGCAGCATAGTATTACCTTTACAAATTTGTTGTTACTATTTCCTAGAATGAATACATTATAATTATTGTAAAAAATTATAACCACAAATTTGTAAAGATAATGTTATAATGTATTAAAAAAATTAAATAAAAAATCTAATAGTTGTTTAAATGTATAAATAAACCGAAACGTTAACAAAAGCTTTTTATTTTATGTATTTATTTTATGACCGAAAAGTCCTTAAAAACCTACTATTTATTTTAAATTCATTTAGTTGCCAGATAACAAAACCTGATTTGAAAAAATATTGATAATATAGAAAATCAGATTAAATGTTTACTAACGTCATTTTCATATTCCTTAACTTTTTTTTAGCCGATCAATAATTTTAAAATTTATTTTGCAAATAGGACGTTTTCAAGGAATTAAAAAAGAATATTTCCTAAAAGTTTTGAAACTTTCTACCTACAAATATAAAACAGCAGGTTGGGATATAACCAAGTTTATTTAAATCAGCATACTTTAATGTTAAGTCTGTAATTAAATTTGGCATACCTATTTTCCGTATACATTGTATAGTAAAAAGAACCCCGAAGTACGATATAAAATAAATTTTTAAATAATTTTTAAAACAAAAGAAAAGCAGCTAAACTCAAATACAAAAGCTGCTTCTGTTTTTATTAGACTTAATCTAATACATTAAGTAAAACTAACAAATTTACCAATTGTTACAATAATGTAGTTTTAATGCTCTACAATTATTGTAAATATCATTTACAATAAAACCCACTTGTAATTATTACAAAACCAAAATGTAACATCACCTAATTTTATCATCAAGTAGCAAACGAAATTTCAAATTAAATTAAAAACTGCATATTTAAATGAGTATATTTAGCATATTTTATTTATTGCCATGCTGGACGATATGCATCTCAAAGCCATTCATTTTCTAAAACAATGTTCTCGGCGTGATTTTGAAACCCGCCCGGCACACGCCATACACGGCCCAACCTTTGCTTGGTATCTCTGTTAAATTACGAGAGACCATTAGAAAGTAACATTTTTATTATCGTATAAATTCTTAATAAATACAAGATGTATTAAAAATAATGGTAAGTACTTTTAAAGGGTAATTGTATTCTTTTTTTAATTCAGATAGCATAAGTACCACAGCAGATGTAGGGTCCCACAACTATATTGCAAATAATTCATGTCCAACGTTTTTTATTGTGGGAAATAGGATAGACAAAGATGGCTTTGGGACCCTTTTATAATTTAGTACTGGGAGTGTCACACATATGACGATGAGACGAAGTTGTTTATTACATTTGATAACTCTGATACTTAAAATGCTAATACATCCTAAAATTATGATCTTAAAGATTATCTAGAAAAGTCTACAAATATATGCTAGATCTTAATACAAAAAACATTATTTTTATTTGGTTTGCCAATGAAAGTGATAGACATTATTTAGCATGAAATTTACAGTAAAAACTTGCCAATAAAAATTGGCTTGAAGACTGTGAATAGAATAGGGCCTAATAATAAATTATAAAATATGTTTTTTAAATTATAGCAAAATTACTCGGTTTCAAAAAATGCTTGGTCCACATAGACATTATCCTAATCATTTTACCTCCATGGGGATCCATGTAGGGTTTTTAAAAAATATTTTTTATGGGATAGCTGATGGTGGTAGTGCTCTTCATTGTGTTAATGCTAAGCACCTAGGTTTCCTCTTTTAAGATCCGTCCCTTGCTACTTTTTCTTTTAATTTTTTTTCCTTTTTTTAATTTTTCTCCATTTCTCTGTTTTTTGTGCCCTCTTTTCCTGTCTACGTAATTGTTTGTTATGTGCGCTTAAGTGCATGACACTCTTTTTAGTATTTGTTCCTTTTTAGTTGTTATTTTTTTCACTTACTATTTTTATGTAATATAATTTTTGTGTAGTAAAAATAAGATGTATTCTTTTTTTTTAATCCAACAGCAACCACTATTAGTTTAATCGTCTGAAAAAAACCCATCTTCATTTGTAACATTTATAAGCATGTTTAGTTTCAAAATGGCAATCCTATTTAATAAATTAATAAACGTTATTTTTAATATTATTATTAACAAAAACTAATAGTCCAGTAAATGAAGGGACAACGCTGTAAATAAATCTACACAGTTTTCCCTTGCTGCGCAATTCTAAGGTCTTCGGGGATGCTTTCGAACGAAAAAAAGTTAACCAACATTAACAGGTGGGAAAAGGCTGAAAATGGCCCCTCAAGGCCCGAAAAGTGGATTTCCCGCTAATATCTGCCAAAATATGCGAATTGGAGAATTTTTGTTAAGACAAAAAATGAAGATCGCCCGGTAATCTATAAAAATGGTTCCTAGAATTTTTTCCAACACTCAATAGGTTTCGAGCAAACGGGACCCAAAAGTCCCCTCATTTCAGCTGCCGCTCTACCGCTAGAATGCCGCTATCTTCATGGATTCACTTATTAGCGGGCGGACAAATTGTTTCGTTACTCGAGCAATAATTTACATTTTTTAATCACTCAAAGTTTACCGGAATAGAAAAACCCGTAACTATTGGATTGGATATGAGTTTGGGTCCATTCTGATTTTTCTGGAAAAATAAAAAGAGCGGTCAAAGTTTTTTTTTCACAATATTTTGAGAGTACCTCATTAATTTATTGATATTGTTTGAAAAAATGGTTTAATATTAACATTTTTTTTATAATGAGACCTTAGCAAGTGTTCCATTATCCCAGAAAATACCCTTCACTATCTTTCCTGCGTTTTATTAAAAAATCGTTTTGCCCATCTGCATTTTTCAGCCTACTACAACATATATCCAGTGTGGAATGTTATGGATGTTTTGACGGCCGTTTTTGCAAAAAATTTGGTGTTGCGAAAAAAATGGTAAAGACTATTTTTGTAAATGTCGAGCTGATCTTCATTTTTTTTAAACAAAAATTCTCTTATTTGCATATTTTGGTATATATTCGCGGGAAACTTATTTTTGGACTTTGGGGGGCCATTTTCAGCGGGTTCCCACGTCGGAATCGTGATAATCATTTTCTCGCTCGAAAGCATGCGCGAAGACCTAAGAATTGCGCCGCAAATGGAAACTGTACAGTTTTATTTACAGCTTTGGGTACTTTCAGATCTTCAGTTACTGAACTATAAGCAATATTCAGTAACTAACGGCTAAAAGTCTTTTTCCAGTTAAATACTGCATTTTTTGACACATATTATATCATTTTATTTATCGAGGCATTAATTTCCTGCTGCTAATTGTCTTATAAAGTTCAGATAGGCGTCGTTTTACTGCAATGATTAAAGCAAAAGGCTGATTGCATCGTCAACAAATACCCAATAGAAATACTAGACAATTCCCTCAAGATGGGAAATTAATGGAAATTTTACTATTAACATTTTTTAAAATTTAAGATTGTCCAAAGTTATTGTTAAGTAGTATCTCAGTGTACTATTCGAAATTTTGGCCTGAAAGTGTATGTATATCCAGCCAAAACCTTGTATGATCTTTTCAGCTTATCCAAGAAAGTGATTTAAATAAAACAAAACAATTCGCCTTTACAAACAAAACTTCCTTATAACGTTCTTCCTTTAAACACGCCCTGGTATTATACGAAGAAATATTACTTTTAATCTAACCTTGCTCCACAAAGAGAATTCCCTAGATCTTAGCTTCGTTAAAGCTATTGTTAGGCGGTTTCTTAGCTTAAATACTGTTGATATTGCATACCCGTATCACAATTGCGGGAATTTACCGTACTTGAAAATAACGAAATCTTACTTAAGTTGACACAGGATAAATAATGGTATATTAATGTCTTCTTTAATTTTACATGAAGTCATTAAAATGAAATAGATTGAATTAGATACTTTTTATAACTTTATTTAGTATTCACTTTTAAGCTTAAAAAGTAAAATTGAAAATGGTATCGAGTAACACTTAAGCAAATTTAAATTGGATTTATTGATCAAGTCAAAACCTAAACGATAAGGGCCGCCAGCTGTGTGTTTAGCTAAGGAGACTGTACTTTTGCCATTACCTTGACGGATACAGTTATACCAAGTGACAAAGGCTTACCTTGTTGGCTTTTTACACTGTTTTTAAATTGCCCAATTAATATTTACAAATTTCTGGAAATATTTGTGGTTTATCAGTTAAAGGGTTCGTCTTAAAGTGCTTTATTTTAGGAGACAATATGTCTCGAGCGCAAAGACTTCTGAGATTAAGTCATAGAAGTGTAACTCGGATTAGTGTCGAGTACACTAAAAGCTGCCGTAAAATAACGAACCAAAGCTTCGTGTTGACGTATCCTGTGTGTGTTCGTATAAATAAGAATTAGGTGGGATTACTTCTTGTTAATTGTTACACCGTTTCATAAATACATCTCTATTAATTTTGAAAACTAAAAGTAGAAACTAACAATAACAAGTTTTAATAGTTTTATAGTAAAAATAAATAAAAGAATCGATTTTCATTAAAAGAACCGCCAAAATTACATTGAAAAAATATTTTTTTTTTTAATGTTTTGAAGTGAGATTTTGCCTAAAATCACATTTTTGCTTTTACATATCTCCGCCATTACTTGTTTTTCAAAAATCATTTACCTAATCTTTTTAGAGCTTATAAAAAGGTATATTTTTTGTTTTACAAATTTTTCGTAACTCTTTGGTTTTCTAAATAATGTTTTTTTTATATCTATAAACTTAAAAAGTTACAAAAAAACTTAAAAAAAACATATTTTATGATATCTTAAGTTTACGTTATACAGAGTTCTCCATAATAGACCACCTATTTTAATTGCTCAGTAAAATTGTTAAAACTTACATTTTATTACATTTAATTACAATTTACTCTTTGAGATTTACTATAAAGGGCCCCAAAACTATCGTTCTTTTATCCTTCTTAATCCCCGATTAAGTAGTGCATAACTTTGCTTTTTAAATTTAATGTTTGAAAGAAACGAAAACCTATTTATTTAACCTCTTAATTGGACTTAAACCTATGTTTTCTGAACGTTGCAAAAACCTAATTATTTTAAACTAAGCCCCACAAAAAAGTCTAATCGCCGAAAGATGCAGTCGGACCTTAAAAAATAAATAAATAAAGCGTGTTTATTTGTTACAATAATGACATTAAAGACGTTCTGCAGAGAAAATTAAATGTTTTTTCTATTTATCAAATGATGCATAACGAATTAAACCGCTTAAGTTTGACTCTTAGAATCGTTTAGTTCGATTCATTGCTATTACAAACTCCTGTTAAACTAAATAATCCATGAGAATTAAAACTAAACATTAATCAAACCTAATATTGCTTTATTAGAAAAATCATCTTTTACGTAAATGATTTTTTCCTAGTTTTGTGACAGGTGCCTACTCGATTAAACATAAGTTGATTTAAATACCAAAGGCCATAGAAGATAATAACATAAAGGTAATTAAATGTTTTTTTTTTTAATTTTTATCCCAAAATGATGCCAGAAACGAATGTAAAACCCGCATAAGATTGGACTCTTAGAGATCGCTTTAGTTCGATTCAGTTGTTATTACGTCTCAGTAGTTTTCAGAACAAAGAAGTGCAATAGGGATGCGTACAGTGTATCGCCGTTCAAGAAGTTTCGGGTTTTTTCCTACAGTCTTTATTGGATATTGTCACTGACTCCTGAGCTTCGACGCAACCCACTGCGATGATGCAGAGACAGACTTTTGTGGGATCAAAAATAGAACCAGGTAATCTTAAACTAATAAATCTTGGTTTTAATAAAAAAATGTCAATTAAATAATACGAAATTATATTCACCTTGCCTTATCTGATAAACACATGTTTTAAAAGCCTATTTCTTAAAACTAAATGTAAGAGTCGTAAAAATTGGTATTATAATATTAAAAGAAAAATGTTTGCCTCTCTAGTAGTGCTCAATGTGTGATTTAGGCTTTTCATGGTGTCAAATTGCATTGTGTCAGCACCATAAACAATATCTACATCCTGTAAGTCATTTATTAATCAATGGGGTTAAGCAGCCGCCAGTAAATAAATTGATATTTCATTTTTTTTTATTTGGTCTATTGTATGTACCGAAAATCTTTGTAAAAAAATATGGTAATTGTCTCGAAAGTTGCCTTCTCTCCGGTTTTGACCAAATTTGGGATACGGGGTTTTTGGGGCGCTGATTACGAATCTGCAAAATTCGGCAACGTTTCGTTTTCGAGATATTCATCATCAAAGTTGAAAATCAAACTAACCTTATTTACACTTTTCCTCCTTCTTTCAGCATAGAATTCTTGATTTTAACACTAGATTAGCACACAATATTTCACAAACACCTTTTAAAAACTTGTTTTTTATATTTAATTTACACCTTTTCTTCATTTAATTGCAAACATCCACTTTCACACGCCCCAACGTGGCCGCAACCATGTATACACTAGCAAATATGGCTGCTGCCTTTGAACTTGAAAGTTCGCAATTTAATGGAAAAAAGGTGTAAAATAAATAAAAATTTAAGGTTTTAAAAGGTGTTTATAAAATAGTGTGTGTCACTTTAGTGTAAAAATCAAGAATTGTGTACAAAAAGAAGGGGGAATATAGTAAAAATAAGGTTACTTTCATTTTCAACTTTGATGATGAAAATCTCGAAAACGAAACGTTGCCAAAAAATATTTTTTTAGATTTGTAATTACGCCCCAAAAAACCCCCATATACCAAATTTGGTCAAAATCGGAGATGATGCAACTTTCGAGACAATTACCAAAAATATTACCAGATAACCATTGTTTATTACAAGAAAATCTACAAAAGGTATTACAAATGTTATTATAAAAGCTAGCAGAGTTAAAAAAAATCTTCAATTACAGAAGTAAGTCAAATCATAAAAACAGCTTACATTATTTTTAGTTTCTTTAAAACAAGTTTAATGTTCTCACTTTCATTTATTTAACTACGAAACCATACAAAAAAGCTGACATCTTTTAAATGTTAAACCAGCTAAATAAATACATATTCATACACATAAAAACTTACATACATAAAGACGAAACATTTTAGACGTATTTAATTTTGGCAAGCAGGAAATTTCACCGGATATGGTTGTCAGACATCATCCAAAAACCATTAGTATTGTATACTGACGAAAAAAATACACGCGTGTTAGAACATACAATCAAATTAGAGAATATGTTGCCATAATTTACAAATTTGTACATAAAATAATTTGTATAATTAAATTAATTTACTAAACTTTAACGGTTGTTATACTTTTTAGAGAAAATTATAAGCTCCTAACAATATGCTTAAATTGCCATAAAGAAATATTATTAACTAAAATAGTTATTTAACGAAGAGGGGTATTAATAATGGGGATAAATGATCAACGCCATATTTCAGCGCGTAAAGGGTTAAAATAAATAATCGCTAATTTTTGCCCAAGTTAGTTACAATATTTTTTAGCCATCGTTTTGTTATTAAATTTTAAAAATTACAAATTTTTTTTAAATATTTTTTGTGGATGTGTTTTGGTTTTAAGCAACCAACTAGACGAATATTTTAATGGCTGCTTTTAAAAGACAAGGTTGAAAATAAACTCGCGTTTGTTTGTGTATACTTAGTGGCTCCTACTATAATTAATAGAAAATTATGCACTTATAAGGGACATTAATAAATGATTTTGTATATGTTAATAATACTCATATTTATAAATAAACGATCCCCGAACAATAATAATTTTTATATTAAAAAAAAATGCGGAAGAAAATCGTAATCCTATAAAAATAACCTAGTTTTTATCTGGACAATAAAAACTTGAAAGAAAAATTAGTTTTTTTAATTTGTATTTTAGTTCGATGGTAATTGTACGTGTATTGAGGCGATAAAATAATAGCTAATATTTTGCAAAATTAAAAAAAAAGATACTTGTATGAACGTATGATCAAGTGGCATTTTACGAATTTATCAATGTAAAGTTATCGATTTTATTAAATACAGATAGTAATCTTTTTTTATAATGGCTGTATTTTTTATATTGCTAATATTTTTGTTATTATTAGGAAGCATTTAATACACATTAAGTATACCACAATAACTATACCTTTAATAGCAATATACAGGGTGTACTGAAATACGTTTCCAAAATTTTATGACCGACACTGTACACTTTTATGACCGACACTGATTTGCAAACGCCTGAGTCGAGCGATCTCTAGGGGTCAAAAGTCTTGTGGCGATTTTGATGCTGTTGTTTTTGTGGGGTAAACTCCCGGTAGGTAGCAGAGTAAATATCTATTTTTATACTCATTTGTCCGTATGCAAACTGCCTTCCAGATATTCTAATAAGGTACTGTCCGGGTTTTACAAATGGGGTAGTTAATATTAACATAATTATATAATTATTAAATTTAAAACTTTTTGAATTATCCATTATTTATTCTTTATTTTTTTTCCCAGTTAAGTCAACTAAAATATTTAGATACCTTAAGTTTAGATCTTCGTATTATTTTTAGTTTATTTATTACATATAAACAACTATGTGGTGTAGTTTTTAAAAGTGCTTAAGCGAAAAGAGGTGAACTTGCACAAAGTACAAATCGTTTGTATTGAATTTTGGTTCTAATTTTAATAATAATAATAATAATGTAATCCATAATTTATTAGGTTATAGTTGTATATTATTACCTTTTATTATTTGTTATAGTTTATTAATCAAGATCAAATTTACAAGGCAAAAACAAATTTTGGAACTCACTTTACATGTGAGCATTCTCTTCTTGGAAGACAATTTACATGTTTCCGTTTCTCTACGACGCCGACGTCTGGTGCCTCTAGATCTGTGTTCTCGGCCTACTTGGATCCATGCCTGATAACATATTTAAATGGTACCTAAAGATCGGGTTGTTCTTCTCCCAGCTACTCTAATTGACACACCAGCATCACGTAAGCCCACAATTCGCCCTTCCTTCCCTCTAAAGTCACTAAGCTGACCAATATGATCAAGTCTTTGCTCTTGAGACATATTGTATTTTAAAATTAGGCATTTTAAAATAAACTCTTTAAATATTTAATCAAAGATATAAGCAAATATTCGTAAAATTTTAATTGCACAGGTCCAAAGACAGTTAAAAAAAACATCAAGATAAGACTTACATACGCTTAATTTGCATGACTGTTACACGTATTTAAACCCCTTAAAGAAAAGTCAACCCCTGTAATAAAGGTTACTACATAGATCTCTTTGAAATCTATCTGCTTTACTACTAAGGCCGGCTTTAAAGTTGAAATAAAAAGTACTTCTCTAAAACTTCGTAGATGGATTCATCTTAGCGTATCCTAAAACTTTTTTATATTTAAAAGTTCTGAGAAGGGGCGTTTGTGACGTGGCATGTTTCAAACATGCCAATTAGCGATGTATAGGTTATTAACCCTCTACTTTTTACTCGAATCGGAAAATGTATTGTCCTACAAAAATATTGGGGCATTTAGCGAGATCTACACCTTCAACATTTGAGTCATGATGTTGTAATTTAAAAATAACTGGCTGATTTTTGCACAGTTGCAAGATAAATAATAGTAAATTGTTATGGTTATACTGGCACACAAATTTCAAAGATCTCTTGCTCTGATCTACACCCCAATCATGTTTAACGCATACCACATCAAAAACGCCCCAATTTTTAGAATTTTCGAAGACAAAAAAATTGTGGGTTACGCCAAAATGAACCCATTCATAAAGTCTTAAAAGAGTGTTTTTATTTTAAAATTTAAAGCTGGACCGATGCTTAAAATTATACATAATAAACTTCATCCATCGGTATAATTAAATGTTATTAAAATATGGATGTACGTGTAAAGGGCATGTTACAATTGTTATTGTTTTTTATAATTTACATCTAATTTTAATTTCAAATTTTAAAAAATCGTCCTAAGGAAGGTCTTCGCATTTGAATTTTTTAACAAACTACAATAGTAAATTTTTTTATATTGTGTATTTTATAATAATATGGGATTAAATAATAGAGAAAAATAATTCACACATACACACTTGGGTGGGTACATCAGTGCAAAATTTTCACTTCATAGAGTAATATGCATTGTTGAAATCACTTTAATACAGTTGAAGATTATACGTTAGGTTATGCGTAGGAAATACGCTAATTTTCGCATGGCGAATTATCATCTAAACTGCCTATTGTAAATACCCGATAAAGAAGATTTTCTTACTTTTTTAAGAAAGTTCGCGGAAGCTTGACTAAACGATGCCCAAGTAGTACAACAAAAAATTTTACTTTTATAACACTTTTTCAGACAACGCAATAGAGCTTCAGCAAACATTGCATTAGTTCTGAACTTCTCCGAGTAACTAATACTGTCTTGAATAACAAGAAACGTCAGGGTAACAAGAAAACCAATAAGTTACACCAAAACGGCTCAGTCATTTAAGAAATGGGCTTCAAAAGATTTAGTGATCTCTGTAATACCAATCGCGGATCATCCAGAAATCTTCAGTATAACACAAAGACAAAAATAGGCAATGGAAATCGTTTGGTTAAATTATCCCCCAAATTTACCTAATACGAAAATTAAACAAGACAATCTAGATTTAGAAAGCCTTTAGCCAAGATCCACGACGAAAATACATAATAGCGTTTTACGTACTGCCTGATGTAGGACCAAACCTCCAAACAGATTTAGCAATTTTGGGAGCGCTTCACAGGCTTAGGTTTATAAAGTTTGGACAGACCAAACTCAGGATGACAATACATGATGTAACAGGGGACATTCATTTTAAAGTCAACTTAAAATGATATCTGACGGCAATTACCTCATCCTGTCACTTATCCTAGTTGCCGCATTTTTAAACATTGAGTATTAAAGAAGAATTAACACGGTAACAGCCAGAATAACAAAATACCTTTGTTTTTATCACAATTCACATACCTTGTTTTTATCACAAATCACAAAAATTGTGATTGCAGCTTTCAAACTTTTACTACATTTTTAAACCAAATGATGATACAGTTTAAATGTTAAAAGTTATCACAAAGTATTTTTTAGTTTAAACCACCTACTGAAAATACTCGTATCTTTATTTTTAGGGATATAGCTTAAAATATGCACTAGTTTAGATAAGAGTAAATTTACTAAACATCATAAAATCCTTTGTCGTAAATTTTTTAAATCTGTGTTATCTCACGTGTAGATTATTTAATCATTAAGGCTCTATTGTCATTATTGTTATCCCTGGTATCCGACTTTTGGATGTATTTTGGTGTCTTGTATTGGAAAGTTGAATAAAACAAATTTAATTGATAGTTTTAATTTTTTTCTTTAAAGCAAATATGTTTACTACGTAAGTAATTATTTTTAATAAATATATTAACTTGCAGTTTTCATCAAAAATGTGATAAGATTAGTAAATCTTACTAAATATTTTATTATTACAACGCCCAAATAAAAACCCGATTTAAAATTTAAGGAAGAATTCCTTGGTCGTGAATTTCGCCGTATTCTGTTTTATTCTGATCAATTCTATTTCTTATTTTTTTTTATCAGAAAATACAATTTGTTTGTATAATTTTTTTATCTTAAGATACTATTTTGAGAATACTTAATAATTAAATTGTATTTGTTTTCCTGTAACTATATTTATATAATTTTCTGTTTTAATTACGTTTACGGTTTAATTCGAAAACGCACCGAATTATTATTTCACGCAAAAGAGATGACTACTTGAAGGCTTCTTATTTTCATAGAATTAAACAATAAACTTACTCATAGCATCATTGCGTTTATTGTTACGGTGACCTTAAAAAATCATCTTAATTACATATCTTAATAAAACAAGGCTCTGACGCGTTAGATACTTTGCATTTTCATTTGCATTAAGTAATGCGAGGTAAATTCGTACTGATTCTTTCTGCATCGGTAATTTTTATAGTATAAAAATAATAAATAATAATAATAATAATGCAAACTTTGGTCCTTTTTTAACTTAAAATTATTTGTTTTTTTAAATCCAAACATCGCCTAAATAAATTGCTTTCCATGTTTAAGTACCTTATTCGACAGTTAAACGACTGCATACCCAAATAAGATTTTTTTTATCATTATGACAGCTTACAGAGGCTTGTCTGGAGCCTAAGTACGAGATACCGTAAGTGCCGAGTTTTTAGATTTTAAATCCACTTTTTTCAGTTCTGTCAACAATGTACCGAAACATGCAGACATTGCATTTTACGGCACCTCTCAAACACCGCGGTAGTGGTTTAGGGAAACCGAACTACACACAACTGCACGTCATCTCTGCCTGATGGTTACCTCGCCTGATGCTGTTTATCTTCGCTGTTCTAATAAAAAGAGGTAGTTAATGCTGTAGAGACTGTTGGGATGCCTTAGAGCCTACAATAACATCAACATTTTTGTTAATCGACCACTATTAAAGAAACAAAAAAAATTGAGAATAAAATAAAAAGATCTCGGGGAGGGATTGCTTTTCTGGAAAGACAAAAATTGCAGCAAAGCTCACAATATTAATGTAATATGACTGTTCATTTATTTGAGAATAAGTGTCCCAAAATACAGCACGTGGCCTTTGCCTGATGGTCAACTCGCCTGATGCTGTTACGATACCTTAAGGCCTACAATAACATCGACATTTTAGTAAATCGACTGTTTAAAAAAAAAACGGAAAGAAATAGGTATATTTGAGATGATCTTACCGAAGGAGTGCTTTTGCAAAAAGACACATATTGTAGCAAAGCTCACAATATTAATGTAATATATCTGTTTATTTATTTGAAAATAAATGTCGCGAAATATGATAGATTTTGCCGACATAATCCAATAACAAAAAGACTACTCATTTTTTAACAAAAATTTTAAAAATGGGGAAGTCAAATCTTCTGGCTCGAGTCTAAAGGTAAAAATGAGCTAATTTATTTTTTTTGTGTTCTTAAAGAGTGTTTTTTAAGCGCCTCATTTAACGCTAAATGTTGTATTTTTTAATATATTTTTTGTTTGTATTTTTGTGACTAACATTTCTAGTGGTTGTAATCATTTCACAAGTTAACCAAGGTAATATATTTATAAAGTTATTGACTGAAGCAACAACGAAAATTAAAAAAAATCTTTATAACAGTTGACTTAAAGACAAACTGTGAAGGTATTTATGATTTACAACCCAAGTAACCTGTAATAATTTACGCTGTATAGTCTAAACCGTTGTTTTATTTTGGTATTTGTTATATTTAAAAATATATTAATCAAAATAATGTTATTGACAGTAAAATTATATGTAATTTTAAAATTAAAATTAATATTTTGTCATGTTTAGCTGACCAGAAAAGTCAACAAATTATTTTACAAAAAAAAACATATTTTGCTAGTTTTGTATTACCTTTAATACAGACGTTGGCGATAAGTAAACAATACTCTTAATAAGTGTAACGAAATAATATTTGGTAAATTTAAATAATTATTATTTTTTTTAATTTAATTTTAATTTTCATTATTTTGTTGTTTTAGCTTCTTCGCTGTGTGTATAAAAATGCCCATGGCTGGAATAATTTTTGTTAACAAAACAAAATTTTTTTAACCCTTACTAATTTAAGATTATTTTCTTTTAGTTGTTTGTTTAAAATTATATTATTCTATAAACTTGAAAATAGTAAAGTAACTTTAGAAGAGATAGAGTTAAGTTATAAACTGGCAATATACATTAAAAAAACCTATTCTCAGATATTAAATCGTCGATACTTGCTGCACATCTACTTATTTCTTTAGTTCCTTTTTTTATTTTTTTATTTTAAAAATTACTTTAGATTTATTTTAATCATTTTTAAAAAATGTCTTTTTTGTATTATTTTCTATTTTTTAAACTTTTTCATTAAAACACTGTATATTTTTTTTCCAGAAAACTGTTATAAATTACACACATTATTTCGAAAAAAAATGTTTACCTTTTTTTATAATTTTTGTTTCTATTTAAATATTTTTTTTTGTATCCGTAATATTCGAGTATGGTAAAACTTGTTTTTTTTAATTAAAAAGAAACTGATAGAGATAGAACCCATGAGACGACCTGACTAAAATATAATTTGAAATAATAACTATAGCTCTTACCTTTTGCTGTTGCAGGTTATTTAATCAGTTCAACCAATTTATAACTGGTTTAATTGTCTTATCACAAAATGAACTTTTTAATAATCCTTTAAAAAAATTCACACTTAATTACGATTAATGAAATATCGAACCATTTTGAACAAATTTCTACTATACAATTTTTTCTGCGCGTGTTAGGTGTCACTACGCAGTTAAATTTTAGTCTTTGGAATCTCTTTGTAAACTATGAACACATTTTGTGGTCCTAATACACTGGGATTTAATCAAGGTCCAAAAAATTGGCAACGTATTGTCTTAAGCCGCACAAATACTTCGTTATGTCCTGGAGATAGCGACAGTCAATTAAGCAACAAACTCTGAATATATCAATACGCGATTGTTGTGTACTAATGCTTTAGCATGCTAAAATTCCAAAATAAGATCTTCGTACTATGGTAAAAATATTTTTTCTACCCTTAAAATAGAAAAAGAATCCTCGACTTCTTGCTTATTAATTTTGGATTCATGCAGCGTCATTTTTTTTGACAAAGGTGTCTCTTCTTATTTGGGAATTCATGAAAACTTTAAAACAAATATAGATGTTCTTAAATGTCTCTACAATTATATAATGATAGTCCAGCCCTTAAAAGTCTTTTTAACCACCTTATCACAAATGTTAAAAAGTAGAAAAAATATTTGTAAATCCACAATAGATTTTCACAGAGACCATCGAAAAATCTTAAAATGTCTTTTTGATTGGACACCTTCTTCAAAGGTCTTCGTTACAAGGTCCGCGCGCACGTGTAAAGGCGGTTCTCGGAAGATCTGGCGTGGTGTTTTCTTAACGATGGTCGGCGGTTCACTGAGCTGTTGTGTTCGCGTCCGGACCACGCCAAAGGATCTGCTCTAGTTCTGGGCGAGATCGAAAGTGTTTTCTTCGCGGATGGACCAGCTGGGTGTAGTTGGTGGAGGTTGGCGGTTTCTTGATGGTCAGTTAGGTTTACAGTATCACCTAGAACTGTTATATTGACTGGTCACTTATTAATATTAGTATTCTATAATTACTTCTACTTGTAGGTAATTAATTAACTTGGATTTTCTTTAATGCGGTTATTTTTTTAAAATAATTTGTGGCAAAATAAGTTGGTTTTTCTCATCAAAAATAACATAAAAAGGTCAGCAAAACTACTTTTTAAAATAGGCTAACAAGTTTAATCCTGTTTTGTTAGGATAAATTAAAAAAAACATATATACAGGATTTTCAAAAAATGCAAGACCAAATTTCAGTAGGTGATTCTTCATAAAAAAATATATAACGAAGTTTTATAAATGTAGGTTCGAAAATGCATGGTTTCTTAGATACAACGTGTTAGACTTAAAAAAAGGTTTTTTAAAATTATCCTAAACACCCTGTATTCGATTTTCTTGAAATTTATTGGTATTATTTTTATTAATAAAAGCCTAATATATGCCCAATTTAATTAAAATTATTTTGTCCAGTGGCGTCTCAGTGGACACCTTATCGAAAATAATTGTAAAAAAAATATACCCCACTGACTTCTTTTTCTGCAATATTGGCTAATTTATGGGATCAAAAGTCCTCTACAGCTCGTAAGTGAGCAAGGAAGAAAGCTTTCTTATAAGTCATTTAACAAATTTTAATTTTCAGTTATCATTAAACAAAATATTTAGAATTGTTGTTTATTACGATGGTTATCCTAAGCCTATATTCCATTTTTCCTTAATTTTTGAAGAGGTAAACTGCTAAATTTGGCACTTTATGTCATCTTGGATGCACTTTTATTATGTTATTGATAACAAATTATATTGTTTTATATGGAATTCATTAACGGACCAGAACCTTTCTGCGGCACAACTAGAGCTCAAGAACTCAGAGAATGTAAAAAGAGGCAAAAAGAGACTAACTGAAATGACGCTCCATAAGACAAGGTATACGACGAAGCTATTAAAGCTTAAAAACAAAAAACTTAAGATAGTCACTAACTTTCTGAAAGGACACGGTTCACTTAGGTAACACCTCAAAACGATGGAAAAGACTGGCCGTGAGCAGTAGGTGTTGTGATACATCGAGCAAAACCGCGAAACATGTACAAATTCATGGAGTTAACACGCCAAAGGCTAAAATATCTCAAAGGAGCATGCATATTTGAATCCCGATATTAAAAAACTTGCCCCACGAAAGATTTCCAACTTCGTAAAAAGTTTGGGAATTAAAAAAAACAACTAATGCAGGGTATCAACAAAAGGGTCCTAGGTCGAAGTGGAAGTAGGGTTATGTCAAGCTGAGCATACAATGCAATTCATAACGAACCGTATAATCTACAAAAACATTGATTTGTTATCAACTTGCCGTCAACAAAATTTGGGGAAAGTAGCAAAAGAACTACATTTTTAATAACTTAACAAAAATAAATTATTAAAAACCAAACATTTTTCCGCATTTTAATCTTTGGAGTTATTTAATTTAATAATTAAAGGAACCCTTCATCGCAATAAAAGTTTCCTATCTAGTTGACTGTCGATATCTCCATAAAAACACTTTTTTGTTAGTGTAGGGTTTATTTTGATATATAGAAAAGTTTTGACTACATTTCTGGGTATTTTAAAGAAGTATTAATAAATTAAAAAAAATTTATACAATAACTAAGAAAAAAACGGGTATTAGACAAAATATAATGATTCAACATAAGTCAAAAATTCTGCAAATTTTTAATAGGCATTTATTATATTAAAACTCTTTATATTTAGTTAAACATATTTATTGTAGCTTACCTAGATCAAAGACAATTATAGTTTTCAGTATACACGCACAAATCAATACTAAATTTTTGGTAATAGCTTTGCACGCTCGCATACTGGAACGAGCATCCATTAGGAGAAAATACTTTCACACGCTGCTATATAAATGAACACTGTTGCCAAAGCTATAAAAATGTTAACAATAATTAATTATTTTTGCGGGCAATAGACCAAACTCTTTATATAAAAATGATAATTTTTTAAAAAATCTGCTGTTTAACAACACAATTTTCGATAAAACAATTTTAATTATGTAAATTTCTTACTTTGGATTATATATATATATATATATATATATATATATATATATATATATATATATATATATATATATATATATATATATATATATATATATATATATATATATATATATATATATATATATATATATATATTAAATAAAAGTGTTGCCAAAAAATTTTTAATCACATTGTGGGTATCGCTAATCTTAGTTGGCGCTAATATATGACCTTTGTCAAAAGTTAGACACTTGTCAATCTGTTATTGAAAAAATCACAAGAAAATGGCGTTCACTAACGAAGAATACGGTGACATTGTTTATCTGTATGTGTATAACATAATAATTATTAAGCATGTGCACCAAAGTGTCTAACTTTTGAGAACGGTCAGACTTGATTTCATATGACGTAATAGTTTAAATGCGCCAACTATGATTAGCGACACCCACAATGTAATTTAATTTTTTTTGTCCTAACTAGTAAAATATTGGAAACGAAGGAAAATTTGTATTCTTGGTTTTCGATTTAGAATTAAAAAATTAATTCGGGTCTTCATTTTTCGCTTCTACTTACCAATCACCCTGTATAAATATATACAGAAAAAAACAATTTTACCCTTTGCTTGCTTTCATTTTTCAAAAAACGTTCACCGTTGACAAAATTTTATAAAATAAATTATTTTGAATTTTAGAAAAAAGCATTCTAATTTCAAAGCACTAGTTTTGATAAAAAGCAAAGATAATAGATATGTTCTGTATTTTTGTGGCGGGTTTATATATCAAAACATATTTTTAATTACTCGCCAGTTCCCGCCAGTGTGACATATTGTTATAGCAAAAAGGTAATATGTAAGTAAATTAAAAACGCATGGATCGTCGATAATTGACCATTTTATAAAGTAGAAAAACTATATTTTCTTGCTTGTGTGACTAACCAGTTTTTAAGCTTTATTAAGAGCAAGAATACAAGCTTAGTTACGGGTAGCCTGTAATCATTTTCGATATAAATAAATAGTGATTTACTACAATTTTTTATAATCTTATTTCTAAGCAGTTTTGTTATCCTCATTACGTTACAATTACCATTTTAACAAAGCCAAATTTATTTCTAATAACTAATATGTATTCTTATTAAGGGAGAATTAAGTAAGCAGTAAAAGAACTAAATTTTCATTTACAAGCATTAAAAGAAGATCAGTTGAGGAAATGCGTTTGTAATAATTACTGTGTGTTTTTTATTTAACGCAATTAAACTACTTTAAATGGATATGTAATAGTGAGCTTTTTATAGTAGTTGTTAATTAGTGACTTATGCTTTATATGCAGTTTGATTTAATATGGTATATCTAGGTAATCTACAATAGATGTGTTTTACTAAATACAAAGGGTTTAAATAAAATAAACGCTTAGGAAAAATTACCTAATTTTTGAGTTACGTGCAATTATTATATTTTGTCTAATATTAGTTTTTTATTATAATTGTTTTAATTTTTAATTATTTATAATACTTTTAAGAATAACCAGAAATATAGTCAAACTTTCCTGTATATTAAAATTAAACCTTACCCAAACAAATGTTGTTGTGTAGATATCGACAGTCAACTAAGTAGAAAACTTTTATTGCGATAAAGATAGGTTCTTCAAATTATCTTTAAAACTCCAAAGATTAAAATTTAAATGCGGAAACATTTTTGGTTTTTTATAATTCATTTTTGCAAAGTAATTAAAAATGTAGTTCCTTTGCTACTTTCCCCAAATTTTTTAATATAGGGATTTAAATATGCTTCCTTAAATATTTTAGCCTTTGGCGTGTTAATTCCATGAATTCGCATAGTATATGTTTCGCGGTTTCGCTCGATCTGTCACAACACCTACAGCTTTCACTGCCAGTCTTTTCCATCGCTATGATGTGTTACCTATGAGAACCGTGTCCTGTTAAGAAAATTAGTGACTTGAGTTCATTTTTTTAAAGCTCTAATAGCTAAGTGTAATTGACGTGCTATCCAAGATGACCTAAAGCTAAAGTGTTAAGTTTAGCAGTTTACATCTTTAAAAATTAATAAAAAATGGGTCATAGTTATAGGACAACTATCGTAATGAGCAACAATCCTAAAAATTTTGTTTTATTTTCAGAACCTCATATAAGCAAAAAAACAAGAAAAAGTAACTTGCAACATTATGCTTTAATGCTAAAAATGGCAACTAAAAATAAAAATTTGTTAGATCTCTTACAAGAAAGTTTTCTTCTCTTGCTCACTGGCGAGCTGTAGGGGACTTGTGGCTTTTTTGTATGTACTTCACGGCTTTTGATCCAATAAATTAATTAATTGTTTTCCTTTCCCAGCATCTTTCAATAGATAACACAAAGTGCTACTTTTATTCACCTATCTACTGCGCAACTGTTTATAAGCGTCCAAGCTGTGGAACCTTCTGCCTGTAAAAGTTTCTTTTTCTCTGGAAATCTCCAAATCTACAAATTTCGTATCAATAACGTTAGTACTTAGGCTTTTAGCCACATTTATATGTGCAAAATTGTTTCCTAAAACAGTTACGTCAGTGGCATTCGTGCTGGACTTTTTCAATCCAACGCATTCTTTTCGAAAAAAAAATATTAGTACAATAAGTTGTTATCTGGATCGCATTGAAAAAATTGAAATCTATTTAGCTTTAATTAAGACACAATTTTGTACATGTAAATATGATCTCCGTATCATAAAAACAAAGCATTTTCTATAAACTTAGAAGATTTTTTATTTATGTTCATCCACCGCAGGCTTATAGCATTAGTAATAACCCATCGTACATCTCCTTAATAATGAAAAACCAGTTTATTAGCAAATGACTTAGAAAAAGTCTGATTTGTAGTTTTTATAGAGTATACAGATTTAAACGTATAAACAGAATAATACATACCCCAAAATTCCGTAAAGGCTAAAATAACGTAAATTTGCACAAATACATTTGTTTTTGTATAAGTTAATTTATTTAATTTAATTTTCATGCAACGCAATTAATAGTCATCTATAATCATATTTAATATTTAATTGGATAGGTCTATTTATCCCATCAAAGTACTTAATTAATATTAGGTTTTAAATATTATTTGCAATCACTTAAAAACGTGTTAACTATTACGTTATTAATAAATGTATTTCTTTGCAATGTTAAGATATATTAATTAAACAACAAATATTTAAAATAGTTACTTTATCCCCAAGCTCTATAAAAGAGTTTTTCAAAGACCCATAGTTATTGGGAGCATGTGTTCGGAACTTTTCAAGGTATTAAATCGCAGATTTGTTTTTTACCAGAAAAAATCTATGTCGCTTTTATGCTTAAAAAAATAAATATAAACTAATGCAGTAATATAAATGGTTAAACCACATAACGTATAAAATTATGCAAAATGTTAACAAAAAAAACAAGAATATGATTTATCAATATTCACCCTTTATATGAAGATTATAACATTTATCATTTTAATTTTTTATAGTTCTGTATTTAGGTGGATTATTAAACATCGTTTTTTAAAATATTTTGAAAAAATATATAAATATTTTATGTAAAAATACTCACTCTTGAAGAATTTAAAATATTTAAATATTTTTAACGAGCTTGAAAGCTAAATAAAGTTGACATTTTCATTGCCAATGAATATTTTAGAGGCGCAACATATTTAATATAGTGTTTTTTTAATAAAACACCAATTAGGTAAACTAAATTTTTTAAGACCAATAAATAAAATGTATGTATAAGTGTTTTAGTAAATTACTTTTATTATATTTTTAACCCTATTTAATTTATAATTAAATATTTAAGGCTATTCCAAATTAAAATATTAACGTTACTTTATCTGAGTATAAGATATAATCCTATTTTTAAGCAGTCTTGTTTTCATTACGTTACATTTACCATTTTTACAAAGCCAAATATATTTCTAGTTATTTATATGAATTCTTATTGATAGAGAATTAAGTAAGCAGTTACAGAACTAAATTTTTACTTGTAAGCAACAAAAGAAGTTCAGTTGAGGAAATAATGCGTCTGTCATAATTACTGTGTGTTTCAAATTTAACGCAAATAAACTACTTTAAATGGATATGTATTAGTAAGCTTTTTATAGTAGTTGTTACCTTTAATTAGTGACTCATGCCTTATATCCAGTTTAATCCAATATGGTATATCTAGGTAATCTACAATAAATATTTTTAACTAAATATAAAAAGTTTTAATAAAATAAATGCTTAGTAAAAATAGCAGAACTTTTGAGTTATGTGGAATCATTATGTTTTGTCTAATATCTGTTTTTTTCTTTGTGATTGATTAAATTTTCTTTTTTATTTATAATTCCTTTTAACAATAACCAGAAATGTAGTCAAAACTCTCCTATATATCAAAATAAACCCTACACAAAAAAAGGTTGTTGTGGAGATATTGACTGTCAACTAAGTAGGAAACTTTTATTGCGATGAAGATGGGTTCTTTAAATTATTAAATTAAATAACATCAAAGAATAATATTAAAATGCGGGAATATCTTTGGTTTTATATAATTCATTTTTAAAAAGTTATTAAAAATGTAGTTCTCTTGCTACTTTACCCAAATTTTTGTTTGACGGCAAGTTGATAACAAATCAATATTTTTGTAGATTATACGGTTCGTAATGAATTCCATTGTATTGTACTTTAAATGAATGGGGTCGCTCAGCCTAGGACCCTTTTGTTAATACCCTGCAATAATTGATTCCCTTAATTTCGAAACTTTTTGCGAAGTTGGTAATGTTTTGGGGGATAAAATTATTAATATCGGGATTCAAATATGCTCCTTCGAGATATTTTAGCCTTTGGCATGTTAATTTCATGAATTCGCATAGTATATATTTTGCGGTTTCGCTCGATCTGTCACACACTTACAGCATTCACTGTCAGTCATTTCCATTGTTATGAGGTTTTACCTAAGAGGACTGCGTCCTGTCATGAAGTTAGTGACTATCTTGAGTTCATTTTTTTGAAGCTTTAATAGCTTTGTCGTATATCTTTTCTTCTGGAACGTCATTCCAGTTAGTCTCGTTTTACCACTTTTTCCATTCTCTTAGTTTTTTCAATAGTTGACCTTTAGTTGTGCGTCAGAAAAGTTCTAGTAAGTTAATGGATTCCTTAAAAACATGATAATTTGTTATCAATAACAAAATAAAGGTGTAATTAGCGTACTATTCAAGATGACCTAATGTTCCAAAATTAATGAAAATGTGTTATAAGCATAAGATAACTATGGAAATAAAGAACAATTCTAATTATTTTGTTTAATGGTAACTAAAAATTAAAAGGACCCCGCACATATGTTATGGAAATTGGGTCCGATATTACACCCATATTTCAGAGCGTTCCTAGTAAAAATGTGCAGTCTTTAGAATTTTTCCTTGGATCCTTAAACCACTTACATCTGAAATTTTAAGTTTTTAGTTCGTCGGGATGAATCAATAAATCAGTCAGTCATTAGTCAATTGGCGTTTTTCAAGTCGAATATCTCAAAAACCACCTAAAATAACTTTTTATTTTTTTTACAGTTAATTTAAAATACTTATGTGAAGTTACCAAATTTAGTGTGTCCCACCACAAAGGGAGGACTGGAGTCCGAAAACGACCGACCTGCTCCAGGCTGACATTTGTTGGTACACCGACGGCTCCAAAACCAAAGACGGTGTTGGAGCTGGAATATATGGACAGAGGCCGAGGGCAGAGTTTTCCTTCAGCCTGGGCACTCTCGCAACCATATTTTAAGCGGAGGTATTTGCTACTAAGATGTGCGTTAGAACGCTGGTTGATCGGCACTGCACACGTAAGACTGTTAAAATATTCTTCGACAGTCAAACAGCTCTCAAGGCTCTTGAATCTAGCCGGTACAATTCGAAAAACGTCTGGAATTGCAAGGGTGCGCTGACCAAACTGGGTCAAACCAACAAGGTTACCCTACTGTGGATACCTGGACATACCGGCCTAGAGAGTAATGAATCCGCAGATCTCTTTGCCAAAAGGGGGGCGGAGACAAAATTCACAGGGCCGGAACCGGTCATCGGTATATCTTATAGAATGGCCAAGCGGTTCAAATCAGTTGGAACACAAAGAGAAAATCTTCGCTACTGGCCTGGACTTCCGGGTCTCAGACACTCGAAGGCCTTTATAAGCCCAACGAATTAACAATGTACCTCAAACTACTGGAGCAATCAAGGGAACATCTTAAAACTCTAGTAGGACTATACACGGGACACTGCAGATTGAAATACCACATGCACAAGATCGGCCTAGCGGAAGACGCCGAGTGACGCATGTGCATGGAGAGGGATGAATCGGCAGAACCCATACTGTGTTCGTGCCCAGCAATGGCACGACTCAAATTCGCAATCCTCGGCAATGACACCTTGTTGCCGGGGAGGTGAAAGATTTCTCTCCAACAGAATAATAGACCAATCGGTCGCGGTGGAAGGGATTTATACCCACGCACTTTAAACCTAATCTTACGTAACCTACCAAATTTAATACATTTATGTTAAGCGATAACAAAGTTATGTTAAGGGGGAAATACGCTGAAACATTTTGTGTAATATAAACACAGCCTGCGTTAGACTGGAACCTGGCTTGGCGCACTGCCGTACTCATAAACTATTATTTATTTTAATTAAAGTAAAAGAAAAATATTTAAATTTTAAACAGTGTGCTCGATTGTCAGGCAGCGATTAACTAAACTGTGTAAAATTATATACTTTGCATTTTGGTCGCAAGTAGCAATTACAAATCCATTAAGGGTGATTAATTGTCTAGATTTACGCCTTCAGCGCTAAATGCTGGGACAATTAAATATTCTTTTTAAATTATGCGTTTAACAAAAAACAAAAATTCTGCTATGCTGCATAAGAATCATTTGGGCGCGTACAAAGTAATTTACTACAGCAATTGATTATGTAAGTATATTGTGTTTTATATAATTTTTGAACATATCGTACCTACGCTCGAATAGCGTTACAACCTAAAAAAAATTAAACATTTTTATTGCATATTTAGTTTTACGGTAAATATGTTCTATAGTTTTATGGCGGATTCATGTTTCAGTATGTTTTCTTTGGGATACCCGCCTTACTACCTTTTGAAAAAAAGGACCTCTTCGGTCCGGGTCCCGGAGTACTGAGCTGCTCAGTCCTATTGACCACTATGAACTTGCAGAAAACCCTTTAAAAACCCCAAAATCAAAAATAATAATCTACGTTTCGGTGGCAAGTCGACCACCGTTGTTAAGATAAAACTGAAAAAAAAACTAAATTTTAAGAAATATAAACGACAACACAAAAAATGATATTTATAAGATCCCTTGTAAATGTAATAAATTTTATATAGGTGAAACTTCTAGACCATTAGCCAAACGCATAAAAGAACATAAAAAATACATTAGAAACACAGAATTCCACAAATGAAAAATATGTCAACACGCCTATGATAATAACCACATTGTATATAACTAAATAATTAAATATATAACTAATTAATTAAATTAAATCCCACAAAAAGTTTCTTCATAACCCCAGTCCCGAAAATCGACAGGCTAGCATCGAAGCGAGAAATCAGTATAACCAGACTATATCAGAAGCAAAAGACCGTTTTAACAATCGAATAAAAGATAAAGTTCTCTCTTGCTCAAATGGCAGTAAAGCTTTCTGGTCTTTTGCCAAAAATATTAGTCAGAACTTTTGCACAAATTCTTTTCCACCCCTAATCTCTGAAGATGGAATTGTCTCTACCTCCAAAGGAAGAGCCGAACTATTTGCCAAACAATTTGCTGCCAATTCTACGCTTGATCCTCCTATTAATCTTCCCCTTCCAACAGTTGTCCCTGTTTCCCATATAATGTCCGATATAATTTTTAAAGTCAAACAGATCCAAAAAGCGTATTCTTTCTTCTCTTAATACTAAAAAATCGTCTGGGCTGGATGGCATACCAGCAATCGTCTTAAAAAAATGTGCTCCCGAGCTTGCACCTATCTTAACTCGCCTCTTTCGAATCTTTTACGACACAGGCATTTTCCCGGAGAGTTGGAAAGCTGCACGTGTGCAACCTGTCCCCAAAAAAGGATCCAAAAGTCTCCCTTTCAACTATAGACCTATATCTCTTCTTTCAGTTCTTTGCAAAGTAATGGAAAAATTCATTAATTCCCAAATCTTAAAGTATCTGGAAAAACATAAGATCTTACATGATAGACAATATGGATTTCGTCACAGTAGATCCACAGCTGATCTTCTTTCCTTTGTCTCACACAACTGGAACAAGTCCCTTGAGTTTCTTGGTGAATCCCAGATCGTTGCTCTTGACATATCCAAAGCTTTCGATCAGGTCTGGCATGATGGGCTTCTTAACAAACTTCCTTCTTACGGTCTTTCACCTAAGCTTTGCTCTTGGCTTTCCAGTTTCCTCTCTAATCGACGTATATCAGTTAGTGTAGATGGTCATTCCACCAGCTTCTACCAAATTAATGCTGGGGTACCCCAGGGCTCAGTGCTGGCACCCACGCTATTTCTTTTACACATTAACGATCTTCTCTCTTCCACAATCAATCCCATTCATAGTTTTGCTGACGATAGTACCCTCCACTCTAGTATTCAATTTCCTAAGCCACCGTGTAATCCTGATTTCGAAAACAAGCGCAGGTCAATGCAGATATCTCTTTCACAAGACCTCAAACTTATCTTGGATTGGGGCGCCAAAAATCTTGTTCAGTTTAATGCCTCGAAAACAAAGTCATGTTCGCTGTCGCGAAAAAAGTCTGCAAATGCTCATCCGTTACATATGAGCGGCCAAGTTCTGCAGAACAAAGAGTCGTTTAATCTTGTCGGCGTTACTTTTGAGAATAACCTAGCTTCGGCAGCTTCAAAAAGATTGGATTTCTCTTCCGAGCCAGAAAATATTTCTCTTCTTCCAATCTGTACACTCTGTATGTATCCCAAATCAGACCCTCTTTAGAATATTGTTCTCATGTCTGGGGAATGGCGTCCCCTACAAACTTAGCATTCTGGACTCCATTCAAAGAAGAGCCGTTCGTCTTATTAATGATCCAACGCTCACAAAAGGCTTCCTCTTCTTGCCCACCGTCGAGCTGTAGGGGATCTGTCGCTCTTCTATAGGTATTTTCACGGCTTCTGCTCAGGAGTTGGCCAGTATAATTCCTTCTCTGGCAGCTCCCAACAGAGCAACACGTAGTGCAACTTTATGCACCCTTTTACAGTTCAGTTAGAGAGGCCCCGAACTTCCCGCTTTTTTCGTTCCTTCATCCCTAGAGTGTCAAGACTATGGAACCTGCTGCCCGCAGAAGTTTTTCCTTCTCCTCCCAATCTCCAAAAATTTAAGTCCCGTGTGAACAAACTCCCTCTCACCACACTAAAGACACCCACGGTACGTTAGTACTTAGGCATCAGCCTTCGTGGACTGTCCCAAGATAAAAAAAAAATAACTGGAATGCTTCTAGCATTCTAGCAAAGCAAACTGGTTAAAAAAAATCGTAAAATAAAGGAAAGTGTATTTATTTTATTAAATAAAGATAAATGTGTAGAATCAATAACTGTTTATTTAAATAACACATGGTTACCGATGCTTGATGCCGAAGTAAATTCAGGTAAACTTAAAATCAATTAACACACGTACCACCTTTTTTGTCTTTTTTAATACTATAAATATGACAAAACGTCATAAAAGTAAAAAGCTATCAGATTTTTTTAAGCTTTTAGAGCAAAGTTTCTTAACATTTAGTTAAATTTTTCCTTTAAGTTCCATCTTGACAACGGTGGTCGACTTGCCACCGAAATGTAGATTAATATTTTTGATTTTTGAATTTTTTAGGGGTTTTCATTCTTTTTTGTTGCAGGCACCCTGCAAGTTCATAGGGGTCCATAGGTCTGAGCAGGCTCAGTTCATTAGACCCCGGAACCCGGACCTAAGAGGTCCCATTTTTCAAAAAGTAGTAAGGCGGGTATAGTTTTACGGTACCACAAAATCTTATCCTAGAAAGATTCATGTCAATATTTTACAGATATACAGACGAGTCTGTGTCTGCGACGCATCGGTAAGGGGAAGCACTATCTTTTAAAACATGGTCTAATCATGGGCGTGCTATTATGTTAAATAATGTGATAAAAATAGTACCTAAATTCTTTAATAGTTCAATTTTATATTTTAAGTAGGTAACTATTTATATGAAAGTTGCCAAAATTACTTTTTACAATATGCAATTTTTCATTTCAGCATGGGGAAAATAGCTTCATGATTAATTGATTAATAATGATTTTTCAGCTTAGGTCCTATTAATATCAAAGAGACATGAATTATAGTATTGCAACAAAATAAAAAAAATACCAAAAAATCATTACTTACTTTATTCATCATCTTCAACTTCTTCACTTTCACTATTACTATCCGCATCACTGTCATCGGTATCAGTCCCAACCTGTATTATAATGGGTTCAATGTCCTCCATCATATAATCACTTTCCCAAAACCTATTTTCTATGTCGATGACATGCCGGCAAAACTTTTCCCAATCGACTGCTGTCACTGAGGCAATTGCTTCATCCAAAAGCTCCCTTAAATTAGAGATGCTAAAGTCCTCTGATGTATTGCGATCTCTAATGAATTGCTTAATTTGAGCCCAAGCCATCTCAATAGGGTTTAACTCACACATATAAGGGGGTGTTCTTAAAGGAGTGTGACCGTATTGCCTGATAATGTTGTCCACCACATAATTTTTTCATTACTGGGAGGTTTCTGACCCTGGATAATTTTAAACAATTCAAACTTCCTAGATGCCGAATCATGATTTATCCCTACAAATATTAGTAGTACCTACTATATCGTCGACTGAATGCAACAACTGGGTAACTTTGTTTTGGTCATTTTGAGAAAATCAACAAAATATTATTAGTGATACATTGCAAATTTTTGATCTACGGGCTCTAACTTTATATAAAAAATAATTATCTTTTGAAAAAACGTAGATAACTCAAAATCACCAAATTTTGAGTTACCCAGTTGTTGCATTCAGCCGAAGATATATACTTGTATAAGGCTAGTAATAAGGACGGTAACCGAAATTATAAACTACCTTTCTTAGAAAGCCAAGCAACCATATCCTTTTTTAAAGAAGATTATTGGAACTCTTCTTCCTGGACAGAATGATGGCATTATCTAGGACGACTACGCTGTTCGGAATATTGGAAGTTTCAGTGAGACCGGTGAAATTTTCCCTATTCATCTGTCCATGATAGTCCGGGCATTGGCCAAAACGCATTTTCATGAAAACGTTTTTGATCCAGCATGGACTATGATAAATCTGCCTAAAACAATATTTTTGTCACAATTTGCAAACTAGTCGAATGGCAATTCCTTCTAAAATCTTTTATCTCTGTGGGAATAGAACAAACTTTGAATAAATAACGGACTTATAGAATATGTATACCTACTTACCAGTAGAACTTATGTTTTTTATTACACCAAAAACATCTGCACTTTGCTAGCAAATTTTTTACCGTTAAGTCGTTGTCCACCCAGGTTTCGTCAATGTAAATTATATGTCGACCTTCTTCCCTATATTTTTTCATGGCATGAATATATTTGTATCGCCAGTGCAATATATTAGGCCTTTCCGCTAATATTTTACGCTTAATTTGACATTTTCGCCAATAAAATCCATTTGTTTTTAACATGCACCTCAAAGTTTCACGGGAAAATGGAAAGTTTATGTCGCTTCTTAGCTTTTGCAACAATTTTTTTAAGGATGGAACCACTTTTAGTTCCAAATAAAACTTTTCTATGGTTCTCCTATCAATGCCAAATTCGAAATCTTCGATTTTTTCGACCGCAGAAAGACGGGCCCTTTTTTTGCCAGGAGATGACAGCAACTGATCCGGGTTGTTTTTTTTTTCACGCACCCACGCTTACCCCGTATACATTGCAATCCTTTCTAGCATTTGCTTTAGTGGCAATTTTAATGCATTGTTTTGTGATTCCTCTTGACATACCCTATAAACATTGGCAATCACTTCACGGGTTTGACTATGAAGGGTTTTACCTCGTGTATATTCATTCATTGTCAATATCAGTATTGTCAGTTATAAAGTTCAAAGTTTTAAAATAACACCCTAAAACACGACACAACGAACACTTATTTATAAAACACAATAACTCTTGCTCTGGTATCACTACGCAACTGACTTTTACATCAAACATCGCGCAGCAATGAGCAAGCGGTTATTTATTCTTGTTAGCGTCACCGGACGCATCTCAACCTATCAAAAGAGCGCTAGCCACCTGCGTATTTGGACAACAGCAGTTGTTGCCTTATTTTTCGGTTAGAAGTACTTTAATAAAAAAATGTTTTGTTTTACATTTAAATTTCGAAATAAATAGGTTAAAAAGAACGTTTTAATATTACTGAAATTATAATAAAATATATAGTTTCTTATATGCAACAAATATGTAACTATTACTATTTATTATAAATGAGTAAATTTAATTTTAGGGTTTACTTGGTAGATTATTAAATTAAAATTTTATGTATTTGACAACATTGTTATACCACAAACATTTTTTGCTCGCATTCTTTTTGTAGCTACAGATAAACTTTGTACTTTAGGTATTTGTAGCCAAACGTTAACCGAAACTAATGACGTAACAAACATATACAGTGTCACGTGTCGGGTTGTGCAAGATGGTTGTCTATCTAAGAATTTTATAAAGTGTAGTTTGTCCAGTATTTTTTTTTTTTTTTTAAATTTCGTGACGGCCAGCGAGGGCTTAAATTCTAAGTCGTAACGTACCGTTGATGCCTTAATAACAGTATACAGGGTAATTCATGAGGAAATATCAATACTTCAGGTACGTAGTCAGGGTCCAAAAATAAACATAAAAGTCTATTTAAATATGGGTCCACAAGGCCTTCGTTTCCGAGATACAGGTTGTTCACCACAGAGCTGACATGTACTTAGAAGTAAATAGTGGAATTTTTAAAAAATATAAAACCTAGCTTATGTTTTGCCGGACATAATTAAAGAACAATAATTTTATTATTAATTAAAATACATATTGTTTAATTATACATTTTATTATATATTTTTTTTAATTTTGCTATAATAAAATCAGATGCGTCGTAATTTTTTTAAATCCAAATATCTCGAAAACGGTTGCTCATATCAACTTTTAACAAGTATACCCTTTTAACATAAAAATGACAAAACAATTTTTTAATTTACTTAAAAATGTAATACAGCGCCGTAACAAAAAGTTGTGATTGGTCAAAATAGTAAAAAGACGTGTAGGTGGCTCCTTCTACAAGTAAAAGTCGTAATAAGATTAGATTTGAATCCGTCATACCAAAAAACCCCCAGATACTAATTTTTACTCCAATAGTTACATTATTCTAGATTTTACTTAAAAAATAGAAAAATTAAATAAAAATTTTAACACTCTGTATTTCAAAAACGAAGGCCTTGCGAACCCATATTTGTATAGGCTTTTATGTTTATTTTTGGACCCTGACTACGTACCTGAAGTATTGACATTTCCTCATAAATCACTCTGTATATAATTACTTGATTTAAAAAAATCCATAAATTTGCTTGACAAAAGTGGAATATGACATGCTCTGAAGTAATTGTTTATGTTCGTATGGTACTTATAAACTAGATAATATTTTTGTTTCACTAAAATTACTCTTAACAAACAATATTACCTAAAGTTTTTGGTTCCTTATTCCTTTACTGTCATAATGTAACGTATTTTTTTATCCTTACATAACTCAAAAATCTGTTTATTATTTATATTTGCACAATGTTTAATACTCTATACTGTAAAGCTTTAATAACCTCTAGAAATTACTTAGGACTTATTATGTTCAGTGTTATGGTTTTTAAATTAAAACACAAGAAATGTTAGCAATACTTTTAAACGCCTTTTTCTCGATACTTTACATTTTTGAATTATGATACCATTCTAGCGAAAGTGCGATATAATAATTCTAATTTTATTTTGTACCCTACCTAAAAGCTTTATTTGTAAATATTCACAATTTAAAAGAATATACATAACTTTATTGGAGTTTCTTTAAAACGATTTTTATAATTTGGTAGAGCAGTTACCACTTGAAACCAGCAGAAATATGTATTACATGCACCTGCCTCACTTCTGCGTTGCTGTGCGAAAGCACCTGAATAACGTCTGTCTATCCATACCATTGGATAGGTAGAGGAGAACCTATTGCCTGGCCTTCGCCTTCTCAATCTCCCGACCTAACGCCGTTGGATTTTTATCTGTGGGGACACCTCAAAACCCTGGCGTATTCCACTCCGGTCAATAGTAGAGACGAATTGATACGGAAAATCACGTTTCATTGTGATCAAATAAGGAACAATGCTGGGTTATTTTGGCGGGTACAGCAGTCTTCAATTCTTCGTACTCGCGAGTGTATCAGATTTTACGGAGCCCATGTAGAATCCTCTTAATAACTTTTTAACCAAAGGTTTAGCTTTTTATTGGAACTATTATGTTGGTGATAAAAGAAAATTTCTCTTTTTGATATTCAACTCGACACAAGTTAGGAAACTAACAGTAGAAATGAAGTAATCTTTTTTTAAAAATGGTTAGAACTAGCGACATGAATGAAGAGAACTTAATTTTTAGTCAATAGCTAAAGGTTTGTGAAAAACATTGTCCAAAGTTTTTATCAATAAAGGGCGTAAAAACAAAGGTCATGGGTATCATATCTAGTCCGCCCCTACAACTGTGAGTAATTTACAAAACTTCCTTTGATAGTAATATGAAGAGTCTGACTTGGTATTACATCTTATTTAAAAATATTGAAATATACCTGGGGGTTAAATGATCATGTCTTAAAGACTTAATTCCATTGGAGCGCTTTGGAAGCCAATATAGCCGAGGAGGAGGCTTATAGGAAAAAAGTTTATATGAAATTTTTTCCTATTACTATTTTTTTCCTATTTTTTTTATATTCAGGAGATTTTCTACACCTTGTAGAGTACGCATGGCCTCTTATTTTGTTCCGTTGGAGTGATTTTAATTTTGGTGTAAGTATAATGGAGTGTAGGGGAAAATGTTGCTTTTTTTATTGATGCTGGAAGATCGAAGACAATTTAGATCTTTAAAGAAACCTTTTAATTTTCGCCATTACCTACCTATATAACAAAAGTATCGTCAACATATATCAGCCAAACTTTTGATTTAAAAGTTACCGTTTTAATTGTGTGTTTCCCAAACCACTCCATACAAATAACACTGAAAAGAGCGATCGGTAGTCCATCATCCTGCACATAGTACCTATCTTTTACTTGAGAGTAAGAACTACAAAGGCATTGCTCCAATAACTCCATTAGCCGATCCAGCGGTAGAAAGCTGCTGCTGAAGATTATAGGGTTATGGAAACCATAACATTGCCTAAAACCTTTAAAGAAATAGTGGTAAAATGTTTTTTGATAGCAACATACAAAAATACTGTTTAAAAGAGTAACTAATTTCAAATTAGTTTAATATAAAAATTTAGACGTATACATAAAACAATATAAAGATAATAAAAAAAACTTTTTTGAAGCTCCTGCAACATTTTTCTTACTTATGCTATTCGCCAATAAAAGTCAAAATTATGAAATGCGTCCCTTGTTGATGTCTTTATCTTAAATAGCAATCAAAACAATTACAGCAACATATCTCCGTCTAAGTGACCAATCAATCTTTGTATCTAATAATTAAATTTTAAACAATGCTACTATATATTTCCAATCCCGGACACACAATCAAGTCAACTGTATCCCAAAAAAATTGAAATAACTTCACGCATATCATGTGCCACACCAAAAGATAGAGATAGAGAAGTGGTTGACTTCATATAATAAAAGAGGATGGAAACAAAGTATTTATTATATTATGATTTATTTACGTTTAATAAAGAAAAAAAGACATCCTTAAAGCAATAGGAGAAAAAATTACGTCGTTTTGTATCAGTCTTGAAGCGTAACAATGTGCAATATTATTTATTGCATAACCTATGGCTAGTTTGCAATAAAATGTTACTTTGTTGAAATTATATAGAGTGTCTTATTATTAGTAAATTCCTAATCAGTGTTCGTTAGAACCCAGTATGTAAAAATATTTATGTTTGTCTAAACAAGTATAAATTTAAATAATCAATTACTTGGCTTTTTTCCAAAATAAAGATATTTCTATAATATTTTAAAATTTATACTTTTCATATATTATAAAAAGCTAGTCTGCTCTTGCAATAATAATTAAAAAAAAATACATGAAAAGGTAGGGATGTTCAATAACTTTTGCGATTCGATAAGAGAGGGCATTGCTACTAGCCTAATTTTTTTTTGTTATGTTGGTACACTCTTTATATGAACATATGTGAAAATTCATTTTAATCTGTTAATTCATTCTTTGTTTACAAGCCATTTAGTATCGACATGCAGTGATTGAATTTTTATTTTTGGAAGGTTTAAAAGCAAAGGAAATTTATGGACGAATGCTGAAAGTGTACAAAAACTCTTCGCCCGCAATTAGTACAGTAGAGAGATGGGTTGCGAATTGAAACGTGGTCGTACAAGCCTTGAAGACGATCCACGTCAAGGACGTTTAAAAACAGCAACACACCAGAAAATCGTCGAGTGACTGAAAGAGATTTAGCATTTTTAAAAGGATAAAGTGGATTTTGTGCGTCAAATTATCACTATGAATGAGACTTGGGTCTATCACCATAATCCTGAATCAAAACAAGAGTCTAAAGATTGGTGTGAAACTAGTTCTTCGGTTCCGAAACGAGTTTATGTCCAGAAATCGCCCAAGAAGCTGTTAGCATCAGTTTTTGGGATGCGAAAGAAATTTTGTCTGTGGTTACTTGCAAACTGTAAAACAATAAATTTCTGAATATTATTAAAACCTTTTAGACCAGCTGAAGGAAAAAAATTGAGAAAAAAGACCGGTTTGCGGACGAAAAACATTATTTTTCATCAGAACAATGCACCGTATCACAAGACTATTATGACAAAGACTAAAATCCATGAATTAAAGTTAGAATTGCTGGAGCATCCACCGTATTCATCAGATTTGGCCCCTAGCGACTTTCATCTGTTTCAGACCTAAAAAAATTCATGCGTGGAAAGCGTTTTTCATCAAATGATGAGGTCATAACAGCCGTGGAACCGTATTTTGCAGCGCTTCCAGCTTCTTACATTAGGGATGGAATTTATGAATTGGAATCTCGTTGAAACAAGTGTATTGATGTTCAGGGAGAGCATACTGAATAATAAAGTGTATTTCAAACCATAAAATCCTGTTTTTCTTATTGATGTTTTCAAGTAAATAAATTTTTTGTTTTTATGTTATTTTAATACAAATAATCATTTTATATTTATAATATTTAAAAAAAATAAATGACTAATTATATGATATTGGTATGTTTTCATGTTTTTCGTTATTATTACTTAAAGAGCAAACTAGCTCTTTATAATGTTATTGTTTTTTAAATTAATATACCCAGAAAACAAAATAAACTATAAACGAGTATGCTTTATAAGATTTTAAAACCAAAAAGAAATATGTTTTAAATTACCACCCTGAGTAACTATCGATATTACACAATTAAACATGACAATCTTTACACAGACTGTCAATTTAAACTTTTTTAAGCAAATATCTGAAAAAAAATATTTGGAGAATTGTTATATGGCATAAATGTTACTAGAGGGAACTAGAACTACTTTACTTCAGTCAAGAGATGAGTCACCTTATAGGCGTCCCACCCCACAACCTATGAATTTTAAAAAGCATGACACCTTTTGTGATCTTACATTAAAGCTCTTATTGGAAAGTATACATCTGAACAATTTTTTTTAATATAATGCAAAGTATAAAGAAACAGTAGTAAAACAAACTGTATTTTATTAACAAATTAAAAAACAGTCTTTTTTTTTTATTACTTTTTTATTTTTACATTTTTTTTGTAAAACCTTAGTTTTGGAGTTATTAATACAAAACTTTTTAAAAACCCAATTTTTTTATAAAAACCCTTTTCAGCCGAACAACTCGTAAAGTATTGATCTAGCGAAAAAATGTATAAAATTTTGTTAAAAAAATTTGTCCCAACTTCAGGTTATTTTGAGTGAAAAAGTTACCACCCTAGGGGTGGCAGTGCATATCGACACTATGTGACTTTTGCTTGTTAAGCTCTTAATTATTGACACACAAAAATTCAAATAAATTGATTCAGTTACAAAGAATTCGAAAGCAAAACCCCCCAGTGAGTGGACCACTTCTGCTGCGTTAAAATTGTAATACTACAGTATTTTTTGTTTCTAATTGTGGTTACAATTATACTTCAAAAAATATAAAAAAAACAGAAAAAGTTTTCTGTTTTTCGATATTTTAAAAACCAGTCAAGTCACTTTTCGAAATCTCATAAATATTTTTCTGATCCAGCACCTATAACCTGCAGAGTTTATTAGAATACAACTCGACAGCTTTCTCCTAGGAAAATATATATTAAATTTTCCTTAACCAACTGGTTAGTTGAAAATTTTTTTTTAAATATTTCTTGGCCCAATTTTTCTTCTTATTCACTATTATAAAAATATACCAATAAAGAAAAAATAATGATCCATAGTACTAAAGTTTTGGAGAAAATAATGAAAATATATAGATGATTCTGGTAGACAGCAATTTTTTTACAACACAAGTACAGTCCATTTAGGTATACACAATAACACATGTAAGGAACTATTTTTCTTCCTGCGGCATTCGTTTTCAGTCAACAGTAGGGAGTGGTTGTAACTTCGCTCAGCAGGAGCTTTTCACGCAGGCCACCGTAAAAATCGGCAGTAATATGCAGTAACTCACAGAATCCGCATAGCCGCATGGGCGTGAGCCACGGCCACAAGAAGCGGATGAAAAGTAACCTTAGTAACCCCGCGCTTAAGAAGCAGATGTTTCTGCTACTAAGGTATGTTTTCCGTTTTTTTCTGAGTCGGGTTGACGAAGAAAATTACTACCTATCCGCAAATTATGGCCGCACAGAGTTGCCTCAATCTTGCCGAGTAAATTTAAAAACTTGCAATATATTACATTTAAACAATTATTATTATACTTCCTTATCTTATGATCCTGTACTTTTAGCCCAGTCTGTAGGTAAAAATAAGGGCTGTTTATGACGTTAATTTGTAACAAGTTGAAAAGTGTTAGAAGTTGTAGAGGGTGATAACCTGAATATGACTATATAGTTTTAGACTCGAAAAAAGTGTGCAGAGGTGGGGGGTGAAGGGTTAAAAGTGCTAAAAACGTGTTTTTCGCTTCTGCAAGCGCCATCGTTAATTTTAGAGGAATACGTTCATAATGTTTTTTTTAGGTATTAAAGAAACCTATAATTTAAGCCCGGCTAAAATTAATTTGTTTATGAAAAAATGCAAAAAATCCGATAAAAAAAGCCATTTTTTGAAATTTTGATAATTATTACAAAATATTTTCTTATCCATTTCGGTCATTGCAAAACATAGGTTTTTTAATTCTTAATTAAATTAGATGTTCTAAAGCATGATCGGATAATTTTTTGCTAAGATAATTAAGTTTTACTGATTTTAGAGCCCTAATCTAGTAGGCTATATCTTTTTTGTTTATAAATATTTTAGGTTTTACAAACTGTGTTTTGCTTCTTCAAGACTTATGTTTTAATAATTTAGATCAACGACATGAAAAAATAATATTAAGTCCTTCGTTTTGAGCCTTAAAAAAAAGGTTCTTTTTTGTTAATAAACAATTGCAGCCGGAGCACCCCCTGCATAAGTTAAGAATTTTAAACCAAGAAATATGGAAAGCTGGCTTCAAAACAAATATTTTTGAAAAAAGTAGTTATTTTATTTATTTAAATTCCAAATTACTTTGCAATAAACATTTAAAAATAAAAAGTAATAATTTTGAATATTTTCCAAATGCATACCTTAACAAAATCCTAAAAATTCGGTTATTTGTTTATAACTCAAAAAATATTGCATTTAGAATAAAAAATATATATTACTTAAATTAAAGGTCTTGTAAAAATACATAGTTTATCTCTTATAAACTTTTGTGTATCGTTAATAGTTTTTAAGATATAGACGTTTTACAATTAAAAAAATCGTTAATATCTAAAATTATGTCTTTTCTTGATTATTCGCTGTTTAACCTCCAATTTATACTTCAGATTTGTGTTCAGCGGAAAATAATACTCCAGAAAATCCTATACCCACACCCAGCACATACCACTTTTTTTGTAGGCCTGTGTAATTAATTAAACTTAATTTTATTTATATTTAAATTTTTTATCTGAAACCCTATTAAACGACATATAAATTAATAAATCTAAAGGCACTTTAGAAATCGAAAAGCCAGATTGGTAGCACTACCGCGTTGTCTAAAAGGTGCTGGGAAATGCAATATTTGCATGTTTCAGTGCTTGGGCAACGTTGACGGAACTGGGGCAAAAAAGATGGGTTAAACATCGGAAAACCCGGCACTCACGGTACTCTGGTACTTAGGAGTATATATGTATATGTATATGTCTAGTATATATAGTATATATGTATATGCAAAATCCTCCGTGAGTTGTCACAAAGATAAAAAAATAAAAAAAGATTGGTGTTCACGAATCTTCCATTTAAAATGGTATTGACCAGAGATCATTTAATATATCTGAAACTGAAACTGTAATTTTAGCTTTAGATTTATTAATTTATATGTCGTCCAATAGGGTTTCAGATAAAAAATTTAAATATAAATAAAATTAAGTTTAATTGATTACACAGGCCCACAAAAAAAGTGGTGTGTGCTGGGTGTGGATATAGGATTTTCTGAAGTATTTTTTTCCGCTAAACACAAATTTGAAATAAAAATTGGAAGTTAAACAGCAAATAATCAAGAAAAGGCATAATTTCAGATATTAACGATTTTTTTAGATGTAAAGCGTCAATATCTTAAAAACTATTAACGATACACAAAACTTTATAGGACATAAACTATGTATTTTTACAAGACATTAATTTAAGTAATATCATTTTTTCATCTAAATGCAATATTTTTCGAGTAATAATCAAATAACCGATTTTTTTGATTTTTTTAAGGTATTAAAAATTGAAAATTATTATTTTTTTATTTTTGAATGTTTATTGCAAATTTTAAGTAATTTGGAATTTAAATAAATAAAATAACTCTTTTTTTTAAATATTTGTTTTGAAGCCAGCTTTCCATATTTTTTGGTTTAAAATTCTTAACTTATGCAGGGGGCGCTCCGGCTCCAATTGTTTATTAACAAAAAAGTACCCTTTTTCAAGGCTCAAAACGAAGGACTTAATATTATTTTTTTATTCGTTGATCTAAATTAGTAAAATATAAGTCTTGAAAAAGCAAAGGACAGTTTGTAATACCTAAAATATTTATAAACAAAAAAGATATAGCCTACTAGATTAGGACTCTAAAATCAATAAAACTCAAAAGCTATTTATATCTTAAAACCATTGACGAAGGCTTAAACCTAAGTACTAATGGATGGTGGCACCAACAATTTTAAGAAACCCTAAGCACAAGGTAATCCTTCAAATGACCAAATAAGCAATGTGATTGGCTACATTGGGATTTAGGGAATGCCTTACGCTAAGGGTTCATTAAAATTGTTGGTGCAACCGGCCATAACTTACCGTAAGTATATTAAGTGATGTAGAAGGCAGATTTAAATGAAAAGAAATATTGCGAGCCGCTAGATGGGGAATAATATTAACTATTTTTTTGCAGCAAAAAAACCGTCAAAATATACATAATAGTCCAGTAACTGAAGACCTGAAAGTACCCAAAGCTGTAAATAAATCTGTACAATTTTCATTTGTGGCACAATTCTTAGGTCTTTGCGAATGCTTTTGAGCGATAAAAAGTTTATTACGATTCCGACGTGGGAACCCGCTGAAAATGGCCCCCAAAGTCCCAAAAAGAAGTTTCCCGCGAATATCTACCAAAATATGCAAATTAGAGAGATTTTGTTAAGACAAAAAATGAAGATCACCTCGAAATCTACAAAAATGGTTTTAATTATTTTTTTCGTAAACCAATATTTTTTGCAAAAACGGCTGTCGAAAAATTCATAACATACAGATTTTCTAGAACTCCGGAAACGGCCAAAAAATGCAGATGGGCAAAACAATTTTTTATCAAAACGCATGTATATTATTGCCCGAGTAATGGAACAATTCGTCCGCCCACTTATAAGTGAATCCATGAAGATAGCGGCATTCTAGCGGTAGAGCGGCAGCTGAAATGAGGGTACTTTTAGGTTCCGTTATCTCGAAAACTATCGATTTTTTGAAAAAAAAACTATAGAAACCATTTTTGTAGATCACAAAGCAATATTCATTTTTTGTTTTTACAAAAATTCTTGAATTCCCATATTTTGGTAGATATTAGCGGGAAACCCATTTTTTAGGCCTTGAGGGGCCAGTAACAGCCCTTTCCCTCCTGTTAATGTTGATAAACTTTTTTTCGCTCGAAAGTATTCCCAAAGACCTAAGAATTGCTCCACAAGGGAAAACTGTACAGATTTATTTAGAGCTTTGTCCTTTCATTTACTGGACTATAAAAGAAAGTTAATTTTCTATAGCTGGTGGTGGGCAGAAGAGGAGAACTTTTCTAAGAATGCTAAAGACACTGGAGACGCAACGTCCCAGACATGGGAACAGTACAATATCAAGTGTGATCTGATTTGAGATATACACAAAGTATACAGATGGAAATACTTTCTGACTTGAAATGGACTTCAAGCTGCTATAGCTATGCACATTGACTAATGTATGTATTTGTACCTGCAATTTAGGTGATTTTCAAAAGTAAGGTAAACAAGTTTAAATAACTGTTTTGCAAAAACCGCTCTTAATAATAAGTATTAGCAGTATTAGCAAACTGTTTACGCAAGAACAAAAATGCCTGGGTTCTTAAGTCATTAAGGTTGACTAGATTTTTGGTCATTTAATCCAAAATTATTAATAGGTCTTGTAAAAAAGATATCTGCATTACTTTTTACCTGTTTTGCAAATGTGGCTTAGAGAGTGACTTGAGAAACTGAATATTCAAGTTAAAGTATAATTGATGTATAACAGTGTTTTGCAAGGGTCTGAGTCCTAAAAAAACTTTTATCTTATAACAAAATAAGAAAAAAGACTATCTCGTCTACATTATTATGAGCAATAGATATTGCCACCATAATTAGATATACTACGCTACTCATGGAACATATTTTTGTGTTAAAATATATTTACAAAAATAGAACACATCAACTATTTTCCCCCTCCTACTTTTAAGATTTATCCTATTTCAACACAGTAAGGTTAACAATAATTTAATATTCTGTTTCAGGATTTGTTAAAAACTTTTAACTTTGGATTATTGTTTTTTAAAACAGAAAATTTTTACTTAGACCACTCTAGTGTTCATGGATTTATACGACACTCGTATTCTAAAACAAGTCATATTTTTGTTAATTTCAATTAAGTTACAATCCACAAGAATACTTAGACAAATGGTTTAAATTAAAACAAAAGAAATATGCCTAAAATAATTCTTTCTTTTTTTTAATCGGACACCTAAGAGGGCGTCTATTAATTACATGATGCGATTTTGGCGATTTTCCAAATTCTCTCCTCTTGGTATGTCACCAAGAGGAGAAAGGAGGGTGGAGGAGTCGTGAGATTTGGCTCGACTTCGGTTCTCCCCTCCCCTAATCTCACGTGAGGTTTGTTAAAATGCGTATTATGAGTGTAAATACGTAATTCGGATTTATTAAAAAAACAATATTTCCTTAAATTATTTATATTTAGGACTAGTATTTAATAATACTCAGAACGAAGTCTAAAATTACAGGGAAAAATACCATTGAGTAAGATTAGTTTCTTGTATTACATTGTGTAGGATTAGCTATATTTTAGTGGAGAAACATGTTATACTTACTTTAACCCAGTTAACTAGTAAATTTACACTGTTTTTTGCGTAAGATTAGGTGAAATTCGGCAGACCCCCTTCCACAGCTCATTTTTTTTCAATACGTTTTAATAAAAGGGATTTTATATTTATTTTTTATAACAACCAAATTAAATTATTTAGGTTTTTTTTTTAACCAGTATGTATTAAAAGTAGTAATAAACGCTATCAAAGTCTAGCGTCTATTACTACTTTTAATTCATACTTAAAATAGCTATAAAAAAAGAAAAGGTATTTAGGTGTATTTGTTGATACAAAATTGTGTTTAAGGCAAATATATTGGCTCAAAAAAAAACTTTTTCTGGCTACGGCTGTAGCTTAATGCAGCTAATTTTTCTTGTGTGAAAGGAAATAGAAATCATGTTAATATTAACATATTAAGTTGTCAGAATAGTGGCTAAGTTTTATACTTTAATTAATATATAGTGCATTGCAAAAACTACATTAAAATACAATAATGAGCGGTAATATACATATTGCTCACATATATATACCTTGCCAATCGATCTGTTTAATTTGAGCAATTAATTATCCCTAGAATTAATTATTCGATTATTCGCAGTTTTATTCTAACTGTCCTTGTTAATAGTGTCGTAACCACCACAAGATTGTTTCCTAGATGCAATTAGTCCGTTATAGAAAGATAAGGATAAAGATTTTTTGGAATTGATAATGATTTTATACAAAAATTTTACTGGGGATCTGCAAAATATTTTTTTTTTAAATTTTTAAATAATATTAATAATATATTATATATATATATATATATATATATATATATATATATATATATATATATATATATATATATATAAAATATATATATATATATATATATATATATATATATATATATATAAAAAAATATATATATATATAATATATATTAATATAATATAATATATATATTATTATATTAATATATATATTTAATATAAAAAATTTTTATAATTATATAAATTTAAAAAATTTTTTTTAAAATAAAAAAGGGGGGGAAAAAAAAATTTTTTAAAAATAAAATTTTAAAAAGGGGAATGGATATCAATATCTTAAACGTATTTTTGATTATACAGACTACACTTTTCTAGTTAGTTCTATTAGTTAGTTTTCTTTAACTAATAAAAAACCTTTTAATAATTTTGGACATTGCTAGAAAATAATAAAAAATTAGTATAACAAATAAAAATAAAATTTGCAATATATTCTTTGTACATGTTGTTGTTAAGAATTTAAATCGTAATACGTTCGAATAGACGTCGGTTATTTAAAAGTATTTTTAGTGCTTGTTCTGGTTATTAACTTTATATATTTCTTTAATAAAGACATTTGTTACAGATTCACTAATACGACATGCTTATAATAAGTGTATATGACACACTTTTGCTTATAGGTACTTTAATTTATTATTTTTTAGTATTTATATAAAAAATTGTAATACATAGAAATTTTGTAATACTAAAAGCTTCTTTGTCTTAACAAATTCCCTTTTTTTACTTTTAAAATTAATCTTTTGTGGTACGGGTTAGAACAATTTTTTGCCCATCATTTATACACATGTAGTATTTTAAGAAAGTAAAATATTCTTCTTGGTATATAGGATATAATTAAGAATTAATATTTCTCCAACCCTGATTGAAAGACCAAAAAAAAACTTTGGTACTATATTTTTTTCTTTTCTTCCCCGAGGGGCCCCGTTTTTATAAGCCCTTCTGTTATTTTTTTTGCACAGTGCAGTAAAGCATATATTTCCTTTTGAAATACGAACTTTTGTTTCTATGAAATGTAGAATTTAAATTTCCCTCTTTTCCCTTTTAGACCCCTCTATTTCCCCTGCGGGTTTTAACCATCCGTATACCAAAATGATTTTTCCCAACCTCCGGGAAATTTCCGCCCTCCCATCTGGATTTTTTCCTCTGTTTTGAGTTTTTGTTGCAGTCGGAAGTACTCATTCTTGCCTCTCCCCCCCTTGAGGTTAAGTGGGTAGGTTAAAGACACTTTTGGCTGCTTTTGGGGGTTGTTTAAATTGCTCCTGTTATGCTAACAAGAAAGTCTTGATGGGCCGTTCTTAAGCAGTTCGTCGCATTTTGTCCACCATCCCGGGGTGCGTGGGTATATATTCCATAAAGTCATCTCCCTTTTTTTATTTTCAAAAGATGTTGGTTGTTTTTTATTTTTATATATATATATATATATATATATATATATATATATATATATATATATATATATATATATATATATATATTTTATTAAAAAATTTTGAAAAATAATTAAAAAAAAAAAAATTGGGCCACCCCTTTCCATACAAAAATGGACAAAAAAGGCTTTTTTGGTTATTTTTGTAAATCCCCGTTTTATTTGGATCAAAAAATGATTTAAGAATTAAAAATTTTAAATTTTTCAAAAATTTTTTTAAACCCTTATCTTAAAAATGGAATTTTTGGTTTTAAAAATTTTTTTCTTTTTAAGCCCCTTTTTTTTAAAATTTTTTTTAAAAATTAATTTTTTCGTTAAAAGTAAATGGAAAAAATATACCCTTCGAAAGCCATTAATCTTATACTATTAAAAAAATTTTTTTTTGAAATTTTTTCCCCTTATCCATTTTTTTAATTTTTTTGGTTAGTTAAATTTTTTTTTTATTGTTTAAAAAATTGGAAAAAAAAGGGAAAAAAAAAAAAAACTTCAATTATTTTTTAATTTTTATCTTTCGAGTTTTTTGATCTTTTTAAAAAAAATGCATCAAAAAAAAAAGTTTCCCTTTAAGGTTTTTAAATTGAAATTTTAAAAGGGAATAGTGGATCCAATTTGTGGTTCGGGCAAAATGTTTTTCTCAAAAATTTATAAGTTATCGATAATTTTCAAAAATTATATTAAAGCTAATACTTAAATCTAGGTTATGCTGTAATAGTTTTTTAAATTTGGGATTTAGTTTTTAATATTTTTGGGGAAAAGTCAGCTAAAATCGGTTATGTTTAGATACTATTTTCTCTTAACTTGACTCATATTTCAAAAAATTTAAATATAGATTTTTTTCTTACGTTTAAATGTCAAGGAAATTGGGTTATAATTTATGTCTTTAAGAAAAATAGTTTCCAAAAACGTTATCTTCGGGTTTGGGTTGTAATCAGAAAAACCATCGCATCGATACACCAATTTTTAAAGAACCAATAAAAAATAATTTTTTAATGCGGCCATACAAAAATTGTGGTAGTGGAGTTAGTTAAAATCTCGTTCCGTCTCCGTCCTTTTGTCGACCCTAAGGTGTAGCGTAAATGCACTCTTAAGAAAAAAATATTTGTAAATATTGATGTAAATAAAGATAAACTTATTATAAATATAACAAAATAACCTTAATTAAAACTTTTTTTACGCATATGAAGCGCAAAAAGCCTATCTCTACCCAACTTCTTTATTTTTTTAAGGTTTTTATCATACATTGACTGTCAAATAAAGATGCGTTTAAAAGTTAGGTAGATGCTTTTTTATAAGAGTCAGATCGTTCATAAGGCAAACCGCTCTTTTTTGGACTTAATCAGTAATGCGAAGATTTGTAAAAAACGATATTTTCCGGACATGGGTGTGATTTGGGATATGTATAGAGTCCGTTAAGAAGGAGAGAAATACCTTTTGGCCTGAAAAAAAAATCCGAGCTTGTTAGATACTTCCGTAGCTATGAATATAATGTATTTGTGCAAATTAAAGTCATTCTCAAGACTGACTATGGTGAATAACTGCTTGTTTTACAGTTTTTGGTGACAGACCTGCTGTCCAGCTGACACCTTCACATAGAGTTTGATATCCATAGGAAACTTGTTTATAGAGGAAGGCAGATTAACTTCATTATAATAAAACATACCCACTTAATGAGAGAAATCCTAACTTCTATTTACAATTTTAACACTGACGTATTCATTAACTTCCTTATAATTAACTTATATAAATCAATTGCAAAAAAAAGCAGCCCTTTGTCTAAAAACAAAGGCTTTCACTAACTCGTCAATCCAATGGACCACGTGCAAGTCACGAAAGAAACGATGCCGCTTTTAGAAAGAAATAATTTTGATAGAAAAATCTTTTATTAAAAAAAGAATCATTATTTTATCAAGTAACTTTTACGTTTGCCAGTTTTGCATCGAAAGGATAACAAACATATTTAAATTATTTTTGGTCTTAGAAAAAGAGCATGATATTAATACTTAACCCATGTGGTAGTGGTTTTACAGTCCTGTAAAACCACTACCACACACTGCATTTATTCAGGCTACAACAACTAAATATTAGAATGAATAGTACTGACGTGAGCCAAGCAATGGATGAGATTGTTCGTAAAAAAGTGAAGATAGTTGATGTAAAGAAAAAATAGATTTAGTGCCAGTACTGTACCCAATAGTACACCAGCATTGATTTGGTGAAAGCTAGAAGAGTGACCATCTGCGATAACTGATATGCGATAAATGAATAGAAAATTGAAGAGCAAACTACAAAATTAAAGTGGAGGACTGTTAAAACGAAGTTTTTTGGGAACATATTATGACAGACTTGATCTCCTTAGATATGTCAAGTGTCAAATCTAATTTATTTAGAAACTCAAGGGACTTGTGTCAGTTATACAGTGTTAAATAAAAGTTTCTGAAAGAATTAAGATTAAAATAATACTTAATGTGTTTTACCACAAAATACCTGCACATGTAAGCTTACCTGGAAATCGACATTGTCAATATTTTTCACAAATTATTTACACAAAAAGGATATTTAACTAAACCCAAAAAATCAAATTTTAATGATACTGAGTTACGGGGAGAATGAGAACAAAACAAGAAGTTTGTAATATTTTTAATGACAAAAATCCGACAGAAATCCGTTAACAAGATCTACTTGTACAAATTTTTAAAAAATTCCGTGAATCTGGACCAAGGAAGTTTAAAGGTGTATGAAGCCAACTTAAAAAAAATTGTCCAGGCTCCAGGGCAGTAGGAATAGGGGATTCCCGGAGCAATGAATAGTAGGTCAGACCCAAAGACTTAAAACTTTTTACTATCTATAAAGTTGACATCATAAATCAGTGAAATTTCGCATTCACTGTTTTTTTTTCTTTGACAAAATTGTTGTTATTAAACGATTACCATAGAATATTTAAAATTATTGTGTAATATTTGATTTTATAGATCTGATATAATATGGAAAGAATGGATGGCAAATTTTACAGTTCATTTAAATGGTCGATATTTTTGGGAGTTTTGTATTTACCAAAAATTTTTGTAAACAAATAAAAACACGATTTCTTTAAAATAAATTTCAAACATTGTAGATAGTTTTATGTACTTATTCCAATTTTGTGATAAAAGAAGGGCAAGATAGTGTAAATGAGTTTAATTAATCCAGTTGTGGTTTTATATTAAAGAGTAAAAATTTTTATAACTGCTTTTAGGCATATACTTCATAATATCAAACATTCATGAGACAGAATAACAGTGGTTAAAAATGTTTAGTAACCCTTTGGTACCTAGGATCCATTGTAACAGTGACCGTTAATCGTTAAATATTATGTGTCTACAGTATGCGAGCTTAAAAATTGATAATGTAAGTTAAAAACCAAAAATCTAATTTCTTTAAAAAGTACAGAAAAGAAAAAAGGGAAATTTAAATAAAATTGATTTTTTCATTTAATTAGAGGGATCTGTATATATTAAAATTTACCTGGTCTGCCCAGTAATAATAATTTTGATCCTTTAAAAGAATGTACTAAATTATTAAAAAATAAAGTACCTAAAAAACCTTATTTCTTTTTAATAATACACAGAAATACACAAACATTGTGGAAATACTAAAAGATAGAAGATTGTTACTTTTCTCACTGCTATTTCCTTTGAAATTTTCATTTTTCTATTATTTATAATTGATACTTTATTATTTATTCGGTTACCAACGTTACGTCTCATAAGAAACACCAATTTAAATATAAGAAATACTTATAAAGAAAAAATGCCAAGTATGTTACCCGAGCAAGACAAAACATAAAACCCAGTCATTTTGTTAGGGTATTATAATAACATACAATAAACACAAATTATAGTACAATTTGGAAAAAACTAATCACTAAAATAAGAAGGTTTTTATCAATCCAAAAAACCTCGCAACCACAAAATATAATCACACAAAGCAAAACAATCGAAACTAATATTCTAATAAAAAGTATTTTGGTGTGATAGGCAAAATTAAATTTTTCGGAAATATCGTTTTTTGGCAAAATGGGGGCCAACTCGACAGTTATTTTCATACTGGGCTGGACATTTTTTGACGAATGGGCCATAGCATTGGGCTTCCATACACCTTTAAACTTCCTTGATCTGGACACGTAAAAGATGCTGCACACTCTAGCCGAGCTAACAAACTTTCTCATTAGTAAAAAAAGTAATACTTTACTTTTTTTTCATTATTTTAAAATGATATTTTAGGCAATAATCAAGCACCAAGTGACGAAATATGGTTCCAGCAGGATGGAGCATCACCTCCCTATGCCCGTAATGTTCGGCAGTCTCTAAATAAGGTTTTTTTTTTGGGAAAATGATTGGACGAGGGGACAATCAAATGGCCCGCTCGGTCTCCGGATTTGTCGCCCTCGATTATTTCTTGTGGGGCCCCCTAAAAAAAGTTGTTTTCAAAACCAAGCCCACTGACCCTGATGTTTTAAAGTTAAGGATAGCAGCAGAATGTAGGAGAATTGAAGAGCCTTCTAAATGTTTTACATGCTTTTACACAGAACTTAGCTTATTGCCAAGAAGTAAATGGGCAACATTTTAAGCATCTGATTTAATTTTGTTTTGTTTATTGTTGTTAAGTTATTACCTCATGTATTGTTTATTCTTGTATTTGTAGGTAAAATACATTTAGTATTACTTTAATCCTAATTCTTTCAGAAACTGTTATTGTTAAAAAAAAATACTCTTTTACAAAAAGTATACACAATTTTAAGCAGAACTCAAAAACTTAATCAAATACAGGTTGTTTCGTTTAAAAACGAAGTTCCATTGATTCAGAAAACGGTAAACTTGGCAACGACGCGGGCTCACCATTAGATCCGGCGTAATTTCGATCCTATAGTACATAGTTTCATAAAAATTGGATAAACGGTGTGGGAGGTATTTCGAGCGTTCCATATTTATGTTACACTCTCTATAAAACAAATGCAAGAAGATCTGCAGTGGCTTTTTTAGGACAAATTCCCCGCCTGACCCTGGCATCGGTAAGGGGGGGTTAGAGGGGTAATTACCTCCCTCCAGGAATACTTAAAAAATCCTTTAAGGTCTGCAAATTAATATTTGCGTTTTTCTATAATACAAATCAAATACGAAACTAATTTGAAAGAAAAAAAAAAAGAAAATATTGATTTCCTCTATAATATTTTTTTGAGAAGATATGTTTATTTTTTCTTAAAATTATATTTTAATACTGCGCTAACCAGACCTTTAATGTATTTTTGGCTTGGTTTTTTAGCACTATCAAAATCTAACACGACTATGGCGGCGATATAGATCGGCAAAAATAAACAAAATTTTTAAACGTAATTCCTGAGTCATAGTATAGTAAAATCAGGTTATAACGACATTAAAGGGACCATAAAAATTACGTCGTTGTATGCAGAAGATACTATATCCGAATCATCATAGATACACTTTTTTACAAAGAACAGTAGTTATTTACTTTAAACAACCGTGCATTCAAAACCAAAAACAAGAGTTGCAAATATTAATAAAACGTGCATACGTATACAACGTTCAGGGTTTTCTATCTTTTTTAAATTTTTAGGACCGTCGTAATAACCGATGCGAAAAATCAGTAAAAAAAATAATTTTGTCGATATAGCCGGATTCGTCGTAAAGGCAAAGTCATTATATGCGGTTGTATTAACATTATTTTATATATGGTTTTAAAGTAGTTAATCAAAATTCGTCGTTATATCCAGATTGTCGTTATAAGCGGTGTCGCTATAAACGGATTTCACTGGACTGCAAAGTTGCGAGTTGGCAGAAACTATCGATATAGACTTAGTCGTCAAAGTCCCCGAGTTCCATTTTCATATGATATGGTTATATTTATTCGTTAATTTAACACCATTTTGCTATTATTCGAAATAAAAAGTTTTGCGTTTTAAGGAAAAAAGGAATCGAAACCCGGGAATCGATTCCTATTTATCGGATCACGATTCCGGATCATCTTTAGTATTTATACTTACAATTGTTAACTACTATATGAATTATACTACATAATCTAGATGATTAATCAAATCAAGATTTTAGCACGGGCCCGCGCCACCATTTTAGCGTCATTTTTTCAGTGCAGTAACTTTTGTTGAGTGGTTACTGGTAAATATTCTTTAAATTTGAATATGTTATTTCTGATATTATCTTGAATCCCACCCATAATTAGACATTTTTCTGTAACTGTAACTATATATATATATATATATATATATATATATATATATATATATATATATATATATATATATATATATATATATATATATATATATACATATATACAGTGCGTTTTTTAAGACGGGCCATAAGTTTATAGTGCAAATATTCCACTTCCGCTGTTGAGTCCACTTCCACTACTACTTCTATTAAAAATTGAAACGGGTCTTCAAGGTTGAGGAATATTTTACATTCTTATTTATTACCAAAGAAGAAGTAACTTCTAAAAGTATTAAAAAATTGATTTATTTTCCGAAAAATATAGTTTTTACAATCCTCGTATATCACAAAATTTTGTCACTTATTACATATCGGAAATGTGGCCAGCGTTTTATTAAAGAAAAACTACTAGTCATTGTCTGAAAGTAAACTATTTGTTACATTTTTATACTAAATATTGTCGCTTTTACACTATCAGGAACGAGTAGAAATGGTTTCAAATTACACTAAGGGGAATGTCGAGTCGAGAAGTTGTGGGTGCCTTTGCAAAACTTATCCAGATCGTCCTGTTCCTGGCAAAAATTTTCATTACAGCGATTGCATCAGTTTTACAAATACTGTGGTTGTATCGAAGACTCACACGTACCACCAAAAGAAACACCAGTAGTAACAAAGTTTTAAAATGGACCTGTGCTTGGCGATCGGGAAAATCCATCGACAAAAATCTAAGTCGGCACCGGATAGTTTCCGGAGTTCTAGGAGTAGCTGCTATAAGGCTTTACAACAGGAAAAATTCAAATCGCTACAGTAAGGAATCTTGTTCAAAAGCTGTTACCCCAGGATTATTTTGCCCAGATGATTCTGTGAGTACTGGATGGATAGAATCAATACTAATCAAATATTTCGGAATCTCATTCTTTTTACACGGACGAAAGTTCTTTTTCTACCAACGGAACCGTAAACAAACAAAACACAAGGATAACTGGGCTCGCGAAAATCTACATAATTCTGGGCATATACTCAATGGCGTGTGAGAGGGTTAATGTTTGGGCAGGAATTTTAGGAAAATAGGAGTATTGGCCCGTATTTAGATAATTACACTATTAACAACTGATAAATATTTAGAAACTTTTAAAAACAGTAGTGGGTCCTGCATTTGACTAAGCATGGGATAATTTTCATGACAATTTAATTTATGAAACATCATATTTCAATATTAGCAATAACATTTTAAAGTAATCATTAATTAAAGATTTTTTATTAAAGTAAAACATGGATTTGGATGATAAAGTTGAGAATTTTATCTAGTAGAGTGCGAAGAATTCTTAGTACCTATTATTAAACCAATATTTTTCTATATTAAAGATACTGTTTCTAAAGTATGGATAGAAGTAAGTATTAAAATTTTTGATATAATTATGCATATTTTGCAACAAAAATACTAAATATAATAAATACTGAAACTTGTGTTTTTGAATTGAGTTTAACATCGGCATAAATAACTAAAAATTTAGTACATGATTTTATATTTTTATCGTTCAAAAATATGTTATTGAGGACACATTTAATTAATTGTTAATATATTAGTTTTAGTTGTATTAAAAGCAAGCAAGTAAGACTGCTCAAAAAAGCATTGGGCGGCTTAAATTTCAGAACGATGATGATGTTGCTGAGTTTGCGCAGAAAGGCTTCGTGCAGTGGCGGCTCTTCCTTAGGTTTGCAGGTTTGCGCAACCCCCAAAAAAGGTTTAAAATAAAATTTAAAAAAATATATATTAATTATTACATAGTTACCTTTTTTAAAATTCATTTCCAGACATCTGTATTTATATTATCTGGAAATAAGCAGAATTATTAAAATAACTTAGTTGCTTTCGCTAAAATATTATTGATTTAATGGCATGATAAAAATAATAGTCTCGTATCCTCGAAGCGATAACAGTGTGCGATGGTTGCAATCCAAATGCAAGCCCAATTGGATTCGTTACAAGGAAGTTTAAGGTGTATGGAAGCTGATGCTATGGACCATTCGATCAAAAAATGTCCAGCCCAGTATATGAAAATAACTGTGGGGGTTAGCCGCCGATTTTTTTTAACAAATTAAAATAATTTAATGTGTTGCCTACTTACATACTGATAATCATTTAGTTAGGCAACATTATCTTTATGGAAATGGTTTCGTTGTTTGCTTGGTGTGATTATATTTTGGTTGCAGAAGTTTTTCTGGATTGATAAAAAACCCCCTTATTTTAATTAGTTTTTTAATAATTTTTTGACTATATTTTGTGTTTTATTTGTTATATAATATGTTAACAAAATGACTGGTCGTATGGTTTGTCTTGCAAAAAAAAGGTAACATACCGGCTTTTTTTACTTTGGGTTTATTTTTATTTTTTAAATTAGGTGCTTCTTATGAGACGTAACATTAGGTAACCGAATAAATAATATATCAATTATGAATTATAGAAAATGAAAATTTCTAGGAAATAGCATGGAAAGTGGGCAATCTTAATATCTTTTAGATGATTTTCACAATGTTTGTGTATTTCTGTGGATTAAAAAAATAAGGTTTTTTAGGTATTTTTATTTATTTAATAATTTAGTACATTTTTTTTAAAGGATCAAAATTATTAATTACTGGGCAGACCAGGCAATTTTAATAAAACAGGTCCCTCTAATCGAAAAAAGAAAATCAATTTTATGTTAAAGTTCCTTTGCCGAATTTTTTTAAAAAAAGAAATTAGATTTTTGGTTTTTTAAAACTTCCCTATCAACTTTTAGCTCGACAAAATTGAACCCACATAATATTTACATTTTCTTTACAATGGATACCTAGGTACCAAGGTTACTAAGCCCTTATTCTTCTATGAATGTTTTTATTGGTAAAAAGGTATATCCCTAAAAAGCAGTTATAAAAATTTTCATTTTTTTAATGTACAACTAAAAATTTAAAGTTAGTTTAAAACTCTTTTTACTATCTTGCCCTTCTTTTATCCAAAATTGGTGATAAGTCCTAAAACCCATCATACAATGTTTGAAATTTATTTTTAAAAATCGTTTTTTATTTATTACAAAGATTTTGTTTAAAAAAACAAAAAAAATCAAAAAAAATCGACCATTTAATAGAGACTATAAAGTGGCGCCATCTATTCTTTCCATTTTTATATCAGATGATATAAAATCCCATTACACAAAATTTGATTATTATGGTATGTCGTTTAATAACCAACAATTTTGTGCAAAAATAAAAAAAACAGTGAATCTTGATTGACTTGGTGATGTCCGCTTTATAGATAGTAACAAAGAATTATGAGTCCGCTCTGACCTACTATTCATTTCGCCCAAATCCGCGGGAACCCCCTATTCCCCTTTCCCACTTTTGGGCAAAATTGTTCCACGGGATTGGGCTTCATTTCCTTTTAAACTTCCTTGATTCATTACCTTAAGCGTATTATGGGTTTCCTATCTTGGCATTTGGCGCTCATAAGGGGATGAGGTTTGCAGTTAGAATGCAAACGTTTGTTTGTCCAAAAAAGGGTGATATAAATTTGTTGAAGAATAATTTATTTTGGTTATCGCGGTGCTAATTGTTTAAATTTTTGGGTTCAAAATGAATTTGGTGCAAGTTTAATGGAAAGCTTTGGTGGGCCCAAACTTTAGCTGAAAAAAAAAGCGAAATAAAAAAACTTGGGAGGCAATTCCCCATTTAAAAATAGAACAATTTGTACAACTAGTAAAAAAAGGGAAATTTTTCCAAGAACATTTAATGTACTTATTAAAAAAATACATGGCTGTGTGCCACACAGCCACGTTTTTTATTCTATTTATTTTCATTAATGGTGTTTAAATTTTTTTATTTTTTGGGAAATTAAACAACCCCTTACTTTTTAACCAAACCAATGCTGCTGACCAACGAAAAACATAAAACTTCCACAAAAACGGCAAAAGAGCATAAAATTAAGAGGATAAATAATCCGATTTAAAGTTGATTCCTCCTCGTACGATATTTCAGATGAAAACCACTGTTTAAGAAATATTTCAGTAAAAAATTGTTTAATTTTTTTAACATTTTACCACAGTTGGTTCTTATCATATATATGTTCGAATTGTAGCCAGCCAAAAATACAAGCTCAGTTTAAATTTTGTTCGTGTGTGTGCCGTTTTGTTCGTGACGAATTACATATTTGTTTTATGTAACTTTTTTTTGACTTGTATTGTATTTTAAAGCAAATATTTGCTTGAACTTAAGTGAATGTAGACTTTTATTTGAAAAACGAGTTTCCGTAGTGCAGAATCCACCCGTTTAACAAAAAGGAAAACAAGGTAAGTGCCTTTGACTGTGTGATTTTTAGTACCCAAGCGGGTTGGTAGTGGTGCTTACGATTTAATTAAGGGAAAATTCTAGTCTGTAGAAGACCGACTTTAGGGCGAAAAAAAAACAATTAATATCTTCGCTATGCATTTTTTATCACTAATTTATTTATATTTTAAGAATTCACAATGAAAAATTAACAAAAAAAAATTCACGCTGTTGAAGTAGAGGGACAGAAAAGAGCCTGTTCATCTTGTCATGATTCCCTATTTTCTGGTTGTCTGAAAAATAAAAAAAATGGTAGATTTTTTATCAGTACAAATGTCATTACGGTGGGAACCAAAAAGAAAAAAAAATGTTTCTCGCAAAATGGCGGTTTCTCGAAGAAAAGGATTTTTTCAGTTATTTTTAAAAAATATTGATTTTTAGTTCATTTTTGCCATAAAGATATATATTAAGAAGATTCATGTTAAGTTTTAAGAAAATCGGTCAATTAGAACTGGAGATTTTGTAACAAACGTCACGAAAAAAGTGGTTTCGAGAAAGTTTCAGGTAATTTAATAGATAGAACAGTCCATATTTCCTTACTCAGCGATTTCGGCTACATATATTAGGCCTTCTTTTACCTTAAATTAAATATTTAACGAATTTCTCTACGTAAGACGAGCACTTCTTCCTTCTTTTGGAGCACTTGAAGCTTGAAACTCGGACTTTCGATTCTAGCGTCATTACGTCGAACAAAAACTTTAGCTACAACTTTTAAAATATGAAAAAAAATCGATTTTTCAACTTTCTAAACTAAAATACCCTTTTAAGATGAATTTATTTAGGCTGGATTTATTTTTAGTATTAAAAGGGTTAAAATAATAAGAACTTAAAAATATGGTGATTTATTTCTTAAATTTTAATTATAGTAGTCCAAGCAGTCGAGCATTTCACCTCCTAATTTTTTATATATGCACCGATTTATTTGAAATTTTGACGAATCGAATGAGATGGATGGTCGAAAAGCAAAATCTATATGGTGCCGATGTACAACCACCTGGGATGATTACATCCTTCTCAGGGTGAAATGCTTTTGCAATACCCCAGAAATCGATAGATGAGAAAATTTGAAATTAAAACTGTCATGTCAAGTTTTTCGCCAGATCAATAGTTTTGAATTTCTTCATGATTAAAAGTGCGATTTTCGTTTAAAAACCTCATTTTAAGCATTGTTTTTCTGCATAACTCTGTAACTATGCGTTTTCATCGAAAAAGTGTTATAAACAAAAATAAAAACATGAAAAACAAAGAAATTGAGCTATTTATAAAGATGTTAAAGTTCTACCTAAGGCAAGTTTTAGCTGCTTGAAGATCTTTCATTTTACGTGATTTACTACTTAACCTCAAACTACGGGAAAATGGTACATTTTTCAACAAAAAGTCATAGAATATTTTTTTAAAGAGCATTAAGAGTCCTTTAAAATGAGCACTTAAACAAAGTATTTTTGACTAAAATTTCGGTGAAGGATAACTAATTTAAAATAGTTACAACTAAAAAAAATGTAAAAAAACTAATGTCATTTTACATTCAATAACAAAATTATAAACTTATTCTTGCACCATTTTTTTTGTATGTTATAACATCTGAAAGTTTTACTGATTAGGGATGCACAGTTTTAAAAAAAAATTAAGCTTAAATTATGGTTTTTTTTTGGTATTTTTCAAAAAATACTCATTTTTAAATCCCATTGCTAGAGATGCAGAAAAACTAAAAGAGGAAGTGAAAAAATGTAGCATTTTTTATGGCGATTATTTTCCATTTATTGTTTTTGGCATAGATAGAGGAAGTTATAACCAATTTAAACTCACTCTGGTGCGGAGCCTGCCTTTCATGACCTTGACTGCACACTATAAAATCTGAAGGGTCTCAGCCCCTTCAACATACAGGCTTGTAGCCCTGAAAATTACCTTTAAAATGATTTTTGTGGGATGCGTTAGCTTCCAAGGAGAATAACAGAGTTACACAAAGAATGAATTTCTTTTTTAGTCAATTTTAAAGTAAAAAAAGTTTCAAATTTTGGCGCACTGATTTTTTCTGTTGACACTAGGTTGTCTGTAGGTACACTGAAACCTACTATCATGTGTATATACACTGTTTCAGAAGATAAACTTTAGAATCAACAAAATGTAAATACTAGAAAACATCAGTAGTCATTTAAAAATATGTTTTTATTTATTGCACCCAGGGATTGGTTCTTAAGGGTTGCTAGGGTGTAGACAATTGCTAATTATTTCGATAGAGATAATAAACTGTGACACTCTTTATATTCTCAAAATCTTAAGTTGTGAAGTCAGCTAAATATTTTTTTATTTCATTTTCTGCAAAGGTGATTACAGGGGGTTGAAAAGTGGTAACTAATTATTTTATTAAAATGATATTGTTTTTCAGTAAAACTACATGTGTTACAAATCGTTAAAATATTTTTCTATATTATTTTCATCAAAAGAGTAATTTTTAAGATTCTTTAAGGGTTCACGGAAAAAAGAATATACTAAATTTAAGCATAATAATATTGGTTTAAAGGATTTATCTTAGCTTTGTATATCCCAAGACTATATCGTTTAATTTGAGAATTTAAATCTTTCATTTAAATTTATTTAAATTAAATATACTCATCGTTATTTGTAACATATGAAAGATTTATTTTTATGCATGCAATTGAATCAAATTGTTGCTAAAGATTTAGAATAAACATATCAGTAACTTTCAGCATAAGTCGAAAGTTTCTTTCAAAATAAATATGATTTTGTTATATTGAAGATTCTACCGAATCTGAAAAGTTAATTCGGAAAAGTTAGTATGTTACAAATAAAATATCGTACTTTAACTCTGAGCCTACAATTGTATTTCTAAGAATATGATATACTCCGTTAAATATTTAAATTTTGGTTTATTACCACGCCAAATCTTTGGTATAAAGGCGAATTTATTTTATTTATGATGATATTGTAATATTAAAATGAAAATATTAACTATTCAGACTTCCGACATTTTATATGTTCAGTTTAATATGCTGACATTTTTTTGAACTGAAATATGTACAGGGTTAACAACAAATTCGAGTGTATCATGGGGATTTTGGAAACCATGGAATACGAAGTCAGTTAAATTAAGGCAAAGTTGCGCATTTACTTGTAACGAAATGCCGTTTTAAAATGTGTCGATTTTTGAATAGTTTAGATACATACGGGGAAAAACCAAAATTTTGAAAAATGTATTTTATTTTTTCCAGCCTATTATTAATGATTTTTAAATAACAACACATTCACACATTACCATAAACATCGCTAATATTACTGTTTTGGATTTCCCATTCAACGTTCTGGTTTTCTGACGACCATCATCAACTTTATTTTTTCTTGTGTGCATATATGGATCTCTTTTCACTCTCATTGCACACTGTTCGTACCAGACCACAAATCTGATATGCAAAGTGCGATACATCGTTGAATAGGTCATTCAATAAGAAAGCAAACTAAAAAATCAAATATGGCGTCTACAAAAAAAGTAAAGTTAATCATGGTCGTCATAAAATTAGCGTTGAATGGCAAAATCCAAAAGCACTATTATTTCTTAGGAAACAGTGACATATAAAAATATTAATATTTAGAATCTGATTAATAAATAAGGTTAGAAAAAAGATCAATTTTGAAAATTTTTACTTTTTTATATATCTCTGGAACTGTTGGAAAAATTGCACATTTTAAACGGCATTTTAAGCAGAACGAAATGGAGTACGCAACTTTTACGAGACAATTTAACCAACCTCGTATCTCTTACGGTTTAAGATCCCCAGCCATACCTCGAATTTTGTTACACCGTGTATAATACATTTAAAGAGAAGTAACATAATAGCGAACATTCTTTTTAACGTATCGGATTTTTTTCCGTGAAATTGATCAATTTTAAGTAAAATAATGTTGTATATGACCTCAACACTGTTGACCTAAACAATTAACCAACTAAGTGATAAAGAAAAATATACGAGTTGCACAAAAATGATAAAAATCCATTATTACGTTTAGCTAACATTATTAGGTATACAATTTTTTAAGTTTTCGCTGTGTTAAAAAAAGTCTATTATAATTATAACAGGTTTAATGATAATACAAAAAAGCAATAGGTAAAAAATCTTAACGTTTATTAAAAAAATATCTTTCTGACTTTCAAAAAAAGAAATCTGATATAATAATAATTGCATTCTATTATCGAAGAATTAACTTTAAGTTCTACTTTCTTGGAAAAGAAACAGTCTTGTTCTCTAACTGGCTAAAAATAAAAATCAGTTCAGCTATTTTCTTTGAACAGTCATTCGAGGCCCAACCAACGGGATTGGTTTTTAAGAAGGCCTTTAGGACAACAAGCAACTGGTCTTCCTCTGACATTTTCTAAAAAAATAAAATATAAACATTCCCGAAAGCTAGAGTAAATACTAAGCAACACATTTTTCTGTAATAAGTAAATAGGTGGGTATCAGATTTCTATACCAACATACAGATAAATAAAAATAAATTATAAATAAAATGCATATTAGGCCCAATTTAAAAGTAAATTAACTCCTCTACACATACGTACAGAGGCGACAAACTACAAATTTAAATTAACAATAAATTAAATTCAAAGCTGTTTCTCAAATCGTATACTGGGTTTTACTAGGTACTCCTAAACAATTAACTAAAGGTAAAGACTACTCAGACATAAGGAATATATGAAAATAAGATACATAATATATATTAATATTATACATTTTCATTGTAAAATTTTTTTCAAACAGGTGCAGTTTGGGGTACCTGGGCTACAGGAGTCAAAGTTTTAAAAAATAATATACTTAATAAAAACAGTTGCTTAAAATAGCTTTTGGTCAATTTCATTTACCCCATATTCTATAGTTAGCCAAATTTTTAAAAAATGTAACGCTTGCATAAATGTAATTCAATTCTGTTGGAATTTTTGATAAGTTCGTAAAAAATGTTTTAAAAATAATACTAAAATACTAATTTATCTAGAACCATAAATGGGTATATCATGTATATATTGTTTCTGCTTTGGTATACTGAATTTTATCACACTATGCCATATTCTATGGCTGTAACAATATTAACTGGTTTATCTGCAAATGTGTAATAGTTTTTTGATCGATTTAATATCTAACATTATCTCAAACATATTCATTCATATGAAAACGAAAGCATGTCTCTATAAATTGATTAATTTAAATAAAAATACACCATTTTGGTGACCAGTAGGATCTATCAATTTACCAGTTTTTGGATATGATTTTATACTTTTTCAATATACGATGAAAAATATACCTACGACTTGAATACACTTCTGCTATCCATCTGTTTTGTAAATATTAATATTGTTCGTCGTACAACACCCAAAACAAAACACGTCCAAGTTCAGACAGTCAGATTGATTTATTTATGCCACTTCTTGTAGATCACAATCACAGGAATGAACAGGCGACTGAGCACCGCTAATTTTCAATTTTAATCAGGTGCATCGTAGAGGTGGACTTTCTACAAATATCTGAAAAATTTCCAATTTAAAATTTTATATTTAATTACCTCATTGAATATATTTCAAATTGAGCAATCCAAATGTTTCAAGTCAGACATACGGACGCGTTCTTTTTAATGATATGTATTTAATTGTAAATGACCAGTTTTATTTAAAAAATTAACTGAAATTCAAAAATGGAAATTATATATTTATTTAAAACTGAAGAACAAGAAGTTCAAAATAAATCGCAGTCTTAGCTTTAGACTGTATTTTTTAAATTGAAAATATGAGGGATATGAAATAATTTTATTAATCATTTTGAAATACTTCTTTTAAGGTGGCTTTCTTCAAATAGAATCGAAGGTAATCTCAATTTAGAAAATAAATATAACAAAAATATCTAAATACTCTGTTGATAATATGTTTCTATCTGTGTTGATATTTCAAAATACACCAATTTTATTCTACAATACGTTAGGATATTTATTCTACATAAAAAAAAGGGGCATTTGAATCGAAAAGCCGAAAAACCTATAAAATCTATGTTTTCGAAAAGGGGGTGGTTTTCACCCCAAAAACAATTACCACTTTGCGCTGTTTTTTATATAGGGAAAGGATAGCTTAATTCAAATTTTCAAGAAAATCGGTCATACATAAAAATTCGGATGTATGACATTATTTTGAGCTTTAAAATATGTACTTTTGGCAGGTTTAGAACATTGACAAATGTCATTTTGACAGTTGTCATTGTTCGTGCGCAGAACGCAGAAAATTTCAAGTTTTGTGATTAATAGTTGGAATTTTAGGTACTAAAAAAATGTCTGTAAACTGTGCTTGTAACTATACAGCAAAAAATTTCCCACACTTTATTTTTTAATTATCATAATCAATTCTAATTAACTAATAAGCCAACTTTAAGACGGTTAAAGTCATTTTTACGTACATCTTATTAAATCCTACATTAATATGCAAATTAAACAATAAAAGAAAACAATTTGGGAAGTTTTGCGCGTTTTAGTTATGTAAGTATATTTATCGCGTTGATTGGAGACATATATCACAACGGATTTTAACAATTTTATGGTTATCTCCATTAATTTATTAAGTTGTTTTTATAACTGGGTATTCGGCAATTTACATTAATTGACTCCAGCTTGTTAAGACTAATAATGTGACATTTTTTGTTTAAGTTTTTTTATAAACCGTTTTGTAAGTAGCTTATAAAAAACTAAATGTTTCTACAGCGCAAGTTTTTTTTTATTATTCATACAGAGTCTTCGGAATATGGGTGTACACGATATTTTATGAGAGACTGCTAACGTCCAGGTAGGTCGACTTATAGGCTCCAAACTCGCGTTCCTATAGTGTGGGTAGGAACCAATCAAACCCCAAAATTGTAGGTGCTTACGCGGCTTCGTTTTAAAGAAATCATCAGTCAAAAAAAAATTGACATTTAATTCGTAAATTTTAATCCATAAAGGCACGTAAAGTTTATTTTTAATTTCTTGCAATTTTTTAATGAAACTTATAAATTTTGACAAAACTTAAAATAAAAAAAAAAAACTTTGACGTGATTCGAACCAGAACCACAATATACAGGGTGGCCCACCACATTCGCCTCGGTTTTTCTACGAAAAATGAAAAGAGTTGGAAAAAAACTTTTAGCACAGTCATATGTTGGTCTGTGGGGACCATATTTTAAAATTATTGTGAAATATACAGGGTGACCCAAAAAAGAAGTTCATATCAAAGTTATATTTTTTCTTATGGAACACCCCATATTTTTTAAATTTTTTAGATACTATAGACCAAATAAAGGTGAGTTATTGTTATAATTCCTATACCTAAAACTGACCGTTTCTGAGAAATTTAGAGAAATTAAAAATTTCAGACCATATTTTAAAAATTGTTTACACCCTGTAACATATAAGGAGCTGCTCGTAATTAAATTTACTGCTTAGCTTAAGGGTTTAAGTTAACTATTACATAAAAGTTTTACCTCAATATTATACAGAGTGGTGAAAAAATTGCCTCAAAGTTTGGACATACATTTTATTAAATAACTTCCTAAAGTTAAATGGAACACCCTATATTTAGTGGCCTATTATGACGCAGAACTAGATTCCCTTTAAAACTATATTAGTTCCTATACCTATCTCTTCTGCTTTTTATGCAAAAGACGTTTTTATATTTGACTTATGAATAATTTCTTTATCTTAAAAATGGAACACTCTGTACTGTATAGAATTACCTTTGGGCATATACTTTTGATGCAAATAAACATATTTCTTGACACTCACCGATTACCAAAATCATTTCATCTTCCTTATTTTAACTAATTAAAATGTAAAAATCATTCGAAACGATTATAATTTTAAATTACTCGTAGCTTAATCAATGATAATCGTTTGATTAGCAAGTGTCACTGTCAAATATTTTTGTTTGCAAATAATAATTAACGTCATCAAGGTTAAAGCCTACTATTATTGAAAAAATATAAGTTTAATCACCTTTGGTGATAGTCATATTGAAATGTATGTTTTTATTGACACCATTATAATATTATTTTGGGATTTAATTTACCATAAAGTCCAATACATTTGCTAAGAAAAAAGGGCATTTTAACATATTTCGTTCCAACAATAATTAAGATAGGTGTACCTTTTACTATATTTTGATTCTTATTTTAAAGAATGCTTTAATATTTTAGAAATGGCAATAAATTGGAGTTTTTACTTTTGCCTGCATTTTGCTTCAGATACATCTTATTTTTAAAAATTAAAACTTGTGCTTTTAGCGAATCTACGTGGCCATTAATAAAAAGGTTTTTTAATTACAGTACAGGGTGTTTCATTTTTAAGATAAAGAAATTATTCATAAGACAAATATAAAAACGTCTTTTGCACAAAAAGTAAAAGAGATAGGTATAGGAAACCCTAATATAGTTTTAAAGGGAATCTAGTTCTGCGTCATAATAGGCCACTAAATATAGGGTGTTCCATTTAACTTTAGGAAGTTATTTAATAAAATGTATGTCCAAACTTTGAGGCAATTTTTTTCACCACTCTGTATAATATTGAGGTAAAACTTTTATGTAATAGTTAACTTAAACCCTTAAGCTAAGCAGTAAATTTAATTACGAGCAGCTCCTTATATGTTACAGGGTGTAAACAATTTTTAAATAATGCTGTATTTTTAATTTCTCTAAATTTCTCGTAGAAACGGTCAGTTTTAGGTATAGGAATTATAAAATAACTTACCTTTATTTGGTCTATAGTATCTAAAAAATAAAAAAAATATGGGGTGTTCCATAAGAAAAAATATAACTTTGATATGTACTTTTTTTTGTCATCCCTTATATTTCAAAATAATTTTAAAATATGCTCCCCACAGACAACATACTGACTGTATTTTAAAAGTTTTTTCCAACTTTTTCATTTCTCGTAGAAAAACCAGGCGAATGTGGTGGGACCTTATACATGTAAAGTGGGAGCCCATATCTTGATGCACCTCTTGAACCGTCCCCTCGTAATAGTCCAATTATTTCAGTTTTTTTTTATTAATGTTAACAGATAACTGACTGCGCCATGACTTTTGGAATAACCTATAGATTACTAAAATCAAAAATCCAACCAATTTTTTTCTCAGGTTACTTTTTTAAACAATAATTATTAAAAAAAAGGCCTTTTTTTTTTTTTTTTTTTAATATAACAGAAAGTACTGGCTATATCACTTTACTCATCAAAGACCGTTTGTAGAGAATTCAAAAACCTACAAAGTTGTTTTTGAAAAATCCCGATCTGACCATTTTTTACCGAGAAAAACCAGAAAAACGCTTAAAACAGACCTTTTTAAAAATTCGTATCTCCGGTAATTTTCAATATTAGGGCTGATTTTATGGGAAATGATAGTCAATAACATATACTTTAAGCTGCCGAAAGATGAAAATTGTCGCATTAATAGTTTTTATTCAATCGCACTATAAACAAATTAGGTCCTTATCTTGCAAGTACCGTGAATATTAGGCAAATGGTTCGATTTGAATTTTTAAAACGGCTTTTTAAAGTTGAGATTAAAAGCTACAAATTGTATATCTCAAATCTTTATATAAGTTTGGAGAAAATTGTTAAAAATGCTTGTGAACCTAGCGCGTCGTGCGAAAATTCGCGACTGAGACGTACTGAGTCGTCCGTGCAGGGGGCATCCAGCAGCGAAGGAGAAGCGAGAGACCAAGGAAGTTTAAAGGTGTATGGAAGCCCAATGCTATGGCCCATTCGATCAAAAAATGTCCAGCCCAGTATGAAAATAACTGTCATAGCTGGCCCCGCCGATTCTGCGCAATAACAAAATTCCACGAAATAATTTAATGTGTTGCCTACTTACACACTGATAAATCAGTGTGTAGTTAGGCAACACATTATACTTTTATGAGAGCCGTATTAGTTTCGATTGTTTTGCTTTGTGTGATTATATTTTGTGGTTGCAGAAATTTTTTGGATTGATAAAAACCTTCTTATTTTAGTGATTAGTGTTTATTAAATTGTGACTATAATTTTGTGTATATTGTTTGTTACTTATAATATCGTAACAAAATGACTAGAGGTTGTATGGTTTTGTCTTGCAAATCTAAGGGTAACATACCCGGCATTTTTTACTTTAGGTAAGTATTTCTTATATTTAAATTAGGTGCTTCTTATGTGACGTAACGTTAGGTAATCGAATAAATAATAATATATCAATTATGAATTATAGAAAATGAAAATTTCATACGAAATTGCAGTGAGAAAAGTAAGGCAATCTTAACTATCTTTTAGATGATTTCCACAATGTTTGTGTATTTCTGTGGATTATTAAAAAGAAATAAGGTTTACATTTAGGTACTTTTATTTCATTTAATAATTTAGTACATTCTTTTAAAGGATCAAAATAAATAATTACTGGGCAGACCAGGCAAATTTTAATTTATACAGATCCCTCTAATTGAATAAAAGAAAGTACAATTTTATGTTAAAGTTCCTTTTTGCTTTTTCTGCATTTGTTTAAAAAGAAATTAGATTTTTGGCTTCTTAAACTTACATTATCAACTTTTTAAGCTCGACATACTGTAGACACATAATATTTAACGGTTACTGTTACAATGGATACCTAGGTACCAAAGGTTACTAAACATTATTAACCACTGTTATTCTGTCTCATAAATGTTTGTTATTAGTGAAAAGTATATGCCTAAAAAGCAGTTATAAAAATTTTCACTTTTTAATGTACAACCACAATCTTAGGATAAGATTAAACTCATTTACACTATCTTGCCCTTCTTTTATCACAAAATTGGTGATAAGTACATGAAACTATCATACAATGTTTGAAATTTATTTTTAAAAAATCGTGTTTTTATTTATTTACTAAGATTTTTGGTAAAAATACAAAACTCCCAAAATATCACCATTTAAATAGAAGGCTGTAAGTGCGCCATCTATTTTCCATATTATATCAGATGATATAAAATCCAATATTACACAATAATTTTAAATATTCTATGGTAGTATCGTTTAATAACCAACAATTTTGTGCAAAAAATAAAAAAAAAACAGTGAATGCTTGAATTTGACATTTGATGATGTCAACTTTATAGATAGTAACAAAGAATTATGGAAGTCCGGATCTAAACTACTATTCATTGCGCAAACTCCGCGGCAGCGATTCCCGCTGCCCTGCACGCCTGGATAATTTTGTTCTAAAGTATTGGGCTTCCATACACCTTTAAACTTCCTTGCGAGAGACGGGCTGCGTATCGCGAATTTCGCTCGACACGCTAGGTTTACAAGCATTTTTAACAATTTTCTCCAAACTTATATGAACATGTGAGATATACAATTTGTAGCTCAACTTTAAAAAGTCGTTTTAAAAAAAGATAGGGGCCTAATTTGTTTATAGTGCGATTGAATAAAAACTATTAATGCGACAATTTCATCTTTCTGCAGCTCAAAGTATATGTTATTGACTATCATTTCCGTCTCGTCTCGAAGCCATTTTGTCTCGTCTCGAAAGCATTTTGTCTCGAATTTCGAGACGAGACGAGACGAGATAAAATCCTTCGAGACATGCTCGAGACGAGACGAGACATCTCGAAAAATTTTAATGACTTAAAACTTAAGTGAACTAACTGTAATAAATCTCCAACAATATATTTCTAGTTCTTAAGAATTATACAGGTTGTTTAAGATTTAGTGTTACAAACTTCGACAGCAGTTGGATCTTGCAAAAACAAGTTTTTATAAACATAGGTCAAGAAATACATCGTTTCAGAAATACAGGGTGTTAAAAAAAGAAGCTAAAATTATTTCCTTTAAAAGTATATCACCCTGTGGTTTTATTATTTTTTAATTATTTTGAATATTTCACTCATGTACATATTTTCCCATAAGAGAAGTTATTATGCAAAAATTACAGCGGAAATTCCACGTCGTCTAGGCAACGTGGTTTTTGCACTTACTGTTAAATTGACAATACGAAATTTTTAAATAATAATGACGTTTGTTAAATTAATATTTAATTTTTAGTTAATAAATTTTATCTACGTTTAAAAATTATCGGTAATTTTTATCCACTCGTGGTATTACCCCCGATAAAACAACTTAAAATACAACTATTTTGTCTCTTGATTTTTTTTTTTTAATTTTGCTTTGCTTTCAAGAAAAAAATTAAAACCGATTCTTTTTTTATACCCTTTGAAAAGTAGTAGTTTTACTTTGTCTCTTGAAAAAAAACTCAAATAACGAAAAAGTTGTATTTTAAGTTGTTTTATCAAAATAATTGTTTTAAAAAATTATGTACAATTAAAGCTTCTTTTTAACTTTAGGACCCTGCGTATTTCCAATTTCGAAACGATGCATATCCGGACTTATGTTTATTGAGACTTTTTTTGCAAGATCTAACTGCAGTTAAATATTTTAGAACTATTGCTTAAACACCCTGTATAATTATAAGAAAAATTTCTAGAAAACATTTTACCTGTGTTTTGTAATTGAGTTTATGACTTATGTTCCATTATCTTTTAGATTTTTTTTCTATTTTGTGGACATTTTTATGTCACTTATATGTTCTATATTTTTATTTTAAATAAAAAAACAAATTATAAGGTTCTTTATTTTATTTTTAGTTGCATATCATGAGTGTCCATAAAGTCTGAAATCACCAATTTTTTAAGAAAACTACACAATTTTAAGAAAAGCTCAATCACGTCAACTTTTATTTTACAAGGCGTGTTATAAAAAAATATAAGAATTTATACAAATTCTAAAAAAAAAGATACATCATAAATGGGACAGCCCGTATTTTTTTACGTATTTTGCTTCTACGGTTTATTTTAAAGGTTACAGGCGGCGGCACTTTTTAATGCCTATGCAGAGGGTTGTTTTTGCATGTTTTTTTATTAG